>SJYQ01024327.1:0-175363 GCA_006410935.1 Redunca redunca | reverse complement strand
CTTCCTCGCCGGAGCAGACTCAATGATAATAATGGTCCACGTGTATTCAGCTGTCGCTGACTGCATGCCAGGCCTCTGGCTGACTTCAAGGCAGCTAAAACTCACATCCATGCTGTGAGCTCGGTGTTGTCACGGTGCCCATCTGAACTGTGCCCAGAGAGGGGAAGTGGCTTGCCCCCTGGTCACAAGGCTGCAAGTGGGATTTAAACTGAGGCCTGCTGGCTTCAGACCAGAACTTGTGGCTGGGTGGTGGGCATGGCTGCTTGGGGAGGTCAAAGTGGGGTGTTCTGGGACCAGACCGTAGAAGAGCCATTGAGGAGACCCTCCTTCCTGCCTCTGGGACTGCCAGGTGCAGGCCTGGCCCTCCGGGCCTCTGGGGACAGGCTGCCTGGCTGGGAGGCCTTCTCTGCAGGGGCGGGGGTGACTGGGCCAGCTGCTGATCCCCTCCCTCTGCCTGTCCTTCCATCTGCCACCCTCCACCCTCCCAGGCCCTGGTTGCCATGGAACCTCATTAATCAGGCAGGCAGACCCCCGGGCCCCAGTGGAAGTCCTGGGTGGGCTAGGCCTCTGGGAGCTGGAGAGGAGGCCCCCAGTGCCAGGAGAGAGTAAATGCCCCAGGGAGATCCCTTGATAAAGTGCTCCCTGCACAGCAAGAGGCTAAAGGCAGTTGAGACTAGGGGGCCCAGAGAGGTGTCTGAATTAGCCGGTGGGGGGAAGGAGGGGGCGGAGGCCTAGAGCTTGGTCCTGTGGGCTGCAGGACAGGGCGTGGAGACCAGTTTGACTGGTGCAGCCTGTGGGTAAAGTTAGGGCATGGATGGGCAGGCAGGTTGGGGTCTCAGCACAGTTGGCTGAGCAAGTTGAGGCAGGGCCCAGGGCAAGGAGGTGGAAGTCCAACTGCTGACGGAGGCCTGGGTAGCAGCTGGTCCCTGAGACATCCCAACAAGGTTCCCCCGACCCCTTTGGCCCCCTGCCCAGTACCTCCTTCCTTCCGGAATCACTGAGATGCTAATAATAACAATAGGAGGCACCATTGTTTTGAGACTGTTTTGTGAGTTAGGCCATGTGCCAAGCATTTTACCCAATTAACTCATTTAACCCTGTCAACAACTTTCCCCTTTTACAGATAGGGAAGCTGAGGCTTAGAGATGTTAGAACCTTCCCTGGTGAGTCAGCTCATGAGTGGTGGGACCAGACCAGATTTCCTGAGTGGTTAACTGCTGGCATGCCTTACTTCCTGGAGATGCTAATAGAGATTGAAGGAAGCTCAGGGTCCCTTCCTCCAAATGAGTGAGAGGGAGGAAAGTTGCACAGGGTGGGTCCCCTGATTGGTCTCCTATATCCCAGCAACCTGTCCCTGCAGGTACCAGCTTGGAGCCTGATCGAGTAGCCTCCATTTAGCTGATGGACAGGTGCTTAGGCCTAGGTCTGTCCTGCCCTTGGCAATGGAGCTTCAGGCTTAGAGGAACAGCCAGGGACTGGGATCAGGAGGTTTGCCCTCTGCTCCACACCCGTGGTGTCAGGGGCAGCCTCGTTGGGTCTGAGCATTCCATTCATTCAGCAGTTATTAGTGAGTGCCTCTGAGGTTCTAGGCACAGAGGCACATAAAGAGCCTCTGCTGTCACAGTACTTAAGGGCTAGTATGTGCTTTCTGCCGTGAGCAGGAGTAGGGCCCGGTACCACCTTGCTGCTGTAGTTCAGGAACATGGGCCCAGCTTTTGCCGTCCAACACCCCCTAACATTGTACCTGTGAGTAGCCACTGGCTATCTGAGCTGTGGCCTCCATTCACCCTCTGCACTAGCATTTGTTTGGGGGCAGTCCTTGAGACAAGCTACAGGCTCAGCTTCTGCACAAGTGAGCATTCATTGAGTACCTCCTGCCTACAAGGCTCTGTGCAATTCAGCCATTCCTCCTGGCTTTTCTGGTCCACATCTCCCCTGTTGTCATGGCTCTTAAACAAACTGAATATAATACATATTTACTATAGAAGAAGAGATGAGAAAGTTGAGGGGGACAGGATCCCCAGCCCCATGCATTTTTTCTTTTTTCTCTTCCAGAGTCTGCTTTTTTCTTTTTAGAAATTGAAGTTTTTCCTTTACTTCTGTGTTCCAATAGCACATCATCCCCACTTTAGAGACAAGGCAGCAATTCCTCATGGTCCTCGCCCTGATACCAAGGTTACTCTTGAAATGGATTCTATAATAATACAAACTGAAGCAGAGAAAATGGTTTAATGAGCTTTTTAATCCCGAAAAGGGATCACATAAATGCATTGCTTTGTAACTGTGTTTTTCTTGTCAATATGTCTTTGGGAGAGTTTTGTATCAACCTGCCCCCATCCTTCTTGACAGCAGTGTGGTATTCCAAGGGCTGGATGAACCAGTTTTTGTGGCCTCTCCCATGGATAGGTATTTGAGTCATCCGGATTTCTTTCATCCCTGCTTTTTGGGTTCCCGTGCCTGCATCTCTGAGTGTGGCATGGATTCACCTTCAGCTCGGGCACCCTTTTGAGGGCAGAGGAAGGAGGCAAAGGGTGCGGTTGGCTGGAACATGCTAGGGTTCAGGGCTCTGGGGCGAGGCTGGAGAGCGGGTACATTGTGGTTTGGCTTGCGGGAGCCTGGCTTCCGGATGAGCCTCTGCCCAGCCCACTAAGGTTCGAATCCTGACTCCACCTCACACTGTGTGACCTCTGCGAGGTGCAGACTCCTCAGGAAGTGGAAGTCATCAGAACCCCTGCTGCAAGGCGGCTGGAGGTTGTGGGTGATCACACGCAGGTAGAGCACTTACCTAGCAATGCTCAGGACACAGGAAGCACTCAGCATGCATTAGCTCTGATATTGGCAGACGCCTGAGGAGATCCATGAACGCCTGTGTGAGAGGGGGTATCTGAGTCCGGCAGCATGTGGGGCGGTTCATCCAGCAAACATGCTGATGCCCAGACCTTACGTGCAGAGATTATTCAGACCCTGTGCCCGCCTCTGAGGGGCTCCCTGGCCTCTGGGTGAGACAGACTCACCTGCAGAAATTTGTGGCAAGAGACCATGTGGGAAAGGGTTGGGTTTGCAGCCGTCCTGAGGGAGATGAGGCTCAGTTTCTGTTGCGCGATTGATTGAAAAGACTGAGGTGATGGGTAAGGTGCCTCTCTGGAGGGGGAAGGGTTGGTGTGAACTGGGAGGGAGGGAGGCGAGGGCCAGCCAGGGAGGGACCAGCATGGGCTAAGGCTTGGAGGTGCAGGTCTGTGAAGAAACTCAGAAGCTCAGCAGAAGCTCTGTGGGAGAAGTGGTGGTAGATGAGGGTACTAAGGTAGAGGGGACAGACAGAGGCAGGGAGACCTGTGGGAAGACAGCTGGGTGGTCCAGATAGGAGGTGCCAGAGGCTGTGGCGACGGGGTTTTTGGCAGCTAGATGCGATGAGGGCAGTGGGTGGGCCTGAACCAGGTTCTAGCTCAGGAAACCCTGTGGGTGGCGGAGGGGCAGTTATAGCTGGTTTGGGTCAGGATATGAGGGAGATGCCTGTGAAATCCCCAGGGCAGTCTCCGTCCTCGTGCGGGAATCCTGGCTCTGGCACTTCCTGCCTGTATCACCTTGAGTCTTTCTGGGCTTTGTTTGTCCTACCTGTAAAATGGGGCCATGATTGTGCCACTGTATTCACAGACAAATCAGAAACCAGAGAGAGGTAGTTACTCACTCGGGATCAGTATCCCAATGGCTTAAGACATCAGACATTGGTTATATGGTTTCTGAGGGTGGGAAATTTAGTGGTGACTTGGCTGGGCGCTTCTGGCTGAGGACCTCTTCTGAGGTTAATGCCAAAATGTTGGCCCGGCTGCAGTCACCAGAAGGCATGACCAGGCTTGGAGGACGTGTTTCTAAGCCTGCCCGTGTTGCTGTTGGGGGCAGGGCTTTAGTTTCTTGCCACTGGGGCCTCCTTAGGGCTACCTGAGTGCCCGTATGACACGGCCGCCAGCTTCAACCACGAGGGAGGGATCCAATAGAGGGCAAGGAGGAAGCTTCAGTACCTGTGTGACCCTGTCTCAGAAGTGACACGCTATCACTTGCACCACATTCTGTTCATTAGAAGCGAGTTACCAGATCGGGCCCGTACTTAAGGGAACATTAGGCTCCATCTGTTGAAAGGAGAAGCAAAAAAACTTGCAGACTACCACAGGTCCCCCAGGGAGGTAGTAGCGGAACTGGGGCTTGAACTTCTGCCTTCCAGTTGAGTGTTCTGTCCTGTAGGGTAGGATCATGCTGCCTGGGACCTCAGCCTCACACTCTTGGGCATCCTGGTAGAGTGATGGGCAGGGGGTGGCCCAGGAGCACCCGGTCCTCAGCCAGGTCTCTTGTGGCCCCACTCTCCTGGTTACTGGGCATCCTCCCATTGTTTTTGCCATAGGTGAAGCGGAGGCTGAACCTGGAAACCGACCATCAATACCTGGCCGAGAGCAGCGGGCCAGCTCGGGGCAGAGGCCGCCACCCAGGAAAAGGTAGCCCCAGGGCTTGGGCTTGGGCAGGCCCCCTGGCCAGACCCACATTGAGGGGGTGTGGACAGACAGGCATGCTTGCAGAGTAAGCTCTGGTCTGTCAGGCCTGGATCTGATCCAGGCCTCGGGGGGCCCCAAGGGGCAGCTGGAGTGGCCGCCTGGTATGGCTTCCCCAAGCCCTAGGGGGTGGGAAGTTCCCCAGCCGGAAGAGGAATGCTGTGGTTGGCAGGCAGCAGTCATGGGTCCTCCTTGCTTGGCCTCACCAGAGGGAAGGAAGCATCTGCCCCCTCCCACCCCCACCCTGCCATCCTCCTGCCCTGCCATTGCCAGGGAGCCCAGTGTGGCTGGGGGTGGTGCTCAGGGACCTTGTCCTGCCCGGCCTCCAGGTGTGAAGTCCCCAGGGGAGAAGTCACGCTACGAAACATCGTTGAACCTGACCACCAAACGCTTCTTGGAGTTACTGAGCCGCTCGGCCGACGGGGTGGTCGACCTGAACTGGGCGGCCGAGGTACTGAAGGTGCAGAAACGGCGCATCTACGACATCACCAACGTCCTGGAGGGCATCCAGCTCATCGCTAAGAAGTCCAAGAACCACATCCAGTGGCTGTAGGTACCAACCGGACAGGAGGGTAGGCGGAGGCCCGGGGTGGGCCGGGCCAGAGGAGCTGAGCCATACCTGCTGTGGCTGTCCGCGTCCCCATCTTAACAGCTGGGCAAACCGAGGTTTAGAGAGGAGAGGTGGCTTCTGTGAGGTGATGGATGCAGGAAAGAACACAAATCTTCCATATCTAGCTCAGCGCAACTTTCCATTTCTTCACCTGGGTAACCACCATCTGGATAAGGATAAGGAACATTTCCAGTAGCCCAGAAACTTCCCCTGTGCCCCTTCCCAGACACTGTCCCTTCCTCATACCACCCAGGTGACCACTGTTCTGGCTTCTGTTGCCGTTGATGGAGCTTGGCTAACACAGCTGTTTTATTTTGGTTAATTCTTAGGTTTTTTCCCCCCCGTTTTCGCCTCTTTCCCCGGTCATCTTACTCCACTCTGACACATTTGTGTTTTCAGTTTTGGGTAAATATTCCATTCTACATTGATTTATTTATTTATTTTCTTTTCACGTGATATGTCTTACAAATGCTTCCATTTTTGCATCTAATGCATCCATGTCTTTTTACACAACTACAGAGTGTTCCACGGCATGTCTGCCCTCATGTACTTATCCAGCCCCCTACAAGGGCCAGTGTTCACAGACATTCAGGCCCAACTCTGAACCCAGCCAGTCTGCCTTGGAAGCCTGGCTGAGGAGCCAGGCCGTGAGGGGCAGGGGGCAGCAGCAGACTGGTTGCTGAGGAGAGGGGCTGGGAGCTGCTGACCCCTCCCGTTGCCTCCTGGCAGAGGTAACCATGCAACGGTGGGGATCGGCGGGCGGCTGGAAGGATTGACCCAGGACCTCCAGCAACTGCAGGAGAGCGAGCGGCAGCTGGATCACCTGCTGCACATCTGCAGCACCCAGCTGCGTCTGCTCTCCGAGGATGCTGACAGCCAGCGATATCCTTGAACTGCCTGGAGGGTCACCAGGGCCCCATCCAAGTGGGAGTGGAGGGCCTTGCCCTGGGCCCTGGATTCAGGAGAGGGTTCTGGCTTTGGATACCGGTCCTGGCTCAGCATTCGCTCCCAGTGTGACACTGGACAAGTTACTTAACCTCTTTGAGTCTCAGCTTCCTCTGGAAAAGGGGAAAAACAATCCTATTTCAAAGCTTTTCAGATTAAAACCAGAAAAGCTAGTATCAGTAATAACTGACTTATTTAACACAGGGATAACATTTATTTAACACAGGGATCTAATACTTGGTTGTAGCTTCAAGGTTAGGGTTGCTTTTATTTGCAAAGATAGAAACTTTGTTTTGAAAGAAGTTATGTTTATAGATTTTGGAGATAACAGCTCAGACGGTAAAGAATCTGCCTGCAGTGTGGGAGACCTGGGTTTGATCCCTGGGTCAGGAGGATTCCCTGGAGAAGAGAATGGCAGCCCATTCCAGTATTCTTGCCTGAGAATTCCATGGACAGAGGAGCCTGGTGGGCTGTAGTCCATGAGGTCATAGAGTCGGACATGACTGAGCAATTTAACACTCACACACACACACACACTCACACACACACACACACACACACACACTGACATCAAGGTCATGGGTCAGAATAAATTCTTGGGACTATGCCTGGATTTAAGTAATTTTTATGAAATGATTATCAGCAGCTGTCATTACCTTGAGATTGAATAGGTAGAGTGATCTCATTGTATAGATGTAGAAGCAGGCTCAAGGGTATGAGATCTGCTTGAGCACCAACCATGTGCCAGGCCTTGGAGTGGGCGATGCAAAGGACAGGAGTGACTAGGCAGGGATGGGCTCTGCCTTCTGAGCTGTCTGGGTGGGTGGCCCCCAAAGGTCAAAGATCATGTGGTCCTTGACTCCACCAACCCTGGCCTACGTGACCTGCCAGGACCTTCGTAGCATTGCAGACCCTGCAGAGCAGATGGTCATGGTGATCAAGGCCCCCCCCGAGACCCAGCTCCAAGCCGTGGACTCCTCGGAGGTGAGACCTGGGAGTCTAGATAGGACCAGATGGACTGGGCTGGGCTGGTAGTCCAGCTGAGCCTCAGTTTACCCCGCTTGCTACCTCCACCCAGAACTTTCAGATCTCCCTTAAGAGCAAACAAGGCCCCATCGATGTTTTCCTGTGCCCTGAGGAGAGTGTGGGTGAAACCAGCCCTGGAAAGACCCCATCCCAGGGGGCAGCTTCGGGGGAGGAGGACAGGGCAGCTGACCTTGCCACCGCGGTGCCACCACCACCATCGCCACCTCCCTCATCCCCTGCCGCGGATCCCAGTCAGTCCCTGCTCAGCCTGGAGCAAGGTTGGTGAAGGCAGGGTGGGCCGGGCCCCTCTCCCAGGTGGGTGGGCAGGTGTGTCAGCCCCTCCCTGCCGGAGGTGTCCCCGGCCTGTGATGCTCCCCCATCTCCCCAGAACCTCTGCTTTCCCGGATGGGTGGCCTGCGGGCCCCCGTGGACGAGGACCGCCTGTCCCCACTCGTGGCGGCCGACTCACTCTTGGAGCACGTGAAGGAGGACTTCTCCGGCCTCCTCCCCGAGGAGTTCATCAGCCTGTCGCCCCCCCACGAGGCCCTCGACTACCACTTTGGCCTCGAGGAGGGTGAGGGCATCAGAGACCTCTTCGACTGTGACTTTGGGGACCTCACTCCCCTGGATTTCTGACGGGGCTCAGGGGGACCAGGGCCTCTTGAGATGCCCACCCCGTCTCTGCAGCCCTGGAGCCCCCCGCCCCTGGCCGTCCTAGCCTAATTGGAAACGTTTAATTTATGCCCCTCTCTCCTACCTCCAGAGGCTTCTAGCTCTGGAGCCTGGCTCCTGCCAGGAGGCTAAGCAAGCCAGGAAGGGAAGAATTCTGTTTGTGGTGTTTGTGCATGCACCCAAGCCCCGACGTGTGTGTCCATGGGGTGAGTGGTGTGTGAGCATGTGTGTGTGCATGTCCCGGGGAATGAAGGTGAACACATCTGTGCGTGCACTGAAAACACGCCCCAGTGTGTCCACGTGTGTGTGCATGAGTCCATGTGTGCGCGTGGTGGGGGCTCTAACTGCACTTTTGGTCTTCTTGCTCCAGGGGCCCCACGAGGCCCAGGGTGGCCACCTGCCCCCAGAATCCTGTGTGCTGACCAGGCCAGGTGGCGAGGCCTTGGCCTGCTTGTTGGCAGGACAGTGAGAGCACTTCTATCGTCTTAAAGGTTTTTCTGATTGAAGCTTTAATGGAGCGTTATTTATTTATCAAGGCCTTTTTGGCAAGCTTGGGGCATCAGCAAAGGGTAGGAGGGATGTGGGACTGGTGCCGCAACTCCTTTACCCCCTGAGCGAGGGCAGGGGTCCTTGAGCTGTTCTTTGCCCCACTCCAAAGGAGCTGAGGCCTGAGTGGTTTATTTATTCGGAAAGCGAGGGAGGGAGAGACAGACTGACTGACTGACAGCCATGGGTGGATTGAGGGGGTGGTCCCTCCCCACGGGGTCACTGCAGGGCCCCAGCTGCCCCCAGGATGGATGTGAGATGGGAGAGGTGAGTGGGGGACTTTCACTGACAGGGTGGGCGGGAGGGGTGGGGTGAAGGGCCTCCCCCCCCAGCCCAGACCACAGGGGCCCTTCCTGTGGTGTTTGAAGTGCCCCCTCCACCCTGCTTCTTGCTCTGCCCCACCCTCCAATCTGCACTTTGATTTGCCTTCCTAACAGCTCTGTCCCCTCTGCTTTGGTTTTAATAAATATATTGATGGTGTTTGGGCCCGGTTTGGGGACTGTGTACTGGGAGCAGGTCTGTGGGTGGGAGAGGTCAAGGTTGCTGGTGTGATGACCGTTCCCTACTTTCCGTTTCCCTGTCCTTGCCTGGCTTCATTTTATTTGAGCCTCACAGCCCCAAGAATGATCGGTTTCATCACCTTTTTTTAATCCTAATTAAAGTAAGCAATGAGTTCCTTTTTCCAGCCACAGAGGCCACCCTGATCAGTTGGCTATGCTCCGTCCAGATGTTTCTGGACATTTGTAAACAGGCAGCAGATAATTAGAACTGGCTGATTCTGTGTCAGGTTCTGGGGACATGTGTTCCTCCCTTTGTGGAGCTCTCAGAATCTGCTGGAGGAGACTCAAATGAGAAAATCAGGGAGGGCTTCCTGGGAAAGGTGGTGCCTGACCTAAGGCTGTGGGATAGTAGAAATTAACTGAGAAGGAACAGGAAGAATACACCAAGCAGGAGAAGGCAATATGGGCCCAGGACCCGAGAGAAACCAGGGTGGCTGGGGCCCTGAGCTGAGGGCCAGAGTGGAGAGACATTCAGTCTTGGGCTTTATTCAGGGGGAAAGAACTGGTGAGTCTGAGAGGAGGGATGCTCCCTTTTTATATTTTAAAAGCTTCCTCTGGCTGCAGCAGGGGATGATAGATTGAAGAGGGGCCCCCATGGTGGGGGAGGGAAGTCTGAGTTGAGCTTGAGAGTGGAGGGTGACTGCAGACTGTCCACACGGATCTATTTAGCATACGCTTAGGTGGGCTTTCTCTGAGCCAACCCCTATTTTAAGCCCTCGCTGTCCGTCCCCACAACAATCATGTCTTCCCTTACTCCCATTTTGCAGAAGATACACTCACAGGGGAAGGTGCTTGCGGGTTTTGCCCACCAGGTGGCGCGCCTGTGCTTCCGCAGTTCACTGGACCCTGTAAAGATGTGCGGACCCGCCCTCAGCGGGCACGTGCAGCCCCTTCCCGTCCTGTTTCTGGCTGTGTAATATTCCGCATCGCCGTCATTCGCTCAGCCCATCCCCAGGAGGGAATGACCCCTTGGGTGACTTCTCCCCAGTGGCCGGCACCCCCGGAGAATGGGGCGTCGCAGAGGTGCATTGTGTTGTGGTTCTGCATCGCGCGGCTCTTGCCGCCCTAAAGGCTGGAGTTTGCTCCCCTTTTCCAGACGAGGAAGCTGAGGCCCTGGAGGCGGGCGGGCGGGCGGGCGGAGGGCCCAGCTCTGGCGCTGGGCGGGGAGGGGGCCCTCGGCGGCCCGCCCGGCGGGGGCGGAGCTGCGGGGGGCGGGGCCCTCAGCCTCCGCGCCGGCGCCGATGGGCGGGCGCCCCCCCTGCGCGTCCCCCAAGTCCGCGGCGGTGGCGGCGTCCAGAGCCCGGAGCCGCAGCCGAGCCGGAGCCAAGCGGGTGGCGGCACCATGGCGTGCGCGGGGCTGCTCACGGTGTGCCTGATCCGGCCGCCCGCGCCCGAGCCCCCTCGACCCCCCGCGCCCGCGCCCGCCGCCGGGCCCGCCGGACACGCGCTCTTCCAGGACGTGAGTGGGGAGCGGGCCGGGGGTGCCGGCGCTGTGGCCCTGGGGGTGGTCAGTTTCCCGCGGGGTCGCTCCCGGTTTCTGTGGACATTCTCACTGTCTCCTTGCTCTCGCTCATTCTGATTTTCCGTTCCCCACGTCCATGTGTCTCCCTCCAGGTTTGGGGGCTCTGCCTCGGCCTCTGGGTCTCTCTCACGATTTCTCTCTTGCTCTCTGTGTCCGTGTGTCTCCCTTATCTCTGTCTCGCTGCCTTTGTGTCCCGTCTTCTGTCTCGCACTCTTTCTCTGCTTATCTCTGCTTGTTCAGTGTCACTGCCCCCGCGGCCCCCCCGACCCCAAACCACCCCATGTATGTGTCTGGCCGGGTGGGGGCTGTCAACTCTTGATCCCGGGAGCGCCCACAGTGTCCCTCTCTGGCAGTCCCAGGCTGGACTGACCAGGCAAGGGGGCCTGGGAGAGAAAGCAGCCCCTCGCCCCCGACTCCTGACCTAGTGCTGACCCCGGACCCCCTCAGATCCCACCCAAGGGCTGTGGGATCCCAGAGTTGGTCGGCGCTGCCCACACACGCCCTCTGTGGTCTGTACATCCTCCCCTTGCCTGGCAGGTGGCCCTGCAGCCCCTATGAACACCTACCTGGAGCTCCCTGGCCTGGCCTGGGTCACTCACCTGCGCTGCTTCCCCACCTTTCACCCCTGTGCACAGCCTGTCCTGTTCCTCTTGCGTCCCCACTCCCAGAGGTCCCTTTCCGGTGGGAAAGGTGGTTCTCCTGCCCCCTCCCCACTGTCCCTAATGACTCAGCACCTTGGCCAGAGCCCTCTCAGCTGGAAGGGACCTGACCCTTCCATTTCCCAGATGGAAAAACCAAGGCCTGGAGGGTTAGGGATGTGTTCCAGCTGGCACTCGGAGGCAGGGGTGCGTTAGGGTGTGGCCCTTGATGTCCTCAGTGTTCACAGCTTAGAACCCCTCCCTCTCTCTCAGCCCCCACCCCCACCCCCACCCCCAGTATGTCTGTCTGTCCTGGCCAGGCCACCCTGGGTGGCTCTGTGACCCCGAGTGAGCTGGTGGCAGCCTTCTGTGAGTCAGGCTTCAGGCCAGGGAGTACATTCATCCCCGAGAAAGCAGCCCGCGGGGAGGGGCACTCCGAATCTGGAGCAGACCAGGGCTCTCTGTCCAGGCTTTGGCTGGCCCCTCCTTGCCAGGCCTGCTGGCGCTCTCTGCTGGGTTGTGTTGGGTGACCAGGGAGTCTCTGGTCCCTATAGGAGAGACAGGGACCACGTCTGGACTCCACTTTTGCTGCCTCTGTTGTCTTTCCTGTCTGTTTCTCCATAAATACCATCTGTCCACCCTTGCTTTCTGTGCCTCTTACTCCCCTTGCACGTACAACACACACATACGCACACGGGCCTGCCCAAGACTCTCGTACTGAGTCGGCCTCATAGGAAGACCCAGCCCTGGAAGGGTTAACCCTGGGCTGTTCCCCGGTATGTTACTGAGTAAACAGGACCCACAAAGGAAGGGCTAGCCACCACCTGCATGGCAGGGTCTCAAGAAGCTGACTGAGAAACAGCTTGGAGTGGGCAGAGTCTGGGACGAACCACAGCCACACAGCAGAGTTGGGGTTCAGGTCTGGGATGGGTGCCCAGGATCTTCCGGCCGCATCTTGGCCCATCTCCCCACCTGCCTCAAGCTGGGACTGTTCCAAGGGCTGATGTATCAGAAAGAACTCAGGATCGACTCAGGGGTGTGGGAGGTGAAGAAGCGGAGAGCCAGCTTGGAGCACCCCCCACAAGGCCAGGCCCTGCAGGAGAAGGGAGCAAGCCGTGGGGCCCGCTGTGCGCTCTTTCCCTTGTTGGAAAAGGCCCTGGAGGGCTGAGCTGGGCAGGGGGTGGGACCAAGCTGGGCAGGAGGAAGGGAGATGCAGGGGGCAGGCCTGCCAGCTGGGGCTCTGTGGAGTTGCGGGGGGTGGTTCTGTCCTCCCAGCTCCCAGCTCCCACCCCTGCCCTTTTGTCCTCTAGGTTTTCCGCCGAGCAGACAAGAATGGTGAGTGTGGCTTCCCCTGAGTCCCATGCTGGGGGTTGAGGGGCATCAGAGAGGCTCCAGGGAGGGTTTGGGGCACAGTTGAGAATGGAGAGAAATCTTGAGAGGACCCGAATCAGAAGAATCAACCCAGGTGTCCTTCTCGGAGGAAATTTTTGTTTTGAATCCAGTTTGGCAGGAGGGAGAGTGGAGGAAATGTGGTTTAGCCAGAGGCTGGAGGTGGGGACTGACTTTCACGCAGTGTCCTGGCCCGGTTGGGGGTACTTCTATAGATGATCTCCTGTTTTCCTCACCACTGCTGAAGTCTTCACCCCATTTCACAGACAAAGGAACTGAGGCCCAGAGAGGTACAGCTGGAGGTGCTGGGCCTTCAACCCAGGTCTATGCGATGCCTCGTTCTAGGCTTCCTCTGTGAGGGGCTTGGAAGGGTGTGGTCACGGAGCCAGGTCTGTGGGGAATTTTATCGTAGATTCTTAGAGAGCTCAGTAACTTTCCATATTACCAACTACCTGGATGCAGGGAGGGTGTGGGCGGGACAGAGCTAGGTCCGGGGAGTCAGCTCCCCCGATGCCCTGAGTCCTGGGCAGTCTCAGATGCTGGCCTGGCAAAATCTGGAAAGCTAAAGCAAGAGCCATCAGGGGACCTTGCAGGCAGGTTGCTGCCCACAGATGACTCAGAGCAGCCCACGGTGCCCTGATGGGCTAGTGGAGGGTTTGAGCTGAGACCAGCCGTCAGCTTTGACCTCACCTTCACCTGGTTCTCCTTGAGAGGACTGGGTCCCCACCCGTTGCCTCTTCTCCCCGGGTCTCCTCAAATTTGTTTCAGCCAGTTGATCAGGGCACGTGGTCTCATTTGGCTCACAGCATTCCGTCTAGGGAGGGAGGCTCAGGCGCTCCCCAGCTCCACTCTCCCACTCCATCTGCTTGGAGACCTCACAGGCCAAATCCCCGGTGCCTCTGGCCAGTGCTCTTATGATCTCAGCCTCTGTGATGGGGAGGCAGCCTCTGTGATGGGGAGGTCTTTCCCTTCCGAGCTAGTCTGCTGCTTCTTACTGGGGCCCTGCTCTTAGGAAGATCTCATCTGACTCCCTGCAGCTTCTCTGTGAAGGGCCTGGGTCCAGAGCACGGAGGTCCCCTCCACCCGGGAGCCATGTGGGCAGAGACCCAGCCCTGGTTCCTCCAAGTGACATCTAGGCCCTGCCATGATCTGCCTGTGCCCCAGGCAGTTGTTCATTTATTTCTCCATTTGGCAAACATTGAGTTCCTGCCGAGCGCCACATATGCACTGCCTTGTCCCTTGGGTGCCTGCAGAGTGGGCCTTGTTGCTTGAAGTGGGCACCTCTGGGGGCCCCAACCCTTTGGTCCCCAACGGCCAGGCCTTCTTTCCAGCCCAGAATCCCATTTCACTTGCCTGGGTGGTTATGAGATACTGCGAAGCCTTCAGGGGCCCTCCATTGGGTGGCAGGGGTACAGCCAGGGCTCAGAGATACTGACTCTGCTCCCTGTGCCCACCCCCACCCCCCAGATGATGGGAAGCTCTCATTTGAAGAATTCCAGAATTACTTTGCCGATGGGGTTCTCAGCCCTGGGGAGCTGCGAGAGCTGTTCAGTGGTGTTGATGGGCATCCCGCTGAGTGAGTATGGGGGTTGGGATGCACACGCCGTGTGTAGATGTGAGCCCAGGTTGTCCCTACCCCTCTGTGTCCCCTGCTTGCTTGGGTTCCTTATGGAGAATTGGTGGGGCATGGGGAAAGGAGTGCTGGGGCTAAGTGCCAGCTTTACCCGCCTACCTACCCCTTCCCTGGCTCCAGTCCTGCCCATCACACTGCTTCCAGCTGGGACCCCAAAATAGCCAGGCCTGAGTCACCACCTATGGTTCAGCCGACAGGTGCCCCCCCCCCAACACTCCCGCTTCCTGCTGAGCGACCAGCGGATGCCTGGGGACAGCTGGGCCCTGCCTGCTCCCACCCATGGATGCAGGTGTTCCCACATCTCCAGGCCTTCGTGCGAATTTGCTTGCCTTCTCCTGCTTCCTCACGTGGGTGCACACGAGTGCGCAGCTATCCTTTCCTCTTACTTCCCCCTACTCCCCTCTCCTTAAAAGAAATTCTAGGCTCCATACCCTCCCATTTTCTGAGGCTTGGGCCAGACCTTTGTCTGCACTGCTGCTGCCTTACCACCACCAGGTAACACCAGTCAAATTCCTTGTCCTTCAAAGCCTAGTTTAGGGAGCCTCTCTTCCAGGAAGCCCTCCCTGACCTACAGGTACTCCATGCCTTTTCTGCACTTCCACAGACCTGACTTCTTCCCAGCTCTAGCCACTCCTCTCTGGGCTGTGTCCACATCTGTCTCCCTCAGCCTGAAATCCCCTTGGAGGTTGAGAGCAGGACTGAATTTTACCCCTTAGACACTGTTTGGTGGGCTGGTAGTACCCCATCTCTGTCCACTGAGCAGCGTAACGTGGGGGAGAGTCAGAAGTTGCCTCCATGTCAGGCTGAGCTGGGCAGGGAGAGGAAAGGACTGCTGGCTTCAAAGTCAGTCCTAGTTTACCAGCAGGGTCTGAAGGACGCCTTCTCTTTTCCCTGCAGCAGTTTGGAGACGGAGAAACTGTGCGGTGAGTAGGCCCATGGGGGTGTTTGTCTCCCGGGCAGGTGGGTGTTGCTGGTGTTCTGATGGAGCAGGCTGGGCTGGGCTCAGAGCATATGGCCTGGCTGGCTGCTGGGGAATTCTAGGTTGTAAATGGGGGGATGTACCCCAGGAACCTTTGAGTATCTCCTCTGCCCTCAGACTACTTCTCTGAACACCTGGGCGTCTACCGGCCTGTGCTGGCGGCGCTGGAGTCACTCAACTGTGCTGTGCTCACTGCCATGGACACCACCAAGCTGGTGAGTGGAGGGGCTGATGGTTGCAGGGGGGTGGCAGGATGAGGGCTGGGGGTGTCTGCTGTGTTGTGGGAGCCTCCATCATTGGACTCAGGGCTGTGGGGCTAGAGGCCTGGCTTCCACTTTCTGGCTGTGCATCTTTACCTCTCTGGGTCTCAGTTTCCTCATCTGTAAACTGGGCGTATTAATAGAACCTACCTCCAGACATTCGTTGTGACAATTAGAGGAGAATGAAGACAGAGAGTTGTCTGTCTTGCTCTCTCTCCGCCTGGCTCACAATAGCCACTTCATATGTGGAGCTGCTGCTGCTTTTATTACTGACCAGACCTGATTGTTGTGGGGTATCAAGCCCAGCTCCAGCAGGAATGGGTTGGGGATAGGGCATGCTCACACACATCCACAGGCCCATGCTGGTGTGTAGAGCTTGGTGGCAGGGGGTGGGGGACAGCCCGAGGACATGCGTGAGCAGACAGGCATGTGTGCACCCATGTTTGTGTATAGTATGGACATGTGCATACAGAATAAACGGTGCTCACAGCCAGGGCTCCAGGCCCTTGGATGGTATTTTTAAAAACACCAAAAGCTACCCTTCCCTTTCTGTGTTCCTTTTAAGAGATGTCTCCACCTCTCTTTGTCCCATAGCTCTGAGTGAGGGGGCGAGGAGGGAGCAGTGAGCAGGCTTGGAATTGTGCCTGACCTCATTTTTACGGAAGGAGAAACTGAGGCTGTGAGTTAACGATCAGTTGAAGACAGGGCTTCCCCTTCTGGTTGCTTTCACATAGGGTCGAGCAGCTTTTCCAAGGGTCACCTTTGGGGCCTGGCACAGGACGGGCCTGCTACATGATGAGGGGTTGGCATGCCATGATGACTTCCATATCTGTGGCCTGGGCACCAGTAGGGGCAGCACATTCCTTGTTGCCATGGAAACAGGGCCTGGGGGTGGGCAGCTCTAGTGGCATTCTCTGAACTGGCACTGGTTAGCGGGAATTCACATTGCAGCTCAAAGTAAGAGCCCCAGGGTTCCTGACCACCCCCTCCTGGCCCAGAAAGGCGTAGAAGGTGACCCATCACCACACGACTCTGCCAGCTGTTATCACTGAGGTTTTTATCTGGCACTCAATGCCTCTGACAGCTGCGCCCAGCCTGCCGAGTGTCTGCCTCTGCAGCGCCCCCTTGTGGCGCCACCCCTTCCAGTCCAGCAGGACTCAGTGGAACACTTCGTGCACCAGCCTGGAGCCACATTCCTGGTACATGGCCCGGGTCATCCAGCGGCACTGGAAGGTGCGAAGCGAGGCTACCATGGAGCCGCCCGTCCACACCGCTGTCCCCCGCCCAGGCTTGGCCACCAGGCGCGGCTGCAGCGTCCCACAGCCGTGCCGCTGGCATTGGGCCTCCAGCTCCAGCTCCAGGCGCTCAGGGAAGCCAGGGAAAAGTGTGGAGCCACCGGCCAGCACCACGGTGTTGGCCAGCTGTGTCCGTAGTGTCGCGGGCACCCTCTGCAGTGCCCGGAAGGCCAGGATGGGCAGTCCCGGCTCAGCCTGGCCTAGCAGACCCGGCTGGAAGAGGGGTTCTGGGCAGCAGAAGCGCTCGCTGCCAAGGCAGACAGTGCACCCACCGCCTAAGTAGAAGCTGACTGGGTGGTGGCGGGCGGGGTTACAGAGGTCACCGCCAAAGTCTAGCGACACGTAGCAGCAGCGCTTCTTGAGCTGCGTGATGATCTTGTGGGGCAGGGCCTGCAGCCGGTGGTCAGGCCCGGCTGCCACCAGCAGTTCCCGCAGGTAGCGCGACAGGGTGCTGCCAGCCACATCCAGCCGGAAGGTGGCCTTGTGCCACGAGTGGCCCGCATAGACGGGCGTGGCATGGCACACGCCTGCACCCGCCTCCACGGCCAGCCCGCTGAACGCGCCGACGGAGCAGAGCGCCAACAAGGCGGTGCTGGCCAGGTGGCACGCGGGCACTGCCAGGGCCTCGAACAGCAGTTCGGCCACCCTCTCGCGGCCCACGGGTGGCGCCGACGGGGAGTCGCTCACGAGCACCGGCCACTCGTCCGGGCACACCCGCAGGCCGCCCACCAGCAGGCGCTCCCATAACCCCTCCAGCGCCTCCCAGTCCACCACCACGCCGTGCTTGATGGGGTGTGCCCGCGCCACGCCGCCCGCCAGCTCACAGCCAGGCGCCCCAGGCAGCACGGGCCGGTCCCAGCTGGGCACCAGGCTGGAGCTCTTGAGTACCAGGCGTGGCTGCTCCTCTCCCGCGAAGCCCGCCTTGGTGAAGCCGGAACCCTGGTCCACGACCACCGCGACGTGGCCCAACGAGGACGGCCGGCGGACCCGGCGGCTATCGGACAGCGAAGCCATCTTCAAGCTGGCAAGCCCTGCAGTCAAAATCTCGGCCCTCGAAGTCTCGGACCCGCCCTCGGCCTGAGAACCGCGTCTCATCTGGCCTCGATGGAGGCCCGCCTTTCTGCTCGCAGCTCTGCCTCCTGGGCCCAGGTCCCCCGCCTTTCTGGGCTCAGTTCCTGGGCCACACCCTCTGGTCCCGAGGTCCCCTCTTCTAGCCTGAGTAGAGGTCTCTTCAGCCCTTGATTTGGCTCCGCCCCTGGAGCCCGGCCTCTGGTTCAAGGGTCAGGTTCCGGTCTCGCTGTGCCTCGGGCTGTCTTCCCCCTCTTCCGGCTCAAGGCCCCTGTCTCTGAGGACCCGCCTCAGCCTTGCGGCTCTGCCCCACTAAGCTCTTGCTTAGATGGATGATGAGAGGGGCGGGCCAAATCCTTGAAGAGATTGAGAAGCCTCCAGGAGCAGCTCTGGGGATAAAAGGCCTTTGTGGCAATATTATCCAGACATCTGTTACGCTTGGGAACCCAGGAGTCCAGCGCGACCCTTGAGCCTCCAGCGGTCTCCTGGCACTTCTCAACTGGGCATGACCAAAGTACTGTGGTTCCTAGTGGAGGTGAGAGGGGGTGGTCAAAGAAGCAAGGAAAAGAACTTGGATTGGATTCATTGTGACCTCAGTTCTCAGCATCTGCTGTGCTTCCGTGGCCTCTACCCAGATGAAAATGCGCAGACCCAGCCTGCCTCCCGGGACAGGGCCGATGGTGATGCTTTTGACATCCAGGGATGTGGTCTCAGCCGCCCAGCTGTGCTCAGTGTTAATGTTCAGTCGCTCAGTTGTGTCCGGCTCTTTGCGACCTCATGGACTGTAGCCTGCCAAGCCCTGTGTCCGTGGAATCTTCCATGGAAGAATACTGGGGTGGGTTGCCATTTCCTACTCCAGGGGATCTTCCCAACCCAGCGATCGAACCTGCATCTCTTGTGTCTCCAGCATTCTCAGGCGGATACTTTACTACTGAGCCACCTGGGGCCAGCACAACCAATTTAATTGCTTCCTCAAACCACTTTGATGAGCTCTGGACAAACATGCAGCCTCTCTCCTCTCAACGCTGAAGAGAAAACTCTTAATCATGGATCTCCAGCCACCCTGACGATTTCTGTGAGCTTAGCTTTCTATGGCCCAGGTAGCCCACAAAGGGATCCTACCTTCAGAGGCTTACAAACGTGGGCCTGAGTTTGTGACTCAATTCTGAGGCTGCCTTCACTGTGTACTGAGTGAGTCCAAATCTCACCCTGGGCTCAGTTACTTCTCCCAAAGGTGGTCATCCCCCAACACAGGAAACAGGCCATGTCATGTCTCTGCAGAGTCTCTTTTTTCTCTTTAGGACCATTATGGTTGCAAGTTGAAGACTTATTCAGGTGAGCTTAAGCTAAAATACGGATTTTATCACAAGAGCCTTGTATGTTTTATATCTACTAAGGGCAAGAGTGAAAACAGGTCTTAGGAAAAGATGGGAAGCAGGGTCTGGCTGCCGGGCTGTGGGGGACCCAAAAGGTGCACTGGGCTCTGCACTGTGTTTCTATTCTTCTCAAGACTGGCTTTAGCCTGTGCATGTTCCTGTAGAAAAAATTGTCTCCTCCAGTTCCTGAGGAGGAGAAGGGGACAACAGAGGGTGAGATGGTTGGATGGCATCCTTGGCTCAATGGATGTGAGTGTGAGCAAACTCCAGGAGATAGTGAAGGACAGGGATGCCTGGAGTGCTGCAGTCCATGGGGTTGCAAAGAGTCAGACATGACTGAGCAACTGAACAACAGTTCCTGAATTACAGACCCAGGGAAGGAACTGATAGGACTGGGCTTGGGCCAATTGCTTATGCCAGGAGATGTGGCCACATCGAAGAAGGTGGTTATCTTGATTGCAACCATGTGGATGGTAGAAAAGGGTCAGTTCTCACAAAGCAGCGGGGGAGGTGTGACGGGTAGTGCGACCTGCAGCCTGATACAGGCGATGTGGTGTTGACAGTGACGAAAGTGTACCTTCAGGAGAAGTTGTGCCTTTGGTTTTAGTGAGCTGGGACCTTCACCCCTCTGCATCGCACCCCCTCTCCCCAAAGGGGCATTTTGGGATTGGTTGCTAGCGGAAAGCAGGCTGCAGGTTTGGCATGGCTGGAGGGGACAAGAATGACTAGGGTCTGGTGCTGGGTTTGGGACCCAGGAGCGTGAGAAGCAGCTGGGTCCTGCCCACAGAAGGCATGCCAGGCCTCTTGTGGATGAACTAGGGAGGTGAACCTTGAATCGAAGACCATAAGTGGCAGTATGGCCAGAGCAGGAGTGAGAGTGGAAGTCACTAAGAAGCCCCAGAGGGGAAGACTGGGTCTGGGGATCTGGGCCTGTACATTCCAATAATAAGTTTGGGTGTTTCTCTGCGGGCAGTGGAGAGCCAGTGTGAGCCTATGAGCAGAAGTGTGAACTGCCCTATTAAAGTGGTTTGGAAGAAGCCTCTTTGGGTGCAGTGTGGTGAAGAGAATGGGGTGGGGTAGGTGGGGAGATGGTGATTGGGGTGCCTTGGGGGTCATCAAGCACAGTGGGGTAGGATTGAGGGGTCAGAGGACCAGGGACCCCAGTCTCTCCTCCTGGGTGCTCACACAGGCAGGATGTGAGTCTAAGGCTCAAACTATGCTGACTGTGGACCTTTCCAGTTCTTCCTCACGGTGGTGGCTTTTTACCTGGGACTTTCCCTCAGTTAGGAAAGACGTGTTGAGTGCTGGAGACTTTTGGACTTGCCTGGCCTCTGCTTGAAGCAGGCCTCTCCTTCTCCTAGTGTGGCCAAGCCTGACTGCCCAAGTTCTCTTCCGTCGGATCTGCAGACCTGGTGGCTGGATCTGACCCCGGCCAGGTGTCGCAGGGAGAGAGGGTGCCCCCCTCTCCAGTGCGGCACAGGGTTTCTGACACGGGTCAGAAGGAAGAAAGCAAAACCAGCCTGGGCCCCAGGCCACGGCCATTCGCCTGTTCTTCCCTGTCTTGCTCTGGGCCTCGGTTTCCCCAACCCTGTCTCCATGCCCCGACGCCTCAGACTGGGCTACAGACGCCAGCGTTGCTCTGCGTTCTTTATTGGGCCAGACCAGGGTACAGGGGGTCCGGCCAGGCACTCAGGGCCGCGGGCGGGGACAGCGGCGCCGCTTGCGCGGCTGCCCCTCGCCGGCCTCGGCCTCGCAGTCGGTCTCGCTCTCGGTCAGCAGGCGCGTGTAGAGCCGCTGCCAGCCCTGCGCCGCCTTGGCCCCGCCCCCGGGGCCGCCCGCCGCGCGGCGTCCCTCCTCCTGCAGCCTCGCGTCCAGCAGCAGCAGCAGGACGAGGATCTTCTTCATCTCGCGCGCGCGCGCGCTCTCGCGCCGCTCAGCGCAGTCGCCAGCTCCTCGCAACGTGGGTGCCGCCGCCGGGGGCCCCGTGGGGGTGTCTGCCACAGCCTCGCTCGCCCGCTCGGGCCGCGCTCCGGGCCCCGCCGTCGCCTCGGCTAGTTGCTGCCGCTTGTCCAGGGGGAAGAGCAGCACGATCTTGGTCTGGGGGTAGGGCAGGGGCGTGAGGAGAGCGAGCTCCGCCCGCCTGCCTCCCGAGGACCCTCACCCACCCGGGTCCTGTCTCCCAGAAGCCCGCCCTCTCTCGTTTCCGGGGTACCCGCTGTCCTCCCAGCCTGGGTAGGGGGAGGTGGGGGAGGCAGGCACCCTTCTCCATCTCCCAAGACCCCTGCCTCCCCACCTGGAAACCCTCACCCACCTCAGGCTGACTTCCTGAGACCTGACTCCGATCAAGTTTATGAGATTCCCCTGTCTGCCCTTCCAGCCTTGATGCTGGGACCCTTCACCCCCCGCCCCCCACCTCCGGTCAAGGCCCAGGTCCTCATGCCTAGTCGAAGAGAGGGGAAAGTAACACGTTTTGAAGCTGGGGAATGGAAAAGTGGGGATAAGGAAGCTCCCTGTGCCCATAGCCCCCGTGGCAGCCGCTAGGGCTGATTCGCGGTGCCAGGACTTCCACCCATCTGTTCCGGGTTGGGAGAGCCGTCTCCTGCACACCCTCCTAGGCTCCCAAGTCTCATCCACCTCCTGGTTTCTGGGATACCTGTTCTCCCTTCTGGGTTATTAGGACCTCATCCACACCCACGTGGATTCCTGAGTCCCTCGGCCTCAACAGGGGTTCTCTAATGCCTTCCATAGGGGCCTCCCAGGTGGCTAGTGGTAAAGAGCCCACCTGCCAATGCGGGAGACAGATGAGGGTTCCCTTCCTGGGTTGGGAAGAAATCCCACGGTCAGAAGAGCCTAGTGTGCTACAGTCCGTGGGGTTGCAACCAGTCGGACACAACTGAAGCCGCTTAGCACACACACGCAACCCCTTCCATTCCCTACGTGGCCTAGACCCCCAGCATCCACTACTGCCCACCTGTCCAGGTCCGCCAAACCCCAGCTGCCCCTTGTTCCCTGGACTCACACTGGGCTTCTTCCCCTTGAGGTGGCTGAAGAACTGCTGTTTGCGCCGGGCCTTGTCCATGTCAGGTGGCTTCTCCTTGCAGGCCTGCTTGGGCACTTTGGTTCTCTTGTGGGAACTGTTGTTTCCCATGGCAGGGCTGGTCACCGCTGGGGACCCCAGCCCATGCTGCCTCTGCCCTGCCTTCTGGCTGGGGGCCCCCTGCCCTGGCTCTGTCCCAGCGACCACATTGTGACCTCATGGGTTGACCTCATCAACTCTGAGCAGGAGTTGCTCCGAGCTGCTCCTGCCAGAACCCACAGATGAATCTTGACTCCATTTACTCTGTCTGTGACTTCCGGCTTTGGTTTCTCAGTGTAAAACTAGGCTAAAGATTAGTGAGGTGATGGCTTGTAAGGTGCTTAGTGATGGTGGTGTTCAGTCACTCAGTGGTGTCCGACTCTTTTGCTCCATGGACTGCAGCACACCAGGCTTCCTTGTCCATCACTATCTCCCAGAGCTTGCTCAAACTCATGTCCATTGAGTCAGTGATGCCATCCAACCATCTCATCCTCTGTCTCCCCCTTCTCCTCCTGCCTTCAATCTTTCCCAGCATCAGGGTCTTTTCCAATGAGTAAATTCTTCGCATCAGGGGGCCAAAGTATTGGAGCTTCACCATCTGTTGTTTTGATGGATATTCAGGGTTGATTTCCTTTAGGATTGACTGGTTTGATCTCCTTGTTGTCCAAGGGACTCTCAAGAGTCTTCTCCAGCACCACAATTCTAAGCATCAGTTCTTTGGTGCTCAGCCTTCTTTATAGTCCAATTCTTATATCTATACATGACTACTGGAAAAAACCATAGCTTTGACATACAGACCTTTGTCGGCAAAGTGACGTCTCTCATTTTTAATGTGCTCTCTATGTTGGTCATAGCTTTTCTTCCAAGGGGCAAGCGTCTTAATTTCATGGCTCCAGTCACTGTCCACAGTGATTTTGGAACCCAAGAAAATCTGTCACTCCCCTTCTATTTGCCACAAAGTGATGGGACTGGATGCCATGATCTTAGTTTTTTGAATGTTTTAAGCCAGCTTTTTCACACTCCTCTTTCACCCTCATCAAGAGGCTCTTTAGTTCTTCACTTTATGCCATTAAATTGGTATAATCTGCATATCTGAGGTTATTGATATTTCTCCCGGCAATCTTGATTCCAGCTTGTGAGTCATCCAGTCCAGCGTTTCACATGATGTATTCTGTATATAAGTTAAATAAGCAGGATGATAATATAGAGCCTTGTCATATTCCTTTTCCAGTTTTGAACCAGTCTGTTGTTCCATGTCTGGAACTGTTGCTTCTTGACCTGCATACAGGTTTCTCAAGAGACAGGTAAGGTGGTCTGGATTCCCATCTCTTTAAGAATTTTCCACAGTTTATTGTGATCCATACAGTCAAAAGCTTTAGTGTAGTCAATGAGGCAGAAATTTTTCTGGAATTCTCTTGGTTTTTCTATGACCCAACAGATGTTGGCAATTAGATCTCTTATTCCTCTGCCTTTTCTAAATTCAGCATCTGGAAGTTCTTGGCTCATCTACTGTTGAAGCCTAGCTTGAAGGGTTTTGAGGATTACCTTGCTAGCATGTGGAATGAATGCAGTTGTATGGTAGTTTGAACATTCTTTGGCATTGCTTTTCTTTGGGATTGGAATGAAAACGACCTTTTCTAGTCCTGTGGCTGCTGCCGAGTTTTACAAATTTGCTGGCATGTTGAGTGCAGCAGCTCTTTAACAGTATCATCTTTTAGGATTTGAAATAGCTCAGCTGGAATTCCATCACTTCCACAAGCTTTGTTTGTACGAATGCTTCCTAAGGCCCACTTGACTTCACACTCCAGGATGTCTGGCAGACAGAATAAGCAAGAGCTACAGTCCCACATCCTCTAGGACGAAAACCACAATCACAGAAAGCTAACTAAAATGATCACATGGATCACAGCCTTGCCGTGGCAAAGGGGCTTGCATAACTCAATAAAACTGTGACGAAACATGGTCCACTGGAAAAGAGGGCAAACTGCTCTCGTATTCTCAGTTTGAGAACCCTGTGAACAGTATGAAAAGGCTTCGTGGTGAGGAGAGAGGAATTTCTGAGACCTGAGTTTGTATTCTGACTCTGACACTCGTGTGACCTTGGCCAAGGTAATCCACTTTTGTAGGCCTCAGTCTGTCTTCTCATATGCAAAATGGGGTCAGTGATGGTTCCTGTAAATTCCTATGAGGATTAAATGAAACTGCTTAGAAACAGGGCCTGGAAAGCAATGGTATCAGCCAGGTTCTTTGTAAGCAACAGAAACTGATCAGTCATCTTAAGCACTAGAAAGGGAATTTATTGGACAGATTTCAGGAAGCTCAAAAAATGGCCAGGAAGTCCAGTGGCTTGGAGAAACCACTGACCTGTGTGAGAATGAGGGGTCCCAGCCAGAGTCTGTCTGTCCATCTGATGGCTGAATTGAGGCAGGTCACAGGACAAAGCTGCCTCGGGGGCCCCTTGGGGAGGGGTCACCTCAGCTCCCTGGGACTCCCACCCTGGACCAAGTGTGCATATGGGGCTGAGGGAGGTGTCGGTGAGACCCTCAGGAAATCTATGACTGTTTGATGTACAAATGGGCAGGTCTCTTGTTAGTATTATGTTTGACTAGAAACAATGGCAGTGTGGCATGTGGATCTTAGTTCCCCGACTGCCCAGGGGTTGAACCCGGGCCCCCTGCACTGGGAGCGCGGAGTCTTAATCCCTGGACCACCAGTGAAGTCCCGTGACAGCAGTTCTTTATTGAGAACTTATGTACCAGATAGTAGGCCGAGCCCTCTGTAGGAAATAACCCATTGGAGCCTCTCAGCAGCTCAGTGAGACGGCTGTTACCACCGCTTTATAGGCGAGGAAGGCATGAGGAGATGAAGGTAGCTGGGGAGTCTGGGCGTTCCCAGTGGGCACAGGGCCTGGCAACGCTCGGCCTCCTTGTCTCTGCCTACCTTGGCAAAGGCTAGGGGGAAGCGGCAGTGCAGACAGGGGTCAGCGCTGGGGTATGTGACCCGCTGTCTTTTATCTACAGCTTCTAATAAGAAGTGCTCAGTAAATGTGGGGTGTGGGGTAAGTGATTGAATGAATGGATGAATGCCAAGATTGTGAGTTTGGGGCCAGCTGGTGAGTCTGGGGCCATATCACACCATTTTGCCTCATGTGTCAAAATTGCCTTGCCCCAGCCCCTACCCACACCAGTCTAGCTATGCCTGGGGCCTTACTGGCTGAAAGTGGAGGCCCCAACAGGGAAGGGGTCTTGAGCCCCAGAGGATGGGACACGCTTCTCTGGGTGTTGGCCTCGTCCCTCCCAGTGAGAGGCCGGGCCCAGACAAGGACGGGGTCTGGGGTTTGCTTGCCCCCGGAGTCTGTGTGTCCTTCTGTTGATGCCAAGTCTGCAGGCCCTCTGCTCTTTANTTCATGGGGCTAGCCACCCCTGGCCTCAGTCTTGTACATACACCCCCTTCTCCAGGCTTGGCCCAGCCTTTGTTCCCCGGGCCTGGCGGGCAGGTGCGGGGTTCTGGTCATTGCTTTGTGACTCTGAAGCACTCTTGTCCCTCCATGGGCATCAGCGTCCTTTGCCTACAGTGCTGGAAGCTGGGTGTGTGGAGCAGTGTGGACAGGAACTGAAGGGGGCGGTCGGAAGTGGTGCGGTGCTCCAGGAGAGCCGGCCAGGAGCTGGAGCAAGGCAGTAACCTTAGCAACAGGAGGAGGAGGATGGAGCCGGGAATGCTGGGGGCTGCGCAGGGGCAGGAGCCCGACCTTAGGGCTGGCTGGGCTGGCGCAAGCCAAGAGGGGCAGGGCCCTCCTGAAGGCCACCGCAGGCCCCCACCCGCTGCCCTGCCCTAGCCCAGCTGACCAGGCTGCTTCTCTTGCCAGCACATCCTTGTGGCCCAGAGGCAGGTGCAGGTGGCAGAGGAGGCCCGCAGGACTTCCGCCACGCCCTGTGCTGCTACGTGGGCCTCACGGGCTCCCAGAGCCCTAGCCCAGCTGACCAGGCTGCTTCTCTTGCCAGCACATCCTTGTGGCCCAGAGGCAGGTGCAGGTGGCAGAGGAGGCCCGCAGGGCTTCCGCCACGCCCTGTGCTGCTACGTGGGCCTCACGGGCTCCCAGAGCCCTAGCCCAGCTGACCAGGCTGCTTCTCTTGCCAGCACATCCTTGTGGCCCAGAGGCAGGTGCAGGTGGCAGAGGAGGCCCGCAGGACTTCCGCCACGCCCTGTGCTGCTACGTGGGCCTCACCGGCTCCCAGAGCCACTGCCTGCAGTGAGTCCCAGCTGGGTGGCGGCCAGCCGGGGTCGGGGCGGACGGGCAGGGAGCGCTGCTGGGCTGGGTGTCCTGGGCCAGCGCTCTCATTAGGCAGCCTTGGTGAGGTGGGCAGGGGTGGTGGCAGCCCAGGCCGGGCCTGGCCTGGCCGTCTCTTTGGCCCTGCAGTGTGTCTGCCCAGAAGATGCTGGACAAGGCTTCCTTCACCCTGTACGAGTTCTGGCAGGACGAGGCTTCCTGGAGAAGGTAGGAGCAGTGCTCTGATGTTTACTGTGGGACCTTGAATGAGGCCTGGGTTCAAATCCTCTCCTATTCACTGGCTCTGTGGCGTCAGGAGAGTTACCTAACCCCTCTGAGCCCCAGTGGCCTCCTTTTGAAAATGGGAGCGATGCTAAGTCCATCCTCTTGTCACCCTTACGAGCTGGCATGTAAAGAACTGAACACAGTGCCCGGTGCCAGGTAGGTGCTCAGTGAATACACACAGCTCCCACCACGCCACACCCCACGCCACGTGCCTTGTGTGTGACTGCATGTAATCCTCATGGTATCAGTGAAGTGCACACTGCACCCCCATTTCACGGAGGAGAAAACTGAGGCTCACAGCCACTACGAGGAAGGACCAAGATCTGAAACCAGGCAGCAGGACCGGGCGGGAGTGGGGCGCTTTTAACCATGTGGTCCTGGTCACTGGGGACCAGCTCTGGCCTCGGTCCCCTCTGCGGCCCTCCCCAGGCACCAGCAGTCCGCCTGCAGTAAGGCCTTCCAGCGCATCTTCATTGACCATCTGCGGGCTCCAGACACCCTCACCACTGTGTTCTTCCCAGGTGGGCAGTGGCCACCAACCCCTGAGGAAGGGCAGTGGGCACCTGATGGCCTCTGACTACCAACCTCTGACCCGCAGCCTCCTGGTGGATTATGAATAATAACTGAGCCTGATCTGCGCAAGCCAAGGACCCCAGAGCCCTGCCTGCCTCCTCCTGGAGCTTCTGGACTGGTCAGCGCCACTCAGCTCAAGACCAGAACGCTGCCACCTCTGTAACTGGGGCCCGGCTCTCAGCCTCCCGGAGCCAGCTGGTGGAGAGTCTCACAGCCCAGGGATCAGAGACTGGGCTGCTTGCTTCCTCTTTCTCTAACAGTGTGTTTTATTGCTTATAGCTTCGGCCTCTGAGACACTCTGGCCTCAGGAAGCCTGGATTCTGGTCCCCTCTGCCTCTGCCTTGCTGTGTGACCAGGGCAGGTCCCTTCCCTCTCTGAGGTGGCCTGAGGTTGTCTGGCTACCTAGTGGGTGCCTGCTTTCTTCTTGCTGTCTTGGGACTAGGCTTCTGCTCTTCCCCAGCCAGCAGCAGAGCCAGGGCTGATGCTCAGGAACTGGCCTCCACCCTGCCCCCGACCTCGATCCCCAAGACTGGGCTGGATCAGTCTGCCGTGTGGGCAAAGGACCTGGGGTCCCCACCCCCTTCCTGGGCCGGCGGGCTCCTGACGCTTTCAGCACCCGTGGCTGCACCAGAGCCCTCCAGAGGATCCTGGATTGGTTTGCATGTTATTTGCATATCATTTGCATGCTTATTCCCACCCATACTCAGGGCACTATGGGAAGCCCCAGGGTGACCTTGCTAGGTAGCAATAATTTGGGCCCAGAGTCACCTGCTGCCCCCAGATACCTCTGAACCCCAGCCCAGAGGCAATAAAGGCAGTGGTCACCTCTGGCATTGCTTCTATTCTCTCTCTCAGCAAGGCGGCCTTGTCCCCGTGCCCGTGGATAAGGGGAACTTAATCACGGCCAGTCCAGGTTCCCTCAATTCAGGACCTTCTCACTCCACAAAGCCTAGTTCTGAAATCTTTCCTGGGAAAGGAGTGTGGACATGGGCTCTGCCATAACCCCCCTAAAATCCTGGGGGTTCTAGCTTCAGCCCCTTCCTTTACCAGCAAGGTGTGGTATGAAGGTGGGGGCAGACCACAGAGCCCTCTCAAGGCCCAAAGAGCATGGCTGACCTCTGTGAGAAGACCTGTCCTCAGATAGAACCTCCCCCGCCCTTCCCGGCTGGACTTGTCTCCAGCCCTGCTGCCTGACTGCGCCAGAGGGCAGTTCCGGGAGAATACTGGATGAGTCAGTCCTCCAGCTACGTGGACCTCCTTCGAGCCGTCCTGAGGGAAGGGACTTGGGGCATGGAGGGAGGTGGCTGACATGAAGGTGGGTGGGAGAGGGCTACCCAGGTCGTGGGCTCTAGCGGGGAGGCACGTGGCCACACACGAGCACAGGCTGGCCTCTTGACCTGGTCTGGAGGGTGTGGGGTCAGGAGCATTTAGGCAGAAGAAATGTACAAGTTGAGGCTCAGAGCGGGGAGAGCTTGCCTCACTGAACGGAAGGGAGCCCAGAGGTGGGCTGAGGTCAAAGCCGAGGCAGGGAGGCAGCTGAGCCTCGAAAGCACTGCATCTTGCAGAAGCTGCAGTAGGCTTTAAGGGGTGGCTGGCCAGTGGGCTGAGTGCCATTTCACCAAGGCACCTGGCTGCCCTGCTGGTGCCAGTCGTGGCTGGGCACTGGGGCATGGCCAGGAAGGCAGTTTGGATGGTGCCAGCTCAGGATAGATGCCCTAGGGTGGGAGGTTTCTCTCCGGGGATCCCTGTAGGAGTTCAGACTTGCAGGGACAGACAGCTGCTCTCACTGGCCTAGCTGCCCAAGCCAGGAACCAACACAGGGGTCTCTGGGGCCCCTGGCCAGCAGGCTACCACAATTCCTGGACTCCTGGCAGTTCCTAGAAAGTGCTGCCAGCACCTGAGTCACTCAGGTCTGGGTGGATGGAGGAGGGTCAGGGTCTGTCTTGTTAGAGAAGCCCGCTTAGGAGGAAGTAATTTGGCTGGCTGCCCGGTTCTCATTCCGTTTCCTCCACGAAAACAGCACCAACAGCAAACCCTCAACACTAAAAATCTTCCCATCACCTTTGGACCAGGATGCTGAAATTCTTCAGCTCAGGCTGACATCTCTCAAGTGGGTGCCTGCTTCACCCTGTGATGGAGTTCTGAAGTTAACACCTTTTTTAAAAAAAAAAAAAAAAAAAAAAAAAGATGGGTTGCATCCTTCCTCCCTGGCTGAACGTTTGGAGCCGGGAGGCTCCTGCAGCGGGAGGGGAGGGTCAGTCTTGCAGGGTCTGAGAAGGCCGCTTGGAAATGATGTTGGGTTAGAGCTGTGAAAGATGAGTGCGGGTCTCCAGACAGAGGTGAGGGGTAGACAGCAGAGAGAATGTTCCAGACGGAGGAAGAAGTGGAGTGCAAGGGATAGGAGCGGGGCAGGGAGACCAGGATAGCAGGGATGGGAGGGGGGCAGGGAGACCAGGTAGTGGGGACTTCGGATGATCAGTCTCTCAGGAACGGGGAGCTGGGCATCACCAGAGAGGGTCGTGCTGTGGGCAGGTGTGGAGCTGGACAGGGGGAGTTGGGAATTCCGGCTACAGGGAGAATGAAGTTCTGAGCTGGGGCTGTAGGGGCACGGAGGGCCCCAGGCCTTCTCGTGTGTCTACTGAACTCTCAAAAGGCCACGTTCACTTCCATCCTGCCTTCCCTCTAGGCCCCCAGGTCTTGACCACCTTCATCTCTGGTTGAGATGACTGTGGCAGGCTTTTCGCTGGGTTTCCCTCAGACAGGGGTGGGGGGGGGTCGTTTTCAGACATTGCCATGGTGACCATACCCTTCTGGCTAAGACCTTTCAATGCTTTCAGCATCAAGTCTGATATCTCGACTTGGCATTCAAGGCTCTTAGCAATCAATACCCACTCCCATTACTTGGAGCCTCCTCTCCCTAAAACACTTCAGCTGAGCTGGGCTGTCTGCAACCTCGGCCACTACCCTCGAGGCCTTTGTTCCCCCCCCTCCCCTCCCCATCCACTGCCTCCTTAGCCTTCGAGCAGCAGGTCAAAGCCATCAAGTCTGACCTGCTTTCCCACTCCTGGCCCTCAGTGCCCCACTCTCGGCTCTTCAGCTCATTTCAACAACCACTCGGCCCCTGCTTTGGGGATGGTGAAATGTCCGAGGCTGGTGACAGCACCCGGGTCAAGAGCAGGCAGAACAGTGAAGCTGGGAGATCCCAGCTCCTCCTGCCAGCTGCCACACCCACCTTTCACCCACTCCCTGCACGTGCCTCCTCACCTTCCTCCCACCTGTGCTGGGGACTCACCTGCGCACATCAAGACCTGGGGCCTGGCTCGGAGCCAGGCCAGGTGCTGGCGAGACAGCAGCAGTCTAGGNAGGAACAAGCACAGACGGGCAGGATGGTTTAGATCAATGCATGTCTGCTCATTCTGAGACTGGATCATCTCAGGCCAGTTATTTCCCTTTATACTGAGTCAGTAGGGTTCTTGACTGCATTCTTGGTAAAATTTGGAAGGGCTCTTTCCTTGAAGGGGAACAACCCTTTTTTTCATCTCCTTGTCTCTCTCTGTCAAGGACCCCATACATCACTCATTTTGAGTCATTTAATCTGCTGTTCAATAGTGCATAGAGTATTTATTTCAGTGATTGTATTCCCCTATCTTCAAATCTACCTAGTCGGTCTCTTACCTTCTGCTATTTTTTTCCAGCACTATCCTGAGGTTCGGAGAAGGCAATGGCACCCCACTCCAGTACTCTTCCCTGGAAAATCCCATGGGCGGAGGAGCCTGGTAGGCTGCAGTCCATGGGGTCGCTAAGAGTCGGACACGACTGAGTGACTTCACTTTCACTTTTCACTTTCATGCATTGGAGAAGGAAATGGCACCCCACTCCAGTGTTCTTGCCTGGAGAATCCCAGGGATGGGGGGTCCTGGTGGGCTGCCATCTATGGGGTCGCACAAAGTCGGACATGACTGAAGTGACAGCAGTAGCAGTATCTTGAGGTTCCATAGTTGTTTTATATTCTGTATCTGATAATATGTTATCAGGGGTCTAAATAAAAAAAATTTTTTTCTGTTCAGGAAGCACTTTATTGTTTCTCCAAGATTAAGAATTAAAAAAAAAAAATTTCCACTGACAGAAAAATCGACACTGAAAATCTGCGGTGCTTTGCTTAACTTCTGGATGTTGATTTTTGCAGACATATTTCTCTCCAATCATTCCACCCATGATTGATGGATCAGTCTTAACTTCCAGTTTCAATACTTGGCCTTTACTTAGCTCTTCAGGACCTTTCCTTTTTTTTTTTTTTTTTTAAATTTAGGCTATGTTGGGTCTTCATTGCTGTGCGTGGGCTCTCTCGCTGCAGCGAGCAGGGGCTACTCTAGTGGTGTGCAGGCTTCCCACTGCGGCGGCTTCTCTTGTTGCAGAGGGTGGTGTGCAGGCTTCCGGGGTTGCAGCTCAGTAGTTGTGGACCACGTGCCTAGTTGCACCGAAGCGTGAAGAATCTTCCCGAACCAGGGATGGAACCCATGTCCCTTGCATTGGCAGGTAGATTCCTAGACACTGGACTGCTAGGGAAGTCCCTAGGACAGGTTTTACTTCAGTAAGAGTAGATTCATCTAAAGGAGCGGCAGTGCAAACTGTACAAGGTCCTTCCTTCTCTGCACTGGAGACTCATCACAGTAGCAGTGGCTCCAGGGAGGATTGTTCAAGCCAGTCTCTACTGCACGAAAGCTGATCCAACTGGTTGAGAGGAAAGAAAACCTTTTTTTGCTGTAGCGTCACTTAGGCTTTTTACCTTAATGTAACGCTTTACGTAACGATTCATAATAGAAGCAGCCTTTTCAGGTTCCTTCAAGATTCGTGACAATCTCAACAATTCTTTTGCTACTCACTCTAATTTATTCTGTTTAGGTGCAGCAGAATAAAGAGCAGTGGCATAGTGACCTTCGATACCCTATATCTGAACAGGTGGCCTCACAAGCTTGATGAATGGCCTCAGCACAGATGTCCTCAGCAGTGCCCCTGGACAGTGTCTGGAGTCCAGACACGCTGGGGTGGCTGTCCTCTCCTGGGCACCTCTGGGTCAAACCAAGTTGTGTGTGTGCTAGGCCACTTTAGTCAGGTCCGACTCTTTGCAACCCCATGGGCTGTAGCCCACCAGGCTCCTCTGTCCATGGTATTCTCCAGGCAGGAATACTGGAGTGGGTTGCCATGCCGTCCTCCAGGGGATCTTCCCGACCCAGGGATCAAACCCACGTCTCCATCTCCTACATTGGCAGGTGGTTTCTTTACCACTAGCACCACCTGGGGTGAGCGCTAAATCAGTTTATTGTTCGTGCTGCTGTTGCTCATAATGGCTCATTTGCTTGGATACGAACTTTAGTTCAGGGACAACTTACACTTGGTTGATATGTAATAATATGATTGCTGTTTTAATATTTTTCTCTAGAGGATTTGCATTTTTGCTTCTGTGAAATCCCAGGAAATACAATCTTAATTCCCCAGTCCAGGTATTCCTTGACCTCTGGAGTAAGGAGAATCTGACCTTAGCCCCAAGAGAGAGCAGACATTAGAGGCTCTGGTCAGTTTCCCCTGCTTGCCTTCTCACTGAGGCGAAAGCCAGTGCCCTAGCTTCACGGAGAGGTCCCGGTGGCTTTGTTTCATTTTGTACAGACTCAAAGCCGAGTGCCACAGTCCCTTAAACTTTTGACTTCTTGGAATTTCTTTTGCCCTCAAGGAGTTTTCCTCTACTGTACTGAATTACTAGTGCAGTTTTAACTTACAGTCACAGGCTTGAGATCCCCTGGGTGGTGGAGGGCAGTGCTGGGCAGCTGCTGAGAAAGATTGGCAGTTGGCACCATCTGCATGAAAGATCGTACAGTTAAGCCCCCATCTTGCCTTCTAGGGCCAAGGTGATCCTTTTCCCAACCCTGAGATCTAGTAACCAACTTCTCCCTTTCCATTTCGGGGGCCCGTGAAGCTGATGGTGCCAACAACCCTCTAGGGCAAGGCTGCTCAGTAGTAGTTCTAAAGCTACTTTCCAGAAATGGGTCTGGGTGACAGGAGTGAGGATGGGGCCAGTCAGGCCCATGGGAAAGGTCTCTGGCCAGGAAACCGGACAGCCCAAGACCTCACATGTACAGGTGTGCCTGCAGCAACTGTCACGGTTCAGCTGGCCAGGCCACCTCAGAGCCACGCGAAGTACGACATGGGCCCTGCTGGAGGCACAGCAAGCTGGTGGGCTTTCAGGGGAAGCAGACTGGACAGAGTCAAGGACCCAAGAAATGTCCAGTTCCAGAAACCCCACTGGAAAATTACCCCAAAGAAGGAAATCATGCTTAGGAAGATGTTCACTTTAGTACGTGAGAGAAAACCTGAAGCAATCTAGCTGCCCAACAGGAGGTGAGGAGTTAAGGAAAATCATGGCCTTGAGGGAACTCTCTTGGCAGTCTAGGGGTTAGGATTCCATGCTCACTGATGAGCACCAGGGTTCAATCCTGGGGAGGAGAAGGCGGATCCTCCGCAAGCCACGTGGTGTGGCCAAACCAGATGGGCAAAATCACGGCCTTGATTAGATCATACAACTAGTAAGCAAATAGACATGAAGTCAACAGTGAACTTATTTATGACTTAACATCAGTGTAAAAAGGAAATGAATGAATATTCCCAGATCCAGGTATGTTAAAAATATTTAAGGAAATAAGTTATTGGAAAAGAAAAAGGACCTACAGGACCACTACCCTGTTCTTCAAACTTTCTGTGGTTATTTTCCTCATTAAAGGATCACTTAACGGTGAAGAGCTAACACGGAGCTGGGAGCATCTGTAGGCTGTTGTTGGCACTTGCTTCCTAGAGTTCCAGCGGCTGGAACCACCTCCGAGCAGATCGAGGAACAAGGCAGAGGCGATGTAGAAGCCTGTCGCAGAGTGTCTTAGACAAGTCTCTGCACCACCTTCCCTCCTAGTCCCATTCCAGCTTGAGTCAGAAAAGGAATATAGCCTTTTTATTGACTACTTGAAGTAGAACAAACTAAATACATATTTAACAGTTTTGGTTCATTTATACAGTACATTAAATAAGTTATGCACAGAGTTAAGTAACCAAGTTTCCTATCAGAGTAAAATGACAAAGCACAGAAAAAAATCAACTCTACCGCATCCTGTGGGTGGTTTCACATTCATCATCCCCCTTTAAAAAAAACCACGCTTGGAAGCTCAGTTTTGGATTTATTTACATTATTGGCTTTCTCTGTGGATGGAGCTTTTGTAGCCTCATCAGAAACTTGGAAAGCTGTGAAAGTGGACTGAAGGCCTCTGAGCCAAACAGCACTTTCAGCCATCCGCCTAATGCTTATTGCCGCTTCTCTCTGCCAACTCCAATGCAGGCCCGGGGCTGTCCCTGCCAGCCGCCAGCCGCACATGCCCTATTTGGTATAAGCATGAGTGTACACTGGGCAGTTGTAGGTCTGACCAGATGGGGTAGCAGGGGAAGCGCCATCTCTGGGGCTATGGAGGCAAAGGGGGGAGGCAAAGGCCGCCCTCAGGCCTCAACCTTCTCCTGGCTCATGATGGAAAAGGTTGCCTGCACCATCATCTTTGGAATTGAGCACGTCAATGCACGTGGGCAAAGAGGCAGGTAGTCAACATTTTGGTTTCACAAGAACTACAGACACTCAGTTGGAAAGGGCCCTATTCAACAGCTTGCCCAGTACCCCACCCCCACCCCCACCCCAGGACGGAGTCCCAACAGCTGGCTGGTTGGCCCATGCTGGAACAGTCCATTTCTCTGGTTTTTCTTACATTTGGTTTTTCTTACTGCTACCACCCAGTTCTCTGTAAATTGCTTAAGGAAAAAAAAAAAAATCTAAGAAAGCTGGCTTGGTCTATTGTCCTGGGAGCCTGGAAACCAGTTCTGAAGAAAGCCTCGAAGATGAGTTCTAAATGATTTACTCAATCCATAATCTCATCTACAGTTTCCAGGACAAACAGCCATGTGGTCATTATTCATGCTTTCATCCTGAAGAACTCATGATCACACAATTTTAATTGTGTTGTGGAAACTTCAAGCCCACTTGCTGAGATCTCTTCTGGAACGGCCCACAAGGTCTGCCCTTTGCAAGGAGGTGACAGCACTGGGGCTCCATCTGACTCTGGGACAAGGCTGTACAAAGCGGAGTGGAGATTTTCTGTCTAGAAGCTGAAGATGCTCACGTTGACACCAAGAAGTGAGGAGCTCCAGGTGGAGCCACTGGCCCAGATGTGCAGAAGTCATCTACACAGCAGAGGGCCCGCAGCAGCCAGCGCCAGGCATGGACCTTTGCCAGAGTGACGGGTCTCGCTTCCAGACTGAAATCCACGGAGACACACACAGGACTCAGCAATGTCCAAGAGAAGGTGCATTTGCTCTGTGACCTCAGGGTGGCTTGACTGAGCCCCATCCTGAGAGCTGCAAGGACACCCCCAGGTGAAGCTCTCACACTCAGGAGGAGGGGTGCTCATTTCTGAGCGGGTGGAACGAACCTGAGTCTGTTTTCACCACTGGGTGGAGCAGGCAGTGGGGCCCCAGAGGATGATTGAAGCTCTGAGGATCCGGCCCTAAAGTTTCCCTCAGAACATGTAAAACAGCTCCCATGCTGGCTACTTCCGGTCTCCTCTGGCTCCTGCAACCATCCCTCACTGGGCAGAGGAGTGATGTGCCACTGCTTGTCGCACTTGCTTTTGATCCCTAGGATAACACTGCAGAGCCCAGGAGCGCTCTGACAATACCTCAATACCACCACCACGTCTTTTCTTTGTCCCCTTACACTGTAAAGGTTGGTCCTCTAAGCAGTCAGATTACATTAAGATGCTTTAAATCTAACTAGATGAAAGGGGGGAGCCTGAATTTGCATCATCAGTGTGGCTATCAGCAGACACAGGAAACCAAGTGGGGAACCTGGACTCAGCCCTGCCCCTCCAGTCCCCTCACCCCGTTCCAAGATTGTCCCTTCTCCTCCCAACTCCAACCAGAGAGCTGAGACTTTCAGAAGAGAGGGAGCTGGAGAAAGGGATTCTTTACATATAAATAGGAAGTTCTGGACAGATGCCCTAGGAACCGACATGTGAAACTGACCAAAACGAATACAGCACAGGCCTGAGATCTGAAACACAGGGTGGAACACTGCTGAAATCTTTAGCTCGGCCTCTGGGTGGCACGTGAGCAAAGCAGTTTAGAACAGCAGTACAGGAATTCTGAAAGTTAAGCTGTCATTGGACCCACAGCCCACAAAAGTCAGATAGGGCTTACCTGCACACTAAACCTAAACCTTAGCTGTAGAGACTGCCATCGAGTCTGACGAACAGTATTCGGCTGGCTTTGGCTTTTTATTCCAACCCTAAAAAACCTGAGCTCCTGGCTCGGCCACTTAAGACTTACAGGACACACCTAGGTGTTCATCCAACTTGCCGACGAGAAAGGGAGCTGAGGTCAGACCCAGCGGACACCATGAGACACCCTCTTGCTGCCACCAGATTTATAGGCTCAGTGACCGCCTCTCATGGGACATCTCTTCTCAGGGAAATACAGGCAACTCCTGTCTGGGGTTCTGGTTTCATCTCTGTTAGGCAGGATACCTCAACTGCTGCAACTAAAGGAAAGCTGAACAATAAAGCAACTATTCTGTCATTCTTTCTCTGGGAAAACCTTACTTCACACAGCAGAACTCTGGGTATTTTAATGGTGCCTCATACTGAGTTTAAGACAGAAAATCCTTGAGGAAGGTAAATTAGGGACTTACCATTTTTACTTATTTACTTGGCTGCTCCAGGTCTTAGTTGTAGCTTGTGGAATCTAGTTCCCTGACCAGGGACAGAACCCTGGCTCTCTGCATTGGGAGCACAGAAACAGAGCTGCTGGACCACTAGGGAGGTCCTGAGGCTTAGTTTTAAAAGTAAGATACACCTACAAGTAAGGATAACACTACCTATGCTGATACCTTACTGGGAGCTTTCAACTCACTCTGGTCAATGTGCGGAAAATGGCCGTCTAAAGCTGGGCTTTCAAGGGTCGGCAGGAGCAGGGCCAACCAACTCATTCCTTGGTGCAAGAGGGTGCTAGAAGCTTGGAGTTGGAGAGGGGGAGGGCCAGGGTCCTTGGGCTCCCAACAAAACTTGAATGGCAAGGAAGAACCTGTGTGGCAATTCCTAACATTTTAAAGGGAGTATAGGTGATGTCGTGTTTGGAGCATCAGGTGAGCAGCTGGAAAAACTCCCTGAAGACAGGAAGAAAAATTGGTCAGGCTCTCACAAATGGTTGTCACATTTCAGGGAACTTTTCTTAGCTCAAAGAGGGTAGGTATCAACAAAATTAGAGAAGGGAAATGGGATTGTATGCCCAATAATAAACTGACATAGGACACATAACGACAAAGTCTGAAGAATTCTTTCAGGTCTAAAAGGGTCGATCAGCAGTGCTCGGGCCTTGACGGGTGAGGCAAGTCACAGCGACACCACATCACATCCTATGGGTCAACTATGGCTTCAGAGGCGCCAAACAGAGACCATGGGAAGAAGATCCACCCCGTAATCTGGACATGCATGGTCTGAGATAAAAGGACACAGAACAAGACGACTGTGCAAAGAGCCAAGTGGTGACAAAAGTTTCGGCATCTCCAACAGACGATCCATTCGATAACGTGGTGACACTAGTTTGGCCAACATGCTCAGAGAGAACAGACAATCCATAACTGAGTCTCATTCTCCCTCAGACCAATCCATGCGCTGAGAACTATTTTCTGCATAAGCAAAATCCAAAAAGAGAGAGAGAAAAAATATGGGTCCCGAACTAAAATAGCCAGCCAGGCTGGAAACTCCTGTCCAACATGATCCGTGATGTTTGGTCGAAGTTTTATTTTTTATTATGGGTGCTTTTACTGAAACGGTGACTTCTTCTTATGGTTTCTGAAAATCTTATGTCTGAATGGCAGGGCCAATGAGGGTGTCCTGAGTGCTGCTTTCTGCCTGCCCAAGTCCCCAGGGACTAATCAGTGGCACCTGCTGAGGGTGGAAATGGGCTCAAGGAACTATTCAGGGGTAAGAGGAGCCACTCCCGTTGAGAGAGAGCCCTCCTTCCCGGCTTGCTATCAGTATCCAGGCCTCTGTCGCGGGAGGACTTTGGAGGAGACGGTGAAGGCGCGAGCTGCCTCCAGCCTGACTGGGCACACCTGACAGTCGGCTCTCTCACAAGGCAGGGAGGAGCTGGTGGTCTACATGGAAAAGTGACTGGCCATGCCAGCTTTAGCTGGGAGAAGCAGCTTGGAAGCTATGCAGGAGGCAGCTCCAGCCAGCGGCCATGCGCACACAGGGGGAAATGGACAGGTGTGTGGACAGGCTGGGGCTTGAAGTCCTCCTGCCTCCACTTCTCCTCTGGATGATGACCCGACAGCAACTGGCACTGCTTCACACAGCCAGCCTTCCGTGAGGAGTTCTGTCGTGCGGTGAGGTTGCTGGGGGAAGTGAGTCTGGGGCTCAGAGTCCATTGGTGTCGATGGCTGTCACAGAGGCCGGTGTGGAGGAGCGTGAGGTGGTTGCCGAGGTCTTGTCCAGGGCTGGGCTGGGGACGCTGCAGTCGGCGGACCGGGCTGAGGAGCCCCTCCCTCCAGGAAGCAGGGGCCGGCTCTGGCTGTGGGGACTCTGGCCGTGCAGGTTCTGGCCACAGAGGCGGTGGTGCCGCTCCCAATCCTTATGCTGGCAGAAAGAACCGCAGTATCGTGCGATGTTGCAGCCACTGCAGGTTTCACTGGCTTTGCGGCCACAGTTCCAGCAGTTCTGCAAGACACAGGCATCAGTCAGCTGCTGGGACACTGGGGGGCACACTTGCCACCACGTGCCAGCTCCTCTGCAGAAGCGGCGGCGGGGCCGCGTGGGGAGAGAGTGGGCTCTGGAGCTGCACACCTGTGCCTGTACTGCCTGCCCCGCTGCTGCTTTCTGTTCACTTCTGTGTTTCAGGAAAACTACCTGCCCCGGGCTGCGGGGACGGCGACACGAGGGAATGTGAAGACATGCACACATCACTGTAGGGCAGGAGCCAGTCCTGCTGAAGGCAACAACTCCTCTTTTTGATTCATATTTTAATCCTCAGTGACCAAACCAGGCTCCCACATCATAGCTATCTATTCCAAGACCACAAATGTGCTTAGACAGTTTTCTTTCCTACCCTTTGCAATGCAGAAATGATCTTGACTGTGTTCATTGACAACACCTGAAATCTTTAAGTCACCTGCGAGGGCACTAGGCTGGGTGGCCATGAGTGTGGGAAGCTGTGCTACTCGCTCTGTGCCCATTCTCCGTTCAGTGATACATCCTGTCAGAGGTGGGCTGGGGATCACGGGACTAGTTCCGGTCTGTTTACAAGAGCCCCTGCAATACCTCAGAACCTAAGGCCCCAAGGTCAATGTCAGGGAGTTTTCTTCCTATTTTTGCTCCCACACCTGCCCCTTGGTACTCTCCTCCCTGACACACAAGTGTTTTACACCTAAGGTCTCCACAACCCACTTATGGATTTGATCAGCCAGCTGCGCCCTCCCCTGCAGGCTCTGCAGAATGGCAGGAGCCAATTATGAGGCCTGGCCTGATGATCAAGGAAGAAAGATGCTGTCTCTTCCTCAAGTGTAAAAACAACTAATAAATAACAAAAACAAACAACTGATAAGAGCAAAAAAGGACCCTGAGGTCCCCCACCTCTTGCACTGTATAGATAGATGAGACACTGAGGACCAGTAGGCAGGACTTGTCTGAGCTTCTAAAATGATCACGTAAAAATAAATAAATAAATAAAATGATCACGTAGCTATGCAAAGCCTGGAACCTGGGCCTCCTGGCTCTACTATTCTCAAGGGACACACTTAGTTTCAAAGAGCAACAGAAAGGACTGAAGATCCCTTCCAACACTAGAGGCTTCTCAGGAAATACACTCCAGGGACTTTCCCAATCTTGCTAACACCAACACTGGAGAACCAGAATCAGGGACAGAAGTCATTCTTAGGATCTTCAGAGATCCTCAAGCAAGCTGTATTCCAGAAAATTTCACACTCTGATAGGTTGACTGCAGACAATGCTTTGGTCAAACAGTATTACTTGTGGGGAATGTGTTTCATGGAGCTGCTGTGGAAGCATAGGCCTTTACTTCCTCTGTTCAGATCTGCAAGAACATCTCAAACTGGGCCAAAGGATTAAAGCAGCGGTGCTTTCACCCTGACCACCACTGAGAAGCCAGGGTGAAAAGGACAATTTGCATTCCCTGTCTCTGCGGCTTTGCCCTGACTTTACCAAAAGGCTTTGCCAAGAAACATGATGAAAGGTTTACTGTGGTCATCACCCTTCAATTCAGCATTCCTCAAAGATGGAACAAAGCACATGGCCCAATAGGCCTTGTAATTTATGGGGGAAGGTTATAAATCTTCTGAGTTACTGGCCAGGGAAGTCAGAGATGGTATTCCAGAATATCCTTTGACAAGCAGGGGCCATCAGTTTATGTCAGTTACTACTCTGGGTGTGGCCTGGGGAACACCTGTATCAGAATGACCCAAAGCCCATCCCAAAGTTTCCTGACCTTATTTCAAACCTGGCTCAAAGGAGAAATTATTGCTATCTTATACTCAAATGCTAGCCCATCACGTTTGCCAGGAAATCTAGGCTGGAGACAGAAGGGGATCTCCACCTGAGGTGTCATTCCAAGGGAGGTGCCTGGGTCTGGCCTCAGAGGAGGCAGCTGCTCTGCGAGAGTAGGGGCTGCCATACCTACGCTGTTAACAACGTGAGAAAGTCCTTTCTGTCTGAACAGTGCGCTGCAGTTTAAAACCACTTCCACAGCTGTGAGCTAATTGTATCTTCCTTACAAAGTATGAGACCAGCAGGACAGGGGCTGCTACTCACCCACTATACAGAGAAGGAGCTGACCCCCGAAGGGGACGCTCCCAGTGTGAGGGGAACTGGGATGAGTGCTCAGGGCTCCTGGGCTCCTTCTGCTCTACCGAACTACCTCTCACAGGATGAACGAAAAGCTCCAGGGGTACTGCTAGATATCAAGCAGAACTTTTTGAGTCAGCTGGAGAAAACCAGCTCTCTTGGTCCAACACAAACTCACTCAGAGCATACGCCCTGCTATCCTGCCTTGTTTTGGAAGGAAAGTTTGCACGGATGGGTGCCAGTGTGTGCCTCACCTGCAAGTCACTTTGTGCCTTGAATACAGATATTGACATGGGTGGCTATAATGAATCCAATACACAACAGAAACAAATAGGAGAGGAGAAGGAAAAGGGGAGAGTCAGAGGAACTACTTTCTTCCAAGTCAGCTGGAAAGGCTACAGCAGGACTTGCCCACATCCTTTCTCAATGGCCACACGATAGTTAGGCATGTTCATCTTCACATCGTCATGCTTAACACCGTTCTTTGAGAAAGATTTAAGGAGGATGAGAAAATAAAATTTCTGTCGTTTAAAAAACCAACAACAAAAAAGGTCAGTTCTTTATAACCTTAGGAATATCCCAGAGAGTACATGGGGTTTACATACTTGGGGTGCCTACTGTTGCCATGCAGCTCCCCAAGCTTCAGGGAGGCTTCTCACAACTGAAACCAATATGATGAGCCAATACGTACGAGTATAATAATCGGAAACAAACCTCTCGGGAACTGAATAAAAATTACAATTTCTAGTTCAAGAGAGGACTGCTGGCGCTTACTGCCCCGCACCTGAGAGGAAAGCAGTGGGCTTGGCCCCCCAGCCCCAGCCCCAGCGCTCTGACCTCCGTTGACTCTTCCTGCTCGTTTATGACGAGAAAGGCGTCCTCTGCGGCCTGCCGCTTGACGTCCGCTATCGTCTGCTCCATTCGAGCTCTCTCGGTGGCAATCACTTCAAAGGCTTTTTGCTCTGCCTCAGCAACAGCCTTCTGAACTTCTGACATGGCCTGAATTTTCACCTTATTCACAGCTTCTTCTGGAAGAAAGTGACAGTAAAATCAACGGGCCGAGCAATCTCTCCCCTACTTCACATCATTTCAAAGAAGGGCCAGAGGTGAAGCACGATTTTTCTTCTAAAAATACTTATGACAACGGCATTCACTTTTACTCTTATCTTCACTTGTCTATCACGCAATCACTTGTTGGGTGGGCAGACCCACTCACTTGTCGGCACTGTGCAAGGTGCTGAGGCGACCTCGGTGACTAAGACGTAACATATTTTCACAGCCGTGATCAAATGTAAATGTGGCCGAGGGGACGTGATACTTGTCATTATCAGGGACAAGAATTCCAAGGGGAAACGTGGGTCAGGTCTGTAAGTGGCAGAGAGGATCAGGAAAATGTGTCTTGGTTGAGATGGTTGGTGGAACACGCCAAGGAATTTGGCCCTTCTTCTAAAGAAAATGTGAAACCCTAAAGGGGTCTACGCACAATGAAAAGAGTGAGGGCAGAGACACCAACTGAGAGGCTGGTCAATAATCTGGCTGATAAATAGAGATTCTGAATGTAGGTAGGAGCAAGTAACACAGAGGAGGGGGTGAGACAGAATGAGGCTGGTGCACCTAAGGGTCTGGAGGTGGAGGTAAAGGTGAAGAATGAAAGTGCTGTGCATTGAAACAGATAATGAGCAAAATGCTGGTGTGGAGGCAAGCAAGAAGGCTGAGGTGCATCCAGGGACAAATCACCAGGAGGCAGGTAGGTACAGAAGACTGAATTCAGTGGAGAAATGCTGCCTGAAGATACAGTTCTAGGAAGGTTGTTAGGTGCTCTGGGTTACAAAAACCCCAGCTGCCATTACCCCACTTGGATCCTAATCAGTTCTTCCCATCAAGCCCTGCTTAGTATTCCGCAGGATGTATATTCCAGGTGACACACGGTATGCACCTAAGCCTCAGTCCTAGGTCCCAGTGTGAATGACATTCCTTCTGAGCCCACAAGACTGGACAACCGTGAAGCCTAAGGAAACTCCCTTACTGCCTGGTTCTTGTACATGGCCTAGGTTCGAAGGGGGTTCACACAGTGTTCTAGGCTGCCAACCTAGAACTTTCCATCATATTGCTCCAGCCAAGAAAAGTTTTCACCCCAAATGTCAAGGGTGATGCTGATAACTGTTTTCATTTCCCATAATTCTACTTTATGTCTTGATAATATAATATACATCTCCCCACTGCCAACTGCACAGATTTTTCTGAAGTGCTATGTAGTTTTCCAAATTAGTTTTAACGGTAAGATAATATTCTGTGGTGCCACACTGTAGATTCACATAATCATTCATTGACAGGTGGGCATTTCCTGGGTTGCCTTTCCCTTGCTCCAGTTCAGTTCAGTCGCTCAGCTGTGTCCGACTTGGTGACCCCATGGACTGCAGCACGCCAGGCTTCCCTGTCCATCACCAACTCCTCCAGCCTACTCAAACTCATGTTCATTGCATCAGTGATACCATCTAACCATCTTATCCTCTGTGGTCCCCTTCTCCTCTTGCTTTCAATCTTTCCCAACATTAGGGTCTTTTTCAATGAGTCAGTTTTTTGCATCAGGTGACCAAAGTATTGGAGTTTCAGCTTCAGCATCAGTCCTTTCAATGAATATTCAGGACTGATTTCCTTTAGGATGGACTGGTTGGATCTCCTTGCAGTCTAAGGGACTCTCAAGAATCTTCTCCAACACCACAGTTCAAAAGCATCAATTCTTCGGGCTCAGCTTTCTTTATAGTCCAACTCTCATATCCATAAGCGACTACTGGAAAAACCATAGCTCTGACTAGACAGACCTTTGTCGGAAAAGTAATGTCTCTGCTTTTTAATATGCTGTCTAGGTTGGTCACAGCTTTTCTTCCAAGGAGCAAGCGTTTTTTAATTTTATGGCTGTAGTCACCATCTGCAGTGATTTTGGAGGCCAAAAATGTCTCTCACTGTTTCCATTGTTTCCCCATCTATTTGCATTGAAATGATGGGATCAGATGCCCTGATCTTTGTCTTCTGAATGTTGAGTTTTAAGCCAACTTTTTCACTCTCCTCTTTCACTTTCATGAAGTTCTCCTTCACTTTCATCAAATTCTCCTTTGCTTTCTGCCATAAGGGTGGTGTCATCTGCATATCCGAGATTTCTCCCAGCAATCTTGATTCCAGCTTGTGCTTCTTCCAGCCCAGCATTTCTCATGATGTACTCTGCATAGAAGTTAAATAAGCAGGGTGGCAATATACAGCCTTGACGTACTCCTTTTCCTATTTGGAACCAGTCTGTTGTTCCATGTCCAGTTCTAACTGTTGCTTCCTGACCTGCACACAGATTTCTCAAGAGGCAGGTCAGGTGGTCTGGTATTCCCATCTCTTTCAGAATTTTCCACAGTTTATTGTGATCCACACAGTCAAAGGCTTTGGCATAGTCAATAAAGCAGAAATAGATGTTTTTCTGGAACTCTCTTGCTTCTCCATGATCCAGCGGATGTTGGCAATTTGATCTCTGGTTCCTCTGCCTTCTGTAAAACCAGCTTGCACATCAGGAAGTTCATGGTTCACGTATTGCTGAAGCCTGGCTTGGAGAATTTTGAGCATGACTTCACTACTGCTATTTAAAAATTTATTTATTTATCTCTGGTTGCACTCGGTCTTTGCTGCTGTGCATGGGCTTTCTCCAGTTGTGGTGGGTGGGCTTTTGACTGCAGTGACTTCTCTTGCTGTGGAGCATGGGCTCAGGGGTGTGTGGGCTCAGTAGTTGCCATCTGTGGACTTAGATGCCCCCACCGCATGTGGAAGCTTCCCAGACCAGGGACCAAACCCACGTCTCTTGGATTGATAGGCAGCTTCTCAACCACTAAACCACTAAGTAAGTCTACTTTTTACTATAATTTTAAAATTCATTTTAATTCTTTTGGCTGTGCCATGCGGCATGTGCAATCTTAGTTCCCCAACCAGGGGTTAAACCTGTTCTCCCTGCACTGGAAGCTCGGAGTCTTAACCACTGGACCACCAGGGAAGTCCCTGGATCACTCCCTTCTAAAACGAAAGATTCAAAAGCATGCAAGTGAGAAATGATTTCAAAATACCCATGTGTTCACAGGTGGTAATACTTAATAATTCATTAAGTATTATTATTCATTAATTTTTAATCTTATTAACCCATTAAGAATTATTTAGTGAAATTAACAGGGTCCTCTAAAATTTTGTCAATAATTAGGTGTTAAAGACTTTGGGGGCTAACTGGTCAGGGTTGCATTATCTTGTACTTTCCTGTCAGTGAAAATAAATATTTTGCAATAGGGTTATCTGTATTTCTCATAACATGATGTGTCTGTCCATTTGTTTATATTATGGTCTTGAAATTAAGTGGGTATTAATTTTTTTGTAGAAATAAAATTTTTCTTTTTTTCCATACATGAGTTCCCAACCCTGAACCCCCCTCCCACCACCCTCACCATACCATCTCTCTGGGTCATCCCAGTGCACCAGCCCCAAGCATCCTGTATCCTGTATTGAACCTAGACTAGCGATTCGTTTCTTACATGATAGTATATATGTTTCAATGCCATTCTCCCAAATCATCCCACCCTCTCCCTCTCCCACAGAGTCCAAAAGTCTGTTCTTTACATCTGTGTCTCCTTTGCTATCTCGCATATAGGGTTATCATTACCATCTTTCTAAATTCCATATATATATGTTAGTATACTGTACTGGTGTTCTTTTTCTGGCTTACTTCACTCTGTATAATTGGCTCCAGTTTCATCCACCTCATTAGAACTGATTCAAATGTATTCTTTTTAATGGCTGAGTAATACTCCATGGTGTATATGTACCACAGCTTCCTTATCCATTTGTCTGCTGATGGACATATAGGTTGCTTACATGTCCTGGCTATTATAAACAGTGCTGCAATGAACATTGGGGTACACGTGTCTCTTTCAATTCTGGTTTCCTTGGTGTGTATGCCCAGCAGTGGGATTGCTGGGTCATAAGGCAGTTCTATTTGCAATTTTTTAAGGACTCTCCACACTGTTCTCCATAGTGGTTGTACTAGTTTGCATTCCCACCAACAGTGTAGGAGGGTTCCCTTTTCTCCACACCCTCTCCAGCATTTACTGCTTGTAGACTTTTGGATCACAGCCATTCTGACTGGCATGAAATGGTACCTCACTGTGGTCTTGATTTGCATTTCTCTGATAATGAGTGATGTTGAGCATCTTTTCATGTGTTTGTTAGCCATCCGTATGTCTTCTTTGGAGAAATGTCTATTTAGGTCTTTGGCCCATTTTTTGATTGGGTCATTTATTTTTCTGGAATTGAGCTGCATAAGTTGCTTGTATATTTTTGAGATTAGTTGTTTGTCAGTTGCTTCATTTGCTATTATTTTCTCCCATTCTGAAGGCTGTCTTTTCACCTTGCTTATAGTTTCCTTTGTTGTGCAGAAGCTTTTAATTTTAATTAGATCCCATTTGTTTATTTTTGCTTTTATTTCCAGTATTCTGGGAGGTGGATCATAGACGATCCTGCTGTGATTTATGTCAGAGAGTTTTGCCTACGTTCTCCTCTAGGAGTTTTATAGTTTCTGGTCTTATATTTAGATCTTTAATCCATTTTGAGTTTATTTTTGTGAATGGTGTTAGAAAGTGTTCTAGTTTCATTCTTTTACAAGTGGTTGACGAGTTTTCCCAGCACCACTTGTTGAAGAGACTGTCTTTAATCCATTGTATATTCTTGCCTCCTTTGTTGAAGATAAGGTGTCCACAGGTGTGTGGATTTATTTCTGGGCTTTCTATTTTGTTTCATTGATCTGTATTTCTGTCTTTGTGCCAGTACCATACTGTCTTGATGACTGTGGCTTTGTAGTAGAGCCTGAAGTGAGGCAAGTTGATTCCTCCAGTTCCATTCTTCTTTCTCAAGATTGCTTTGGCTATTTGAGGTTTTTTGTATTTCCATACAAACTGTGAAATTATTTGTTCTAGTTCTGTGAAAAATACTGCTGGTAGCTTGATAGGGATTGCATTGAATCTGTAGATTGCTTTGGGTAGTATACTCATTTTCACTGTATTGGTCTTCCAATCCATGAACATGGTATATTTCTCCATCTATTAGTGTCCTCTTTGATTTCTATCATCAGTGTTTTATAGTTTTCTATATATAGGTCTTTAGTTTCTTTAGGTAGATATATTCCCAAGTATTTTATTCTTTTCATTGCAATGGTGAATGGAATTGTTTCCTTAATTTCTTTTTCTGCTTTCTCATTATTAGTGTATAAGAATGAAAGGGATTTCTGCGTGTTGATTGTATATCTTGCAACTTTACTGTATTCACTGATTAGTTCTAGTAATTTTCTGGTGATGTCTTTAGGGTTTTCTATGTAGAGGATCATGTCATCTGCAAACAGTGAGAGTTTTACTTGTTCTTTTCCAATTTGGATTCCTTTTATTTCTTTTTCTTCTCTGATTGCTGTGGCCAAAACTTCCAGAACTTTCAGAAGCAGTGAAAGTGGGCACCCTTGTCTTGTTCCTGACTTTAGGGGAAATGCTTTCAATTTTTCACCATTGAGGATAATGTTTGCTGTGGGTTTGTCATATATAGCTTTTATTATGTTGAAGTATGTTCCTTCTATTCCTGCTTTCTGGAGAGTTTTTATCATAAACGGATGTTGAATTTTGTCAAAGCCTTTCTCTGCATCTATTGAGATAATCATATGGCTTTTATTTTTCAATTTGTTAATGTGGTGAATTACATTGACTGATTTGTGGATATTGAAGGAGAAACCCCAAAACCATTAATTCCACTGAGAAAGGGAGGCAAGAAGAAAAAAAGACTAGTACTTGGATAAGGTAATATAAGGTTAGCATAATCCCTGTCTTTTCACAACAAGCAGTTCCTACCTTCCCTTATTCTTGTAGAAAATGACACCTAGCAAGAACAGTCTTGATGAAGCTAGAGACAGTGAAGGTGAGAGGAAGAGCAGACTGAACCAAATGTGGGAGTGTGAGAATACAGTGATGAGGACAGGCAGAAATGAATTAAGCTATACTTCCAGAAACAGGGCATATAAATAGGGAAGAGTCGGTTACTTAATGCCTCCCAGTAGAAGCAGGTGAAAAGGACTTGGATGGACTGTACAGAGTCACTACAAATTCTCAACCAGCAAGGAACACAACAGGCAGTCCAGAAGTGGGGACAGCTAAAGGGGGAGAAGCAGGGACCTAGAGCTTTTTCAAGAGGAAGTTATGAGAAAATCACCTTTTCACAAATACGTACTCTACACTCAAATCAGTTAGTACATGTGACCCCTAAGCAGACAGACATACCAGTCTTTTTCCAAAACTCCACAGGTACATATCCTGTTCCCGGCCTACTGTTGAATTCCCGCTGAGAATCTACAGAGAGAGAGAGAAACAGAATAGTGCAGAACTGTCTATAATTGACATGTTTTACTTTTGTGGAAAACTCTCATTTACCACTTAGAAAGATTCAAACATATACATTCATTTACTGGAAAAAAAATTCTGACAAGAAATAAAATCAGATTATAATAGTACACTTAAGTTTTAGATGCTCACTTGCTAATCATTGGAGAAAAGCAAATCAAAACCATGAGATGTCACCTCACACCTATCAGAATGGCTATCATCAAAAAGACTAAAAATAACAAATGTTGGCACAGGTGTGGGGAAAAGGGAGCCCTTGTACACTGTTGGGGGGAATGTAAATCAGTACAGACGTTATAGGAAACAGTATGCGAGTTCCTCAAAAAACTAAGAACTACCGTATGATCCAGCTACTCCATGCCTGGGTGCATATCTGAAGAAAATGAATACAGTAATTCAAAAAGATGCAAGCACCCCAACGTGCACAGCAGCATTATTTGCGATAGCCAAGATATGGAAGCAACCTAAGTGTCCACCAACATATGCATGGATAAAGAGATGGTATCTTCACGGTATTTCCAGAAGTCAAAATTTTCAGCTCATTTACTAAGAAAACTAGAGTTTCAGAGGCTATTAATCAAGGTCAGAGAGAGAATGCAAGTATTTAGATCGGAAGTGGGGGGACAGGAAGAACTGCGGTTCTGTAAGAGGGTGCTCTAGTAGGAGAAATACAATGAAGCACTTGAGAAAGCCAATGCGGCAAACGTGAAAAAACGGTGGATTGAGGCACAGGGCACATGACTGGTCACTGTGCTGCTGCTCTTTTAGTATTTCTATGTGTTTAAAAAACTTCAAAACAAAAACCTGAGAAAAAAATTATCTCACTCTTGGCAACTGAAGGCATAAATATTTCACTCCCAAGAAAATAATTTCAGTGGTATATGTATCATCCTTTACATCTAGGAAGGGTTACATGGGTGTGATAAATTTGCCATAATTTGTTGACTGTACTCTTAATGCTTTTTGAATTTTATACATGTGTATTTTTAGTTTTATTAAAAATTGCTTATATTTGAAAAAAAAAAAATTATCTTCTTAGGAACACTAATTTGCTAATAAGTGAGCCCAGGAGTGGAGGAGGTAAAAGTGGGATAGGGAAGATTTCCACAATCTATATGTTTCTGTACTGTTTGACATTTTTGCAATGGAGTTCATTTTTTAAAATTCCATTAAAAAAAAAAGAAATGAAATACCCAAGAAAATGAAGGGGATCTAATATTATCAGAAATGAAATAGCCAAAAAATGAAGGGGCTCTAATATTACCAGATATTAAAACACATTCTGAAGCTATAATAATTAAGTTTGATATTACACTGGGAAGCTATCCTAATTGCTAAGCATGTATGTTGGTTCTGGAATAAACGTAATGAGCTGTAGGACTACTTAGGCCAAGTTTCCAACTTATTTAAGCCTCAGTTTTGCCATCTGTAGATGAATCTAATGGTAGTTCCTATTATCTTCCTGGGCAGGCTTGAAAACACATGTAAAAGGCTTTTTAGCATTGGCAGGAACACAGTAAGAGTCCATACAGCTATTATTACCAGAAGTGATAACTAATATAGTCAGAAAGACTATAATACTTAAGACTATAATATTTAAGTACTAACAAAATTAGCATATGATAGTTATTTCGTTTTAACAGGTAAAGGATGGGTATCAATTGATGGTAGGAAAATTTAAACTATTTGGAGAATTTAAACTTGGATAATTAACATGCAAACACATAAAACTTGAATACAGATGAAATTTATTGTGCCCTGGGAAGGGATTAAGGTCAAGAAAAAACTACAAATAAAATGTTAGATTTGACCCCATATTAACTATCTCATCCATTAAAACAAAACAAGATCAAGTGAACAAAAACGCCTGTATTCATAACTCATTAATTTACAGCTAAGGGTATCCTGAAGGAAAAATTCCCACCTATAAAGATTTTATATATCACTTACCATAAAACAAAAAATAAGCAAAAAACCTTTAGCTCAACAATAAGAATGGCTTAAAAAAATAGTATATTTACATGGTTGAATACTGTAGTAGTCATTAAAATATTGTTTATAAAATCTTCAATATGTGAAACATGTTTAATACACAGTTATGTTTTCAAAGAAATCAACAGAAAGTTGTAATACAGAATTCTCAGATACATTCCAAAGCTCTTCAGTGTGGGATGATGAACTAGTAAATTCTTTATGTTTCTGTATTTTCGACAATGAGCCATACAGTTTGACTGTTTAAAAAACAAAAAACAACTTGAGGTTGCTCCAAACAAAAAGAAATGGTTCTCTACTGTGGGAGACCAGGTCACATCTCAGACAAATTAAATCAGAACCTCTGGAGCTGGGGCCATGGCACCAGTTTTCCAAAGGTCCTTAGATGGGTTCTGAGGGGCATCCAGGATTAATGACTGAAGAAAAGTGCCTGGCTTAGAACCCTCTGTTCATAGTAAAGGTCTCCCAAACCACACTAGGAGCATCACCTCTCTGTAGGTCATATATGTACACATATATATACTTTCTGCTGTAACAATGGTAAAGTCCTTTTCAGCTGATTCTTTCAATATTGGTACACCTTGATCTTTCAGTTGCAGGCATTATTAATTGATTAGGCATTTCAGTGGGAAAGAATTTCATTCTTTTTTCAGCCCACCAGACATAATAAAAATTTCCTTCTTTCCCTCCCCCAAATAAATATACTCAAATTCTGTTACATCAATAATTACAATTGAATTTGTAATTATTTCAAATTCAACCTCAAACTCTATTCCTGTGCTATCAATACATCATAAATTCCCTTTTCTTGAAGAAATCTCCAGCCAGCTTCTGGGCTATTCTAGTCTGAACTGGCTACTTTCCAGACTATTTCAGCCTGGAAAGTCCCACTGTTGTTTGGGATCCTCCCAAGTATCCCAGGGATTCCCTTCCTCCATGTCTTTCCACTTTATGGTTTATTTCCTGTGTTAGGGCACATCCTACCCAAATGTGGTAGATACCCCAATGAAGGCAGATGGGAGGTGATTTTTTTTCTCCCTAAATTGTGGGTTATTAATCTTAACAATTGTTTTGTTAGAATTCTAGGTGAAACAGTCTGATCACAGGTGGCCCCTCATTTAGCCATGCCTTTGGACAGGGCACTTTTTCAGCCACTAGGTGAATGCAAGGGAACATTTTTGGAGGAATAGTTTCAGGTGGTATTCTGGATATATCCTGGATTGAGAGCTCAACAATTTTCATCTCTACTGCTTCAGGATGGGAAAAGGCAGGAAGGGACGACCCAGCTTAGTACAGTAAAACTACTTGTTTTTTTGTCCAGGCAGAGGTTGATAAATGGTATTTTTCTAGACAGGGAGTGGGGAAAAGCGGAGGGAAGCTGAGGTGAATATTTTGAGGGCTACTATAAGAAATGAATGAATGTGATGTACATGAGATGTCCCAAGTACATTCAGCCAGGCTTAATTTAACATTCAAACACTCTCTGAACATCACCCCATACTTATATACAGTAGAGAGTTGAAAACAGAACAAAATGGCAAACATTCTCATTCTATGTGGGGAAGACACCATTTCTTGAACATATCAGATACTGACCAAGTTCTTGACATACTTTGTGATTTACTGTTCATAGTTTCCAAGGTCTTTATAATTCCACAATCAAGTACCATCTTCCTTTCAAAGAAAAATATAAAAAGCCTCAAATATAAAAAATAACAACAAGAACAAAAGATACATAAAAAGCCTCCCTTGCCAACTAAAGAGACTCTCCCCTTACCATTGCTGAGAGAATCTGCGCTCCCAGGACTGTGCTGCCTGGAGACCAACTCACTCCCTGTTTTCCTCATCTCTGTGTTTTCGTTGAATCTTCTTTTCCAGTAGTTGAGTTCTTCACGGTCTGATTCTTGACAGCGCCGCAGGACTGCCATGGAGCGCCTTGTTTTCTCTACCATTTCCATAATGCAGTTGAGGGCCTGAGCCAGGCAGGAGGTCAGGCGGAGCCACAGGAGAAGGACATTCAGACAATCAACATTGAACATCGAGGAGAGGTAAACAAAATACACAGAATAAAGGCTTAAGAACCTTATGGATTTAGCAACAGAGTTTACATTTGAAAGCCTATCTTACGGCTTCTCTTTAAATATATACACATACTTTTCTTTTTCTTAAGATTTCAAACTAGTATTTTTTGGATTCTTCACAGTTGAAGCAGCCAGTCTCATAATATGATTCTTCAGAGTATGGTGAAAGCACAGTACAATCTTTGCCTAGAGCAGGTTTATGTAAGAATGCAACCAGAGAAATTATGTTCAGGGACAACATCACTCAGAAGGGAAAAGCTACTGTATGTATATTTTAAGGAGCTATTAAATCCTCTCTTCACTTTAAAGTCAGAGGGGAAACTCTCTTTTCCAGTGGGGCAGAGAACTTAACTTTGCATTCTGTGCCAGTGTTCTAATTCTCATTTGTATTTAGAGAAGCTCCATTTATTATACCAGGCCCTGTGACCTTGTATATCATTCTAATTCCCCCTGTAAATTCAAATATAGGATTAGTTTTTTTTAAATATATAAAAATTAAGCCTAAAAATGGTAATGGGCAAGTTCCTTCCCCATTTTTAGACTTAATTTTTCTATCTTCCTACCACTGCAAAGGTAGGATGTGTCAAAGCTGGGACCTAAAACTCATAAATCTGTTTTTAACCATTATACTACAGAGTTTCACTTGGTTATGACCTAAAATGAAAACCCACCACAAAGATTTGGGACTTATTCCTCAAACTCTAGCTTGGGGAGTAGGAAATAAATCAGCTATCATTGCAAAGACATTGCAGCTCTGGTTAAGTTCACTTCAAGCATACAAACTCTTACGCTCAGTAATATTTAGGATGAAAAGTAATAAGTAGTTAGGAAGATTATACACTGTAAAATTCTTACATGATCAAGATGTTTCCATTCATCAGCCCATTCCCTTTCTGTCAAACGGTGGTCTACCAACTCATCTTGATAGCCTCCATTTAGACCTATTAGAAATTAGAAGATAAAGGGAAGAATATAGTAAACAGAATTCTACCAAGGAAATGCACATTAATTCATACTAGCTATGAGCACATTGTTAAGGCCAATGATTCACAATGACTTAAAAGCACAAAATGACATAAAACCAACAAGAAATCACTACACAGAATGTATTAAAAACTCCTACAGATCAATTATGAAGGACAAGTAGGCCAAAAGAAAAGTAGGTAAAAGAAATAAATGGTTACATCCCAGAAAAAAAAGCAGAGATGATTCATAAACATATGAAAAGATATTCAAACTTATAAGTAGTCACATAGTGTAAATAAAATGTTCACAAAGATAATTTGACATCTCTATTGGAAAAAATTAAATTGTCATTCATACTAAGTATTGGCAAGGTTGCAGCACAATACAGAGATTTAATCAGTATAAACAGAGTTGGTGCTGTACAAGCACTTGTAAACAATTCAGTATTCCCAAAGTATTATTTGTTGCATGGTTTTGCAAGAATGCAATGACTGTGAATCAAGGGTATACTGAATTATCCACTATTTTGAAAAATCATGTCATATATGTCACCACTATTCCTGGTATCTGAATCATCAATGTAACACAATTGTGTGTGTGCTAAGTCACTTCAGTTCAGTTCACTGGCTCAGTCGTGTCCGCCTCTTTGCGACCCCATGAATCGCAGCACGCCAGGCCTCCCTATCCATCACCAACTCCTGGAGTTCACTCAGATTCACATCCATTGAGTCAGTGATGCCATCCAGCCATCTTATCCTCTGTCGTCCCCTTTTCCTCCTGCCTCCAATCCCTCCCAGCATCAAAGTCTTTTCCAATGAGTCAACTTCAGCTGTGCCCAACTCTTTGTGACCTGTCATCAGTCTGAATTTACAGGCGTTGTGTTCATAGTGAACCTGTATTTGTGCAACCATCTGCTTACTTCATCATATCTTTTTGCAGTAGTAGTGATACACTTGTGTCTGACTCTTGCTACCCCATGGACTGTAGCCGGGCTAGGCTCCTCTGTCCATAGGATAGTATCCATAAATTTTATTTTACGAGAATAAATTAGGGGAGTGTTACAGTTTATTTGTTTAAAAATGAGGGGTGGGAAATGATTAGGTAAGAACTATTTTATTATGGCATATGTTTTCAAAAGAGGATTGGAGAAAATGACAGAATCTATATCCAGATTGGAAGGCAAATGGTTGATTGTAAAACAGAACCATCAAGGTAGTGGATTAAAGATCTTCTGAGCAGAACACTTCAAGATGAAAAAAAACCTCTTTCTAAAACTGGTAGAAATACAAGGAAAACCTAACCAAAATGCAGGTATAGCTAGTTTGTGGCATACTTCTAATGGATTCAACTGGCAAAAAAACTTGTATGAATATAGAAGAAATCAATAGGAAGTCTCATTTTTAACATAAGATGAAACATACAGAACAGCTGCTAAGGGAGGCATCATAGCATACTGGGAATATAGCCAAGCTCTCAGCATCAGACAACTGGGGTCAGAATCTTGTTTTTGCCACTTTCTAGCTATGTGATTCTGGCCACAGTTCTATTTTCATGTATAAAAAGATGTAAACTCTATGGAGCCCCATGTGTGAGGATTAAATGAGACAACCGACATATACCACAATCTAAGTACTTAAGACTCAGTAAATGTTGGTGGATGAGAACATCACTGCTGTCACGGCCCTCACCATTCAGCTACGACTGCATGAAGCCAGAGCCCTACTGTGGTTCAAGTCTCTGAAAGATAACAGTGAGTCTAAGTCAGAAGGGGGACAGGCAAATGTTTTGCAACTTTTTACTCCACAGGGAAACCCACAAATGGAAGTGTATGGGCAATCCTGGAAGCCAGTAGTCCTCTGGTTCTTTGCTCTGACACACTTCAGCAGAACAAACTGCAAAGAACCTTCTGCTGTAAAGTTACATGAGTACATGACAAAGAGCTTTGTTCAAAACTGATCTCACTCTGCATTTTCCGAGTCTCTTATAAATGTTATCATACTTTCATAATTGAAAAAAAATTTAATTGAAAAAAAAACAAACTGATCTCAGGTGAGATTTGCTAGGGGACTTTTTGTTTTTTTCTTAAATTTAATGGTTGCTGAGGACGCATATGCCAGGCATTCCTGGCACATGACAATGACCCAGCATAGGGGGTGGTTTTCTCTCCATTTTAGAAATGAGTAAGCCGAGGCACAGAAAGCCTACGCAACTTGCATCAGATCACACAACTAGTTATAATGCAGAATCAAGATTTAATTTTGGGTATACCCCACCTCTGACCTAAATGTCTCTGCACCTTTCACCACGTTTTACATCTTTGTTGCTCAACTTCTAAAACATTTCACTCTGAAATAAACTCAGACTTACAGAAATGTTGCAAGAATAAAGCATTCTCATATACTCTTCACCCAGATTTCCTAAATGTGAGTAATTTTATCTCACTTTGGCATTCTCCATTTCTTTTCTGAACTATATCAGAATAAATAATACCACTTTATTTTTAAATGCTTTTCACTGCGTATTTCCTAAAATATGTTTAGCCCACTTCCACCCTATAATGATAATAGAAACAAAGTATGAATTGAGATCAATTTCAAATGAGAATACTATAATCCTAACATTCTTTTCATGTATGATATTGTTTTATCAGTGGGAAAAAAGCAATGATGATAGTATTTTGCTTTATCACTAAGAAGGAAAGAAAACCACAAATTCAATATGAATTTAAATCATTACTGTGCTGTTTATGCCACTTACTAAGATTGTGGTGTCTATCACGAACTTCTCGATGTTCTATCATCTTGTTGGGCTCACGATATAGGTGGGAAGTTGCAATATCTTCTAAGGTGTAGTGCTGAAGAGGCGGAGGAGTAGGATGGAACTGGCCCCCAGGATTCATGAGGGGCACAGTGAGGGCAGGACTGTGCCGGGGAGCAGGGCTGATGGTACACACTCTCTTGGGAGGAGGCTCAGGAGCGATTGCGTCTCTTTCAAAACTGCTCTCTTCCCGCCTGTAGAAGAACGGGCAAGTACATGTCTGAACCTGTCAGCAAGTGTTGGTGCAAACATTTCCTGGGCACCTACTGTGGGCTATGTATTGTGCATTTTCACAAACAGGAAGATGTTAAGAAACAGTTTGAGATGAGGCATGAACTGAAATATCTTCAGGGGCCAGGCAGATAAAGGCAACCACTGATTTATCCCAGCATAAGAGGAGAGGTCAAACCCATCCACACCAAGCAGAAATGTCTCAACCTAATGAAGCAAAGGAGAAATTAAGGAGATAACACATTTTCTTACTTGACAGGACTACTGAAGATTATGGGTTCAACTATGTTTAGAAATGCTGTTCAATGTCAAATTTGCTACTGTGGAAAGAGAGAATTCTCCACATAGGAGGAAAAAGGCTCACATAATTAATATACTTGTGATTTGGTAGGATTTTTAGTCATTTGCTTCAATTGTAGCAAATTTTCCACTGTTATTAAAATGTTGCTTCCTGAACAAACCATAGAAAATAGTGTTAGATACTCATACATAAATTTCCAGGATAAATTAAATTAATATAATTTCAATTTTCAAAGTAAAGTGATTACACGTTTATAAGACTTCACATCAGAAAAAAATGCCTTAAACAGATTATATTTTCTATGGTTTTGGAGCAGTGGACCCACAGAATACTTGAGAGCAGAATTTATCAGCAGGGGTGTACAGAGTCATTTGAAGAGTTGAAAAGCATTCTGCTGCCTGATGCTGTGACAAAGCAAAACTAGCCTTAGAAATTTTGAGTGCATACCTATATATAACCACAGTCATCCAGTTCTTTTTCTTTCACAAGAAAGGGAAAGCTCAGAGCCGTTCCAGAAAATCAAGGACAAAACAGCTCTTCTCGGCTCACCTCTCTGGACTGGGCCTTTTTCCATTTCCATGCACTTCCATGAGCAGCTCAGAAGAGTCAGCAGGGGACGCAATACTTGTGTTGAGCAGAAGGTGTTCATGCTGAGCCAGGTACTGGGATGGGGTTTGCTTGGCGGCCCGAGCGCAGTGCAGCAGTTCTCGCTGCAGCAGAGGCAGGTTGGCCTTGAAAAGAAGAGGCAGGGGCTGGAAGGCAGTTTTCCCAGTGTTGGGCCCCACACACAGGGCTCAGCACCTCCAAAGGCTTTCATAAACAGGGTGACACAAAACAAAAGCCCTTCTCTCCTTGTCAGTCCAATTTTCATATGACATCCATTATACTGAGCTTAAATTTTTAACTTGTCTACTGTCCGCACAAGATCTAAATCCCTTTATAAGAAACTGTGCTTTATTTACCTTTGTGGCCCCAGTACAGAGTCAAAGCTCAATAAAGGTTTGTTGAACATAATAGTTGCAAAACTTAAACATTTTTGAAGACTCTGACCAGTTAGAGAATTAGTAATGCCTACACGTGAGTAGGAGGCACTCAGACTTTCCTTTCTCATTTTAAGTTCTGGTTCCTACAATGCAGGAGACCCAGGTTCGATCCCTGGGTCGGGAAGATCCCCTGGAGAAGGAAATGGCAACCCACTCCAGTACTCTTGCCTGGAAAATCCCTTGGACCAAGAAGCCTGGTAGGCTACAGTCTATGGGGTCGCAAAGAGTCAGACACGACTTAGCGACTTCACTTCACTCTCTTTTCTGAATCCTAGAACATTCTGATAGCACAAACCTTGCCTTCCCGTTCTCTCGTAGAGCTGCCAGGGAATTCTGGAAACAGCATTTATTCTGGCTTAGTTGGAACATGGGGTCTTAAAAAAGGAACAGGAGTGATAGGAACGGGGCAACAACCCTTAGACTAGTTTAGTATCTGAGTATCCCACAGGCAGAATCTATTTCTCACTGTAGTGCTCCATTGAGCACATTCCTTTATTTTGTAAAAGAATAATTATTTATGTACTGATTATTTTTCCTTCACCTCAAATTTAAACCTCTAATGAGACAAATCATACAAAAAACCTTGTGCACCTTTAAACTTAATTGTAAGTCCTTCATATTTAAAATATACTTCCCCATATACATTTTATTAAAAAAATAATTATATTTTCCCTCAAATTTGAAAACAACTCAGACTGAGCTCATAATAAGTCTTTATACCAAGGGAAACAGACGAGCAAGTGAAAGGAGAGTTTAATATATGCAAGTACTCATCCCTTTACCAACAGTTAATTTAGCAAGCACCATAATTAGTGACTGTTTTAAAGCAGAAATAAATTGACAAAAACCCAAATGCTAGCCAAAAAGCTGCCAGAACAACCTACCTCATGCTGTTTTCCAAAATAACAAGAGTTAAGAATAGAGAATTGGATGATATAAAACACTTTTAAAGTTTTCTATTTTATAACTTCAATCTTGTAGCAACTGTAAAAACTTAATTGGAAAATATACAATGTTAGATCTCTATGCTTGTGACATGTGCCCTTTGATAAATTTTTAAAAATGCTAATTGTTTCCTATTAACACAAATTTCCCAAATCTCTCTGATTCTGGAGTCTTGGGGGAAATAATTATCCACTGGCTCTGATATACAGAAAAGAGACCAAGATAGAACTCACACAGCTGCTTCAAGGCTGAAAAAGGCATCCCAGACGGCTCTGAGAGGCCAAGGCGTCAATGCCATTAGAACAGAGCCCAACACAGGCTGTGCGTGGAGACCTGTGCATTTCCTTGCGTGTCTCTAATACTCTCATTTTAAAAACCCCAAACACCAGAATCAGTACTTCAGTAGTTGACTCAACCTTTTGATGCTATTACATTTTCTTAGGAAATAGAGAAGGTATAGGGGTTATATTTATTTTGTCGAGACAAAAACTGATATTATGTGAGTACTCACATTGTGATAAAGGAGAAAAATTAAATTTCCACAAATACTGCATTGACAAAAGTCAAAATATAAAAAATTTGAGTTCAGTTTATTTTTTTGCTAATAGTCTATTAATGAAAAGAATGAAATTCATTTGCAAGGGATGGACTAAGAATAACATTTTTAGCTTATTTGGAGTTGAAAGTAAGTATTTCCTATCACCAAATCGATCCCAGTGTTCATCTGTAAAAATCATCTTTCTCTCTAGTGCTTGGTAAAACCATGTAGCGGGCTGGATACAGGTCCTTGCTTGATCTAGAATACAATGGTGTCTGACCCTAGCCTTTCATTGCCTTTGACCTATTTTATAACACTGCAACTTAACCATTAGATGGCAATGCAAAAACTTGCTGTCTGTGAACGTGCATAAAATTACATGCAGCAAAGGTTCAAGAGACTTTTCCCTTGCCCCACTGTAGAAGCAGCTAATTTTACTTTTGTTTGCATATTTTTATTTTGGCCACACCTTGTGGTATGCAGAATCATAATTTCTGGACTAGGGATCGAAACTGTGCCCCCTGCAGGGTGGAAGCACAGAGCTCTAACCACTGGACTGCCAGGGAAATCCCGGTTCATATATTCTTAGCAACAATCCTGATCTATAATGTATATTCTTTGGCTTCTCTCCTGAACAGGTTATAACACTTTATAGATTCCCTCATTAATAATGAATTGAATTAAATACAATTCAAATTGTGTCACAGACACAGGTTCAGTTTTAAAACATCTTTGAGTTATAATATCACTTGTTTTTTTAAATTTATTATTTAATTGGAAGAAAACTGCTTTACCATGTCATGCTGGTTTCTGCTATATAACCACTCAAATCAGCTGTAATTCGAGGTCATCAGAGCATCAGGCTTGGCACCCTGTGTTATACAGCAACTCCTCACTATCTATCCGTTTTGAACATGATAGTGTGTATATATATCAACACTACTCTTTCCATTTGTCCCACTCTCTCCCTTCAACTGTGTCCACAAGTGTGTTCTCTGTGTGTGCACCTCCATTCCTTCTCTACAAACAGGTTCATCAATACATATATATGTGTTAATGTGTCTCTTGTTTTTAAAAATTACTGTTTAATAGGGACAAAATAGCACCAGTGGCACACCACCTTTACCAACCAGTCAAAGTCAACATTGCCAATTACGAGACAAACTAACACCTATGTCTCCTGACAGCACGCAATGATAAATGCACAACCTCGCTGTAATCATAAAGCAGCATCAGAAAAATCCAAATCGAAGTATATGCTATAAAATAACTATCACACACTCTTTAAAATCCAGATCATAAGAGAGTGAGAAGCTGTTCCTGATTAAAATGAACTGAAGGGAGACATGACAGTGTAATCCAACATGTGATCCTGAATTAGATGCAGGACCAAAAATCAGGACATTTTGTTAAAAAGGACATTGGTGGGACATCTGGTGAATATGAATAAGATCTATAGATAATACTGTATCAATGTTAACTTCCAGATTTGATAATTAAGTATTCATATGCATCATGCTTGCAGCTTATTCTAAAATACTTCTCTGGAAAAAATAATAGGAAGAGAATAATAATGATGTGATAAAATATTAACATTCAGAGAATCTGAATTTTACTGTACCATCTTAAAACTTTTTTGTGAGCACAAAATTAATTCAAAATAAAATTGTCTTCTTTTATATGTAAACTTAACCCAGACTCGCATATCAGGGATGCACAATGATTTTAAACAATGTCCCCAAAAGTTATGTTCCAGAGGACAATTAATTTCAGAGGACGTAATTAGAAACTAGACTCAATAGGGGGAAGAGAGAAGCAAACAATGACTTCCCACATGCTCTTCTACCCTTAGGGTTAGTCCTAACTGCAAAGGCCTCTGTTTTGACAGCCTCCACTGATAACACACACTTTTTACCTGCTGGCCACAACCAGAAGAGTGTCCAGTTACTTCTGCCAAGAGCCCAACCATCATGTCATACACACACCTCTAGCCCACCCCACTCCTGTTCCCCATCTCCCACCTGCTCTTTCTGTGTGTCATCAGCAGTGTCTGCATGTAAACCACAACTCAAGGCTTTTGCAACTCTCATCTCACCAAACATAAACCTTATCTGAAAACTGCACTTACATTTTCTCTAGCAGCCTCAAATAAAATAAAGATATGAACATGTGGCAAGCTGCCCTGATGTAGATCATAGAAGAGGGATCAGTTAGCAATTTTGAAGAAATGCTGAAGATAATTTACAACCAGTAGTTATAAAAATTACCTTGAGGAATGGAATAACAAAAGGACGAAGAGGAAAGTTTGTAGCCTCCTGGAGCTTGCAATGGAATTCTTCAATTGTTACTGTTGAGTTCTGAAAAGATAAAATAACACCGTTCAACTTCAAAAACTGGACAGTGTTCTCCTAACATAAATCTGACAGTGCTGAGTCCTTTGAAATAATGAGGATAATTCCAAGAGCACTATTGTGAACCCAGATCCCAGAATCTGTTAACCATATTCTGTTTCCTTTATGAAAGAAATCCAGCCTCTTTGATTTTCTTCTCAACTGTCCCAAATCTAATAAGTCCCCCATAATGTTCAGCAGCCTAGGCAAAATAGGGCATTGCATTCCTCCCATGAAGAGTGGCACTGAGATCCCCTGTCTTGAGGGGTTCATCACAAGTCACCTTAGGTACAAGTAACCAAGAGTACAGTGTTTCCAGTTGAACAGTTCCCAAATTAGACCAGGATATCAACTTAATGACTTGGAGCATCATTTCTTCAGTTCATTTCTTCACTGGTTCTGCCTACCTCCTAGCATCAGTTCTCTAAATCTTCTAAGCTAGAAGTTAATAACAGAAATAGGTGCTCTTCAAGTGGTCTGTTTACAAATCAAGAGTACCTCTGAGTGAGCAGACTTCCACTAGTTAGATTTTAGTATTCCCAGGGAAGTTTTCAGCATTTCCCCAGTATTTTTTCAAGTCTTTCTTTAAACTAGGATTCTCAGCTTCTCAAGAGGAATATAACAATACAAATATTTTCTTCAAAGTTCGCAAGCTATTTTTATTTTTACTTCAATTCCTTAAAACACAGCATACCAAGTTAAAAACATTAATATGTATTCTTGCTTGCCTAAAAGAATAACGATGACTTTTAGGATTTATTTATATAAAATCATCAAGTGTTCAAAGATGCAACATGTACCGCACAAATTATTCATCAGCAAAGTATTACTTCTTAATAAGAAAAATAGAAAATATATAGGTCTACCAACACAAAACTGCATTAAAAATTATAATGTATTTATTATTAATAATGCATTATTATAATACATAATATATTAGAACACTTAGGGTGGTAGATTTATATGCATATGCATAAATGAAGCAAGATACATATAATATACTAAGTGGAAAACCAGTAACATAGAATTATATTCCAATAACACATTTTTGAAAATAACACACATACATTCATATAATATTTTAAGTATCTGGAAGGAAAATTACAACAGTAGTTATTTCTAGATGTGAAATTATGTTTGATTTTCCAAATATAGCATGTAATATTGAGTAAAAACTAAAATATTTCTTTAGAAGAAAGAATGTATCAAATTTAACCAGGTTAAATGAAAATGTTTGAACAGCTTATCCCATTTCATATAAAAAAATTCCTTTTAAACCTGAGTGCCTGATTTTGTAAATGACAGGTATATAATGCAACCAGATCTACTGACAATCAGGGAATAAAAATTAAGTATAAGAGAAGGGGCCTCCCCGGTAGCTCAGACAGTAAAGAATCTGTTTGCAATACGTGAGACCCATGTTCAATCCCTGGGTCAGGAAGATCCCCTGGAGAAGGAAATGGCAACCCACCCCAGTATTCTTGCCTGGAGAATTCCATGGACAGAGCAGCCTGGCGGGCTACAGTCCATGGGGCACAAAGAATAGGACATGCAGCTTGTGGGGTATTCCAGTTCCCCAACCAGGAACTGAACCAGGGTGCTCAGCAGTGACAGCATGGAGTCCTAACCACTGGACCACCAGGGAATTCCTCAGATGTGATGTCTTGTTTGAGGTCTGCTCAGCTGTTGAATCTATAGACACAGGTCTTTTGTTATATTTTCAGCCTTTATTTTAGCCCCACATTCTTTCTTTCCTCCTACTATGACTCAGATCTCTTTTCAAATCCCCAAGGTTCTGTTCACGTTTTTTTTAACTTATCTATGTTGTATAGACTGGGTAGTTTTTTCAAGTGCTCTAGCTTCAAGTTTATTGATTCTTTCCAGTCTATTGTTGAGTCCATCACTGAGTTTTTATAATTTCATTATTATATTTGTCAGTTCTCCAACTTGCATTTAGTTCTACTTTATATCTTCTACGTCTTTGCTGAGACCTTTGTATTTCTTCATTTGTGTAATTGCTCACTGAAGCATTTTTATGATGGCTCACTCAAAACCCCTGTCACATATTTCAAATATCTGGGTCATTCTGACTGATGTCTCTTGGTTACATTTTCTCTTTACACTCAAGATGGTCACGTCTTGGTATAAGCGACTTTCTGCAGTATACTGGATGTTTTGGGTTCTAAGACTCCAGATTTTATCTACATATTCTGTTTTTGAGGCATCCTCCATCACTGTGCCATTGAGAACAGGACAATCTCTGAACCTGCCAGCTGCGGTATAATCCCAAGTTTCCCACTCAGCCTCTGTTGATCTGAAGAGGAAGGAGGGGTTCCTTACTGATGGGCAGTGGTGGGAGCTCAGACTCCCCACTAGGTCTCTTATGGGAGAGGGAAGGTTGTACAGTATTATTTTTTTCCTGAGGTGGTCGATTACAATAGAGTGATTTTTGTCTAAAAAAGTTTTCTACCTTACTTGGATGATCCTTTTCTAGGCCTTTGGGTGGAAAGAGGTGGGTTTGTTGTGGTGGTGGTTTTTGGTTTGCTTTTGTCTGTGCTCATTAGCATTTCCTTGTTACTGATTTCTCCAGACCACAGTCCAGGATATATGATAAAAGCATAAAACCAAGGGAACTCACTGCTATGTATTTCCTTGGGTCTCAAGGTCACTAGCCAATCTGCTTTCTTCTATCTTCAAGAGTCTTAATTTTGTTTTATGTAACTGTTCTTTTTTTTTTTTTTGCTGTATTTGTCAGGAGGAATAGGAAGAAGTATACCTTTCTGTTGGAGCTTCCCTGGTGGCTCAGATGGTAAAGAATCTGCCTGCAATGTGGGAGACCTGGGTTTGATCCCTGGGTTGGGAAAATCCCTTGGAGAAGGGAATGACAACCTACTCCAGTGTTCTTTCCTGGAGAATTCCATGGACAGAGCAGCCAGGTTCGACTGGCAAAGAGTCGGACTTGGCTAGAGTGACTTACACACACCTTTTCATTACATCTCTGAATCAGATTGGACATGACCAAATCATATTCCATTAAACTGAGGTACTGTCATTTACTCAGGCATTTATAGAACATTTAGCTGGTTCAAATTTTTTTTGGCCTTATAAATACTGTTAGTGCACATTGGTTATCATTTTCTTAGGATGAATGTCAAGGAGAAATACTGGTAAGTCAAAGGAACTGTCTAGTTTAAGGCATAAACTACCTTCCAGAATGTGTATTTTCCAGATAAGTAGCCAGAGTAGAAACCATTTATCTTTACCCTGCAGTGGAAATCGCCACCCGTGTTTCCTGGTATAGTTAAGGACAACCAGGATGTACCACTCACACAACAGAAATACCGAATGCACACAGCTGAACTGAGCTCTGGCTATGCTACCTGTGTGACCTTTTCTGACTTGGCTAAGCAGGCTTTCTCCACATGGACTGACTGTGCATTTATATAGGCTTGCCAAAATCTTAACCACTCCTTACGTAAACAGAAGATCAAATAAGGCTTTCACGGATTGGGGAAATATAATAATCTAAAGGTGTTAATTTTCTGCCAAATTAGACAAAGTTTTCACCAAGAGGGTAGAAAAAAAGAAAAAAAGGGAAAAAGGAAAAAAAAGACAGGAAAAAGAACAGACTGTTAAGCTCAAATGCAATATGCATAAGATAATCATTTTAATTACAAATAATGACAGTTTTATCTTTCTCCAATCCTTATATCTTATTTACTAGGCTATAATGTTCAGGTTTACAGAGAATAGACTTTCTATCTGGTTCCTATTATCTGAGGGAAAGCTTTTGAAATTTCACCATTAAGCAGAGGTCTACTGAAGGTTTTTGGTTTATACATACAACTGTCATCAGATTAAGAAAATTCCTGCTAAGTGTACATTTTTTAACAACAAATAGATATTAAATTTAACAAACACTTGTCTCCAAATATAGTTTCAATACCAATTACTATAGATTACATGTTTCTGTAAGCCCTCAAAATTTCTACACTGAAACTTCATTTCCAATATTTGGAAGCACAGCCTTTGGGAGATGACTAGGTCAGGAGAACAGAACCCTAATGAACGGCATTAGAGCTCTTATAAAAAAGATCCGAGAAAGCTCTCTTGCCTCTTCCGCCCTGTGAGGACACAGTGAGAAGACCATCTATGAACCAGGAAGTGGGCTCTCACCAGACACCAAATATGCTGAACTTTGATCTTGAACTTACCAACCTTGAGAGCTGTGAGAAATGAATATTTGTTGTTTATAAGCCACCTACTCTTTAATATTCTAAGAGCCTAAAAGGACTAAGACACTCATCTTTTTAAAAATCTATTTTAATTAGAGGATAACTGCATTACAATCTTGTGTTGGTTTCTAATGTACGACAATGTGAATCAGCCATAAGTAGATATATATCTTCTACCCCTTGAGGCTCTCTCCCCACCCCCGCCATCCTATCCCTCTAGGTTTTCACAGAGCACCAGGCTGAACACCCTGTGTTACACAGCAACTGCCCACTAACTATCCACTTTACACATGGTAAAGTATGTATTTAGATGCTCCTAAATTTGTCCCACCCTTTTCTTCCCCTGCTGTGTCCACAAATCCACTTGTCTATGTCTGCATAAAATGCTGATCCTTTTTTTAATAAGCTTATCTATTTTTATTTATCTCTCTACCTAGTTTTTGGCTGTTCTGGATCTCCGTTGCCGTGTGGGCTTTTCTCCGGCTGCAGCGAGTGGGGGCTATTCTCTAGCTGCAGCACACAGGCTTCTCACTGCAGTGGCTTCTCTTGTGGAGCACAGGCTCTAGGATGCACCAGCTTCAGCTGCTGTGGTACGTGGGCTCCATGTGCTGAGCCACCTTGTGGCTCCCAGGCTCCAAGGCATATGCGCAACAGTTGTGACACATGCGCTTAACTGCTCTGCAGTATGTGGGTTCTTCCCAGATCAGGGACTGAACCCGACTCTCCTGCACTGGGCCACCAGGGAAGCCCCAAGATGTTGATCTCAATGAAAATCTCAATATGTGAGAATATAAACTGGCATAAACTTGGAAAAACAATTTGCCCTTATATACTAAATTTATATACATGTATACCCTATGAAATCACAATTCCATTGTTTAGTGCAATGCTTGCATACATGTACTATACATAAAAATGCTCGTTATTTACAATGGCCTTTGTACAGAATAGACAATATAGTTGGTCAGCAACTGCTAACCTTAGGAAAGCCTGCTTGCAAGGCTGGGGCACTGGCTGGTGTCTAGGAACTTATAGTTTCCTACACTGATACAAAACTGATGCATAACTGAAAAAGTGAAAGCATCTCAAGTATTCATCAATGGATGAATGCAGAAGCAAAACATAGTGTGTATGTGTGTGAGTGTGTGTATAATGAAGTATTAACTCATCTTTAAAAAGGGAGAAAATTGTAAGACATGCTACAACAGGAGTCTAGACTAATAGGGTGAACCTTGACAATATTATATAAGTGAAATAAGCCAGCCACAAAAAGATAAATACTGTAATTTCACTAATATGAGGTACCTAGAGTAGTCAAGTAGAATGATGGCTGACAGAGCTGAGGAAAGAAGGAAACGTGGAATCATCGCTTAATGGCACAAGATACAGTTCCAAAAGATAAAGCAAGTGCTGAATGTAGATGGTGTGTGATGTTGCACAGCAATGAGCACATTTAATACCAGTGAACTACGCACTTAAAAATGGTTAAGATGAAAAAGATAGTTAAGGTGGTAAATTTTGTGCTATGTGTATCTTACCACCTCATGATCAAACAATTAAAAAATCTCAAAGAAAAAAAAACTGTAACTTTAACCCAAGCACAATCATTTAAAAGAGACAATTGGCTATAATACATTTGGCTAAGATGGTAAAGAATCGACCTGCAATTCAGGAGACCTAGTTTCAATCCCTGGGTTGGGAAGATCCCCTAGAGAAGGGAATGGCACCCTACGCCAGTATTCTTGCCTGGAGAATCCCATGGACAGAGGAGCGTGGCAGGCTACAGTTCATGGATTTGCAAATTCGGACATGACTGAGCAACTAACACTTTCACTGTCGAGGACTAGCAAACCACTCCCCTGTATCCTCAAGATGTTTTCTCTTGAAGTCTTCTCTGCTCTCCTTGAGATAGAGACTCCAAACAAACAAACAAAAAAGTACATTTTCATAGTACATAGCTAGAAAAAAATTCATTTTGTGTGTCCATGCATGTGCAAATGAGCTGTCATTTTTTCCTTTTACTCTTGAAATTAAGCAGATCCTACTTAAAGTAATTTGCTGCTGGAAATGGCATCAGACAAATTCTGATGTCTACTTTGCTTCCAATTATGTTCAAACTCGTTTTGACATTTAAGGTAAATTTTATTAGTCTAGAGTCAGAAAGACTTTTCCATGGTACTCTAAAATCTGACCAATAAACAGAGCCCCCCTCATCCCAAACAAAGAAACAAAAACACCGTCCCTCAGTGGATGACAGTACTATTTTTACAAGCTCTGATTTATGCTAAACACTAACTTTCCTTCTAGGAGTCTGGAATTTTATACATGCTGCACAGAGTGCCAATTTGCCCAGGCATCGAGTGTTTAATGGGGTTCCTTGGGTAGAAACATCATACATATGCTGCTGTTATCTTCATAGATGGGTGAAGAGTAAACTCTCTCTGACCACTCATACAGGGGAAAAAGGAAGCCTACATATGGATTCCTCCAGATACTGACTGTGTCTCACCTTTCTGATCCAGCTGTGTATCCTTATTGTACTTCTGTATTAAATTTCAGCTCTGGGCAGAATATGCTAAGTCCCGAGAATTCTAGCAAATGTCCAGACGTGGGAGCAGTGTTGGGGGACCTATGATACTGCCTCAAAATGTAAGAAACTCAAATGTCCATTGAAAAGTATAAACTGTGGTTAAGAATTCAGCTGCCAATGCAGGGGACACGGGTTCGACTCACGGTCCAGGAGGATTCTACATGCTGCAGAGCAACTAAGCCTGTGCAACACAACGACTGAAACCCCTGCTCTGGACCCCATGCTCTGCAACAAGAAATATCACAGCAACGAGAAGCCCACGAACCGCAGACAGAAAGTACTCTCCACATGCTGAAACTAAAGAAAGTCCTTGGGCAGTAATGACAACCCGACACAGCCAAAACTAAGTATCTTTAAACAGTATAAACTGAGGCATATTTCTACAATGAAACATTATACAGCAATGATAAGGAACCACCTACAGTTATACAAAACAACAGGGACAGAATCTCGCATGATAAAGAAGTCATTTATTACATTTTGCCTTGTATGAAAGTGGTTTCTTCTACACAATACTGAGTAATGTTTTAAAGCAGCAGTTCATAAACTTTTTAGTCTCATAATCCCTCTAATTATTGTGGGTTACATCTATCAATAATCACTGTATCTGAAAATAAAACTGAGAATTAAAAACACTTGTGATGGATACAAACTTTTGTAAGGAAATAAAAACCAAGTCTGCACATGCATGCCAGATACTACCGTTGAACAGTTGGCCCCTGTTCCATGGGTGAAGAGAGGGGAGTGCATTCCTGGGATTCATAGGATATCTCCTACAGAGAGCTACTTCTCCAGAATCAGGAAATGTAACTAACCTACCACATACATAAAGGAATCAATAGTAGACTACACGAGGTAGAATTATCGATAAATGCGCTGAATGACAAAGTATGGAAATCACTGCCACCAAACAGAAAAAAGAATGAACAGAAATGAAAACAGTGTAAGAGACCTCTAGAACAACATCAAGTGTGCTAATGTTTGCTTTATAGGGGACACAGGAGGAGAAAGAAAGAGAAAGGGTCTGAGAAAATACATTAAGAGTTGACAGCTGGAAACTTCAACTTGGAAGCCCAGGAAGCACTGTCCTATACAGGATTAATCCACAGAAAAACACACCAAGACACATTTGTAAACAAAATGACAAAAATTAAACAGAGAATATTAAAAGCAATAAGGGAGAAGTAACAAGTAACATACAAAGGAACTCCTATAAGGCTATCAGCTGATTTTTTTAGCAGACACTGCTAAAAAAAGAGGAGTGGCACAATACACTTGAAGTGATGAAAAATTAGGAAATGGAAATGCTTCCTGGTAAAGGGAAATATAAAATAAAGGCAGGAAATCATCCATACACAAGCTACTGGAGGGTGGGGTAGACAAAAGTAGCAACATTTCTGTATCCACATTAAGCAGTTAAGAGACACATAAAACAATTAGATGTAAAATATAAAACCCAAAACAGTAATCATGAGGGGAGCAGAGTACAAAATGCAGGGTATCTAAAACTCTTCTGAAAGAAATCAGCAGCTTAAAACAAGCACGTGTGTATATATATATAGAGAGAGACCACTATACAAAAACCTAACAGTAACTGTAAAACAAAAATCTGTAATATTATCTACACACAAAAAAGGAATTCAAATGCAACAGCAAAGATAAGTCATCAGATCACAGAAGAGAACAAAAGAAGAAAGGCAAAAAAGGACCTAAAAAACAAATCCAAAAAACAATGAACAAAATGGCAATGTGAGCATATACACTGATAATTACTTTAAATGTAAGTGAACTAAATACTCTAACCAAAAGACAGACTGGCTGAATGGACACAAAAACAGGACCCATATATATGCTGCCTAAGCCTGGCGGGCTACAGTCCAAAGGGTTGCGTACAGTCAGATAGGACTAAGTGACTGAGCATGAGGTATGCGTCAGATCTCGAGACACATAGAGACTGAAAGAGAGGAGATGGAAAGAGAGGAGATGGGAAAAGGTATTCCAAGCAAATAGAAATCAAAAGAAAGTCAGAGTGGCAATAGTCCTATCAGACAAAATAGACTGTAAAGACTGTGACTGGGAATTCCCTAGTGGTCCAGTGGCTAGGACACCATGCTCTTACTGTCGAGGGGTCAGGTTCAATTTCTGGTCGGGGAACTAAGATCCCACAAGCTGAGTGGCGTGGCCAAACCTTTCCCCCACCCCCACCAAAAAAAACCACAAAACACCAAATATAATGATCAAAGGATCAACCCAAGAAGACAGAACAATTGTAATATATATATGTACCCAACACAGGAGCAATATACAAGGCAAATGTTAACAGACACAAAGAACCTTAATACTCTATTTAATCAATGAACATATCATCCAGACAGAAAATCAATAAGGAAATACAGGTCTTAAGTGACAAATTATACCAGATGGACTTAATTGATATTTATAGGGCATTCCATCTGAAAGCAGCAGGATACTCACTCTTTTCAAGTGCTAATGGAACATTCTGCAGGACAGATCACAGGCTGGGCAATTAAAGCATAAGAAAACTGAAATCATATCAAGCATCTTTTAAAACACAAACACACAGAGGTTAAACAATATGCTACTAAACCAACGGATCACTGATGAAATCGAAGAGGAAATTAAAAAAAAATTACCTAGAGACAAATAAAAATATGACACCCCAAAACCTATGGGTTGCAGCAAAAGCAGTTCTAAGAGGGAAGTTTACAGTGATACTACTTTACCTCAGGTAATATGAAAAATCTCAAATAAACAACGTAAGCTTACACCTAAAGCAGCTAGAGAATGAAGAAAAAACAAATCCCAAAGCTAGCAGAAGGAAAATAGCATAAAGATCAGAGCAGAAATAAATGAAGTGGAGATTTAAAAACTGATCAATGAAACTAAAAACTGGTTCTTTGAAAAGATAAAACAAAACTGACAAACCTTTAGTCAGACTAATAAAAAAAGAGAGATGGCCCAAATCTATAAAATAAGAAATGAAAAAGCAGAAGTTACAACCAATACCACAGAAAAATGAAAGACTGTAAGAGACTATTAGGAGCAACTATATGCCAGCAAAAGGGACAACCCAGAAGAAATGGACAAACTCTTAGAAAAATACAATCTGCCATGACTGAACTATGGGCAAATAGAAAATATGAGTGGGCTAATTACCAGTAATGAAATTAAATAAGTAATTAAAAAACTCCCAACAAACAAAAGTTCAGGACCAGGTGGCTTCACAGGTGAATTATGCCAAACATTTAGAGAAGAGTCAACACATATCCTCCTGAAGCTATTCAAAAACTTGAAGAGGGGCAATTACTTCCAAACGCATTCTATTAGGTAAGAATCACCCTGATAAAGATATTACAAAAAAAGAAAATTACAGGTTAATACCATGGATGAACACAGATGCAAAAATCCTCAACAATACTAGCAAATGAACTCCAACAATACTTTAAAAGGATTACACACCATGAATATCATAAATCAATCAATGTAATACATGACATTAACAAACTGAAGAATAAAAACCATATTATAATCTCAATAGACTCAGAAAAAGCTTCTGATAAAATTCAATATTTGTTTATGATTAAAAACTATGTCTACCAAAGGGGAAAGTGGGAGAGGGACAGATACACACTACTATGTATTATACAGATATACAAAAAGGAACTGCTATATAGCACAGGGAACTATATTCAATACTTTGTAATAACCTATAATGGAAAAAATCTGAAAAAGAATATAACTGAAGCACTTTGCTGTACACCTGAAACTAAGACAACATTGTAACTTAAAGTGAAAGTGTTAGTCCCTGAGTCCTGTCTGACTCTTTGCGACCCCATGGACTGTAGCCTACCAGGCTCCTCTGTCCATGGAATTCTCCAGGCAAGAATACTGGGGTGGGTTGCCATTTACTTCTCCAGGGGATCTTCCCAACCCAGGGATCGAACCCAGGTCTCCCACATTGCAGCCAGATTCTTTACTGTCTAAGCCACCAGGGAAGCCCCTCTTTTACAAATCTCTCTGCTACATAACTTAATAAAAGAGAGCTGGATTCTTCTGCATTTAATGCGTTGCAATATCCTATATCATATAATCTCTAGAAAATCTCACTGAACAGTCATGAGAGAATTAAGACTCAAAACGTAAGTAATACTTCAATATTATTGTGAAAATGCTTTTGACCTCCTGGGCTTCCTGAAAGGGTCCTGAGAAATCCAACGGGTCACTAATTACACTTTGAGAACTGCCAAGTTGTATGAATCATCCTTATCACATAAGAGGCTAATATGCAGGAGCACAGTGTGCTTTTAGTTGAGGTAAATCTTGAGGAATTCAATTTACAAACATTAAGAACTGGTAGGTCTTCTCTTACATATACTGAGAGTTGAACCCTCCCAGGTGTCAATGTAAGAAAATCTCTAACTTATAGCATGGATTTGCCCCTCAGTATAGAAAAAAAAAAAATTATATGTACCTTAAAAATCCTAAAGCAATTGTATGAGGAAACAATGCACCAGGCACTGAATATATTATTAAGTAACAAAACTTAGTGGAACCTCAGTGGATCTGTTGAAACTCAGTTTTTTTTTTTTTTTTTTTTAAGAATTTTATTCACATAAGGGATCTGGAAAGACAGCAGTGTGAACAGAGTGGGCTTATTCTTATAGCTCTTTGTTAATATTTCTGTTTTATGGCCCTTGCTGGACTGGGTTGATTTGACCTGTTTACATTTCTGAATCTCTCATCTGACTTTGAGCTCTCTGAGGGTAAGAACAGGTGGGATAATATCATAGCTGTATGAAAGTGAAAGAAAGTGAAGTCGCTCAGTTGTATCCAACTCTTTGCGACCCCATGGACTGTAGCCTATCAGGCTCCTCCGTCCATGGGATTCTCCAGGCAAGAATACTGGAGTGGGTTGCCATTTCCTTCTCCAGGAGAAACTCAGTTTTAAGACAAATTCAAAGTTGCTTAAAGGAATTAAATTGATAAACATTATCCACAACTGAAATCCATGATTCAACAATATTCTACAAATTAAACTAATCTAGACTGTAGAATTTACCACACTGCTACAAGTTTGGGAATGAGGAGAAGTACGCACAAATTTCTCTGTTGGCTTCGGTTCTGAGCCACATACTCAAAGCAGTGGTTGACAGTGATGCCGTACTTACCACCAGTGCTAGAACAAGAGTCCGCACCTTCTCCCCAATCTCAGGTGAGATGTCATTGCCAAACTGCTGCAGAGTGGTGAGGAAGCGTTTCAACTTGCTGAGCTGCCGAGCACCACAAGTGGCTGGCAACTGTTGGTTAGTTAGTGCAGATGATGTGGAAGAGGCAGGACCGTTGCTGAATCTTTGTGGTGGTGATGGGGCGCCGTTAAGGGTAGGAGGAGAATGGTTGATGCCATTGCTCACTAAAAGAAAAACTTGGTTTAAGTGCAAATCACAATGATCTCTGTTAATGTCTTATTTTTGCATTCTCTTTCATTTATTGATTTTAATTTTATAAATCACATGATAAAAGCGTATAGAAGACAATGATTCAGCCCTCTGAGACAGACTGCCAGATAAAAAACGGTAACAGAATAACATAGACATGTTAAGAGTGTGAGAGCCACAAGAGCAAAGAGAAGGGACATCTAACTTCTGCAGGTGTGGTGGGTGGGGAGGAAGGGTAGCTTTTAAGACTTCTTGCAATGGGTTGCAAGAGCGGAATCTGGTAGAATCCTATTTCCAACAGGACAATGATCCCAACTTCAGACTCCCAAAGAAGCAAAGTGGTCAATTAAATATGAAATTCTTTTTTCTACTCCATAGGCTTATTGACTTATTCCTACAATGAGATATGTATCTCTTTGACCATTCAGAATATTCACGTTCATCAAAATCTGTTTTTTTTCTGCCTTGATAGTGCCAAGCGTTTTCCAGATACCATATGGGACACTTCCATTCTATATTTCTGCTCTAATGATAATACATGTGATTAATTACAGTTTGCCTATTTGCCCATTGTTCTGAACACTGATTTCTTGTAGTTTTAATCTGGAACACAACTCTAGAGCTATGATCTTGGAGGCAAAGTTCCTTCTTCCCTGATGGATGAAATAAATATACCTAAGTGTCAACAGATTTTTATTTAATCATTTCCAGGCCTGAAAATTTAGCAAAATAAAACAAGGTCTAAAAACATATCACCTGTATTAAGAGGCATTATTTGACAGACTGTGTGACAGAGGAACCTGGCAGGCTACAGCCCATGAGGTCGCAGAGTTGGACATAACAGAAGCGACTCAGCATGCGTGCACGTTGCTCCTACTAGATTTCGTAACTTTTCCCTGTGCTATGTACATGTGCCCCTTATTTTACTTACCAAATTATACTTAGTTCTTTCTATGTTTGCACTGCCTTGAAAGACTGTCCACTTCTTGATAAATAAACATCTGTGTATATCATAATGAGCTATCAAAGCATATATTAAAATGTTGCTAAAAGGCTCACTTTCAGAAAGATGGTGGTCTTTCTACTGTCTTCCAGGAAAGGACATTAGAGCTACTACTGGAAAGCATGGTTCAGCACTCAACCCCAGCAATTCAGAAAATTAGCTGCAAAGGTGTTCACAGAAAGGAACATTGCCACTGGAGAGCTGGTCTCTTTTGAAGCAAATCATAAATATAATACATTACCATGCTTTTGGCCACTCTGATACTCACTTGTGCTGTTTTACAGTTTCTTCAATGAAAGTATGTGATCACATTTTCTGAAATAACACATATTCACCCCTAACAGTCAAGTATGGAGGTCAAAAGGGCTCAATTTAGTTACACATACAGATACACACAGAATTCTACAGTGTGTATCTTGAAATCTGAATGATAGTCTAGATTTAAATCTGTTTCACTTCAAAGATAGGACCTTTATCTAAGGCTGTTTAACTGTGAGATAAAATTACAGAAAAGATACCAAACTTCATATCATAAATTCTGGTTCAAATTGTTCCAGTTGCCAGTTACTTAACTTGAAATGTTTTGGGACCATAAATAATTAAACCTTCTTTTTAAAACTGAGGTTTTAGGGCAAGTTTGATAAGTTACTGGGTTTGGGGAAATTCAGCTTTAGTAGATAGTACCAAAAAACGCTCTTATAAACAATGTATTGTTCAAGTTGTTCCGCACATACTCTCACTAAGACTTGGTGTTCTATTTCATTCTGAACATGCTGGTGGGTGTACACAGTACTACACTGGTTTTAGTTCCTTTCTGACTAATAAGGCTGAGCAACTTATTATACATTTACTGTCTTCATAGGATTGTTATGGACTAAATTATATCCCCCTCTCAAATTCCTATGTTGAACTTCTGACCCCCAAAGTACCTTAGAACATGACTGTATCTGGAGACAGGGACCTGAAAGGTTAAATGAGGTCATGAACCTAGGTTGTAATCCAATATGACTATTGTACTTATAAGAGGAAGAAGCATCAAGGATGCACATGCACAAGCAAAGTCTATGAGAGGACAGAGCAAGAAGGCAGCTCTCTTCAAGACAGAGAGAGAGCCTCTGAAAAAACCAATCTGCTGACATCTTGATCTTGGACTTCTAACCTCCAGACCTGTGAAAAAATAAGTTTCTGTCATTTAAATCACCCAGTCTTTGGAATTTTGTTAAAGCAGCCCTACTAAACTAATAAAACAATCATTTTCTTTTGTAAAAAAACCTTACCATGACACTGGTGGAGTAGTTCAATAATTTTATAAAATTTACTTTGAATCCTATGAACCAGTATAATAATTGAACATTCATCCTTTTAGAGTCAAAGAAATTAAAATAGATACTTTTAAGTCAAAAATATGAAAACAAAATATTTATACTACTAAATTTTCAAGTACCTGAAAGAGTTATGTACTATTCTCTGAGGAAAAAAGAAACAACCAAATATATGTGTGTATGTTAAGAGCTATTAAGAAAATGTTGAGTGGTGTATATAGAAGACTTAATGACATTCATTTAGATCCAAATGCCACTATGAACCATAAACCCAAGTAATTAAGAGGTCTCACATGCTGTAGGAGTGAATGACACGGGCCTGGGTCCTCCGGGATTTACTGGTGGAAGGGGTGGCATGGTGGGAGGTGAGGATCTTGACTGTATCTTCACTTCCACAGGAGATCCAGGCATCGCTGGCACCCTTTTGTCAGCACCAACTATAAAGAATAAAAGGAATGGAAGTCAGAATTTTCTATAAGATAATAAAAATAGTGACAACAATCTGAAATATTATGTTGGTACAACTGTAATTGCCATTTTTGCATTGTTGAAATTTGCTGTTTGATAGTAGAATACATTCTTAAATAAATGTGGTTATGTTATATACACATTTCTCCTTTTGTTTTTTTTGCTAATGACATCACTTGCCATTTATTTTATACTTACTTTAGAATAGGAAAATGATGTTAGACAAAAAGTAAATTCAAGTGATTTTCTTATTTGAGTTCAAAATGGGTCATAAAGCAACAGAGACAACTCACAACATCAACAACACATTTGATCCAGGAAATACTAATAAACACACAGTCCAGGGGTGGATCAAGTTTTGCAAAGGAGACGAGAGCCTTGAAGATGAGGAGTGCAGCTGCCAGCCATTGGAAGCTGACGACAACTGAGAGCAATCAGCGAAGCTGATCCTCTTGCAACTACATGAGAAGTTGCCCAAAAACTCAATGTCGACCATTCTATGGTCATTTGGCATTTGAAGCAAATTGGAAAGGTGAAAAAGCTTGATAAGCAGGTTCGTCATGAGCTGACTGCAAGTCAAAAAACCGGCATTTTTTGAAGTGTTGTCTTCTCTTATTCCACACAATAACAATGAACCATTTCTTGACTGGATTACAACATGTGACGAAAAGTGGATTTTATATGACAGCTGGTGATAAGCAGCTCAGTGGTTGGACCGAGAAGCTCCAAAGCACTTCTCAAAGCCAAACTTGCACCAAAAAATGTCATGGTCATTGTTTGGTGGTCTGCTGCCCTTCTGATCCATTACAGCTTCCTGAATCCAGCCAAACCATTACACCTAGGAAGTATGCTTAACAAATCGATGAGATGCACCAAAAACTGCAATGCCTACAGCCGGCATTGGTCAACAGAAAGGGCCCAATTCTCCACAACTTCTGACTGCACGTTGTACAACCAGTGCTTCAAAAGTTGAATGAATTGGGATATAAACTTTTGCCTCATCCTCCACTGACCTCTTGCCAACCAAATACCACTTCAAGCATCAACAACTTTTTGCAGGGAAAATGCTTTCACAATCAGCAGGAGGCAGAAAATGCTTTCCAAGAGTTGGTCAAATTCTGAAGCACGAATTTTTAGGCTACTGGAGTAAACAAACTTCTTTCTCTTTGGCAAGTATGTGCTGATTGTAATGGTTCCTATTTTGATTAGTAAAGATGTGTTTGAGCCTGGTTACAATAATTTAAAATTCGTGTTCTGAATCTGTAATTACTTTTGTGCCAACCTAATACCAACATATCTACCTAGAGGACTGAGAAGTTATGAAGATGATTACTTAGTATAATAGGCTGAATGGTGGTTGCCCCAAACATGTCCACCTCTTAATTCCTTGAACTGTGAATGTTTCCTTATTTGGAAAAAAAGGTCCTTGAAAATGTAATTAAGGATCTTGAGGGAAGGAGATTATCCTGGCTTATCTGAGTAGTTTCTAAATCCAATATGATGTCCTTATAAGAGGAGGGAAAAGACAGACAGAGGGAAGTCTACCTGAAGACAGACCTAGTCCCACAGAAAGAACGCCAGGTGACAGTGGAGGCAGAGACTGGAATAGTGCCATCTGCAAGCTAAGGAATGCCAGGAATTGTCAGTAGCTACCTGAAATTAGAAGACAAGGATAAAAAAGATTCTTTCTCTGAGGCCAAGAACGAATCAACCCTGCTGATACCTTGAACTGTAAGAGAATAGTGTTGTTGTAAGTCACTCAGTTTGTGGTACTTTGTTACGGTAATCCTAGGAATCTAAGACAAGGCAGCAAGGTCAAGGGATTATGTGACACAAGGGTTAACAGTGAGAACAGTGGCTGGGAAAGAAAGAAACCAGCTTATGAATTCAGCTTATCTCAACTGCATTCTTTCTTGACTTCTAATAAATTAATCAAAGTAGTGGGGAGTGGGTAGCTAATTTGGGACTATCCAGACAAGTGAACATCAACTGCATGGCATGGAAACAGAATCATAGTTGGCTGTATATAAGTTACTATGGATGATGAAATACATGTTTATATATATCAACTATTCTAAGTAAGATAAAAGAGTGGAGACAACATCTCTGATACCAGGCATGTCATTTATGATGAGTGTCCAAAAAATAAAGTGAAAATGAAGTCGCTCAGTTGTGTCCGACTCTTCGCAACCCCATGGACTGCAGCCTACCAGGCTCCTCTGCCCGTGGGATTTTCTAAGCAAGAGTACTGGAGTGGGGTGCCATTGCCCTCTCCAAAATAAAAGTAGAGGTGACCCTAAATACAGACTACTTCATCCACAAGGACAATTTATAGCTGTTTGACAATACTCGATGGCAATAAATCCCAGAAAATCATATTGGGTAGATTAAACTTGACATTAGAATTAGGTCTGAGCTAATATGAATAGGACTTGAAGAGTAATGTTCTATACCTTCAGAGGGTTATTTTTCCCATTAAAGGAAACTTGTTAGCTACTTGGTTAAAATTAGGGTCAGGACTACCATAATATCCTTTAAATTGATCTGTGTTCCTCTCAGCAATTCCAAGCTTTTCACTTAAGTACCATGCAATTATTCTCCAATAACTGCTAAATTCAAAGTACAAGAAATAGAAAAATGAGAATGTTACATCAAACCTTTCCTTCACTGAGATCATAGTTATTAATATAATACATACAAAAGCATTCATGACACTGGCAAAAAGGCAAATCTTTGTACACTGAAGGGCACTTTCTCATGAGGAAAATATCCCCCCAAAGAATTTTTCTACTTTAGTTTGCCATGGCCACATTTTGGGGAGAGAGAAAATGAATATGTATAGTCAATCAGGGTAGCAATCCCAAGTTACAAATCCCCTGACAAAAATGTGCAGCTCTTTGAGAGCCATGTGGGCAACACTCTGCCAGCCCTTCCATCTCTCTGTCGGGGACATTTTCACGATAAAATTGATGGAAGTCCTGTCTGATTAGTGGACTAATTAGCTATCACGTTTGCCTTTTTCTTCTTGACAGTGTTTTCTCAATGCCCTTCAGAGCACAGTTGACGCGCTTCCAGCTCTCCCATCTGGGCCCAGCTTTCTGGAGGGTGAGGGGAGAAGAGGAGGAAGGAGCTGACAGTTGTCTCGCACTGATATGCGTTGTGTACAGTGTGCAACAACCTAGAGGGAGCCTTTCTTCAGACCACCTGCCTTTACAGCAAGGGAGCCAAAGGCCCGAGGAGGGCTTAGCAGTGAGATGTGTTTTAGCACTAAGCACTTGGCAGAATGAAAAACTCAGAGCAGCCCAACTGCAGAACTCTGAATTATATACCAAGTGAAAGCTTAGAAAATGGGAAAAACCCGAACTCCAGAGTACTGTTTATAGGTTAAAACTACCTATCCTTTATTCACATCACTACTCACAAACCTGCAACATTCAGGTTTCAAGCAACAACACTGTCTAGGAGGAAGAGTATGGGTACAGAGATGGAAAGGTTTGGTGTGAACCGTCATTCTAACAGCCTGCATGAATTTTACTAAATCACTTCACTTTTCTGGGCCTCATTCTGTGTAAGGATTAGAGATAATGCTGGTGCTGGGTATAAACAAGCTACCTTAAGAAAGAATACTAATGATGATTAGAAAACATGAAGACTAGTGCCTGATTTTATCACTTAACTCGCCTTGTGACTATGTCCAAGTTAATATTGACATTTGCTCCCCACAGAAAATGAGTATACGGGCAGCAACCATGGCGTATACCAGCCTCACCGTCCCTCTCATCGTGATGAACGTGTTCTGGGGCATCGTCGGCTTCCTGGTGCCCTGGTTCATCCCTAAGGGTCCCAACCGGGGAGTTATCATCACTATGTTGGTGACCTGTTCAGTTTGCTGCTATCTCTTGTCATGAAGAGAACTCCTCTAGATGTAAAATCACCTCCATACCCAGAGCACCTCCTTGATGCGCCCACTGTGGCCATCAGCTGCCTTAAACATTCACCCACATTTGAATATCTTTTTCTACAATGCAGTATTTTTTTCCGGTCACCTTTTTTACTCTTTGAATGATGTGCCTCTTTAAGCTAAACTGTGCTGCCTCTGTAAAATCTTTATGTACTCTTCCGAGATGGAAAGTGCTGGTCTTCTGAGAAATAATGTTACTCTCTCCTTGGAACTGATGGATTTGAAGATGGCTCCTGCCTGCTCACAACATGAGAATCAGCGGAGTGTTTAAAAAACAGTTACATGACAATAAGTCTCCAGTGGGGCAGTCAGTAGGAGAACACGTTTTCCAGGAAAAATCTGACCCACAGAATTATACCAAAGTATTTTTGGGTTGAATTTCTTATTTCTGCCATCTGTTGGAATAAATTATTTTTCTGCTTTCTATGGAAAAAAAAAAAAAAAGAAAATGAGTATACGATCAACAGTCCATGCGACCTCAGTGATATTGTATGGGAAAAAAATGTAAGAATTAACAGTTGCAAAAGCACCAAGTATAACGTAAGATGATGTTGTGTTGGAAGCTGGCAGCAAGACTGCACTTGGTAACATGAGAGCTCTATCCTGGTTCATAACCTGATAAATCCAGCAGTTGTTCAGATGGTGGATAAGGAGTATATTCCAAAGCAGGCGTTTTAACCCTCTGCTTGGTACCCAATCACTTTTAGAGTGACATCATTTCTGAATTTTTAAAAAACTGATGTTTTATGAAACATCTAGCTGGATCCCTTGAAAGAATCAATCATATTTTGAGCTCTTTTCGATTCCAGAGAACCTTAAAGTTCAAACAGAAGAAATTCTATTTTCTTAAGTGTAACTTGAGCCCATAAACACCACTGCATGAACCATTAAACAGACAAAGTATTCAGTCCTAGAAAATTAAATTAACCCTTAGTTTTACCTTAAACACAGATTCTAGATCTTAAACACAGATTCTAAAGTTCAAAGTAATTATTCAGTCACTCTATGAGTTTGTGCTTTGATTATTTAAAATATCTGGATATATTGGAAATGTGATCACATGAATTTGCAAAATCACTGATGCTTCACCACCAAACAACATAAAGCCAAACAACTTGAGCTAAAGAAGAAGGACAAACACGGGAAAATATGTCTGGGTAATGATTTTACCCCTCCATCGTGAAAGATGCTAAGGAAGTCATCAAAACAGAAAACTGACAAAAGAGAAAAATAATAAACAGTTCTCTGTGTGACGGTACTGTGATATTTTTCCCCCCACATAAGAAGTTGAAGAATCAAACATGAAACTAAAGAGCAGAATTATTCTGTAGCTTTAAGAGAAAGCAATGCTAAACACAAACATAAACATCCTGTGTAACTAAGTCCTACTTGAGAAGAATCTTGTATGATAAACTGCCCACAAATGAGAGCATTTACAAGTCATTATAAACTGCTTTTCCATTAGTTTTTTTTAGTACAGTTTAAAGAGAAATACTTTCAGGTTGATGAAGGAGCAACATATACAAGAAGTATAATAAGAGAGAGGACAAATGCAACTATGTGAGGGGTGGAGTGCCCACAAACAACTGGGAAGAGGTGGAAATCCCAGAGCTGCAAAGGGGAACAAAATTTAGGTGAAAGAAGGTGAGCTTGATGTGAAGGATGCTCTATCACTTACTTGCTGTGTGACTATGGTTTCTGTGACATATCCCCCTCCCAATAACCCTGTTAATGATTTTACTTGGCCATTTAGATGTTAATCTATGCTAAGTTCTAGAGAGAAGAAGATATGGTCAAATGCTCCTGATTATCATCTCTGAGAAAAATAAGCTGAATATAGATCTTACTATATTATAGTTATACCTTTGTACTATAAAGAAAGCTGAGCACCAAAGAATTGATGCTTTTGAACTGTGGTGATGGAGAAGACTCTTGCAAGTCCCTTGGACTGCAAGGAGAACCAACCAGTCCATCCTAAAGGAAATTAGTCCTGAATATTCATTGGAAGGACTGATGCTGAAGCTGAAACTCCAATACTTTGGCCACCTGCTGCAAAGAGCTGACTCATTTGAAAAGACCCTGATGCTAGGAATGATTGAAGGAGGGAGAAAGGGACGACAGAGGATGAGACGGTTGGATGCCACCACCAACTCAATGGACAGGAGTTTGAGTAAACTCATGATGTTGGTGATGGACAGGGAGGCCAGGCATGCTGCAGTCCATGGAGTTGCAAAGAGTTGGACATGACTGAGCAACTGAACTGAACTGAACTGATAGATCTTACAGATGAATAGCATAGGAATACTGATCACTCCAAACAGGGTGAACCAAGGAAGTCATTACTAGTTCTTTAAAACAAATCAGATTCCTAACTAAGAAACAACTGTCATAGTTTAAACAGAACTATGGAGGTAGTGGGGGATGGGGGGTGGGGTGGGCAGAGGTTAGGTAGATAATTTTCTTCTTTGTATGTATACGCATATATTTATATGGTTCAAAAATATATGATATAAAAAGAAATATTCCCTGTTCCTGTCCCTATATACCCCACATCTCACCCCAAATCACTTAAATCTGTTTCTTGTATATCCACCCATTCTTTCTCTCTACAAATGAGATGATCCCCCAAAATGTAAGAGCCTAATCAATGAGTATGATCTGCAGTTAACTGCTTGCAGACATATGAATAAATGAGCACAAGCAAGAACAGAACCTCTTGTCTCATAGATTTATAAGCCACTAAGTTTTCGCATGGTTTGTTGTAGCAATAAACCAATAGGCAACTGATCTATACCACCTACAAACTGTTATTGATCCTTGTTTTTTTGTTTCATTTTATAATTTAACAGCATGTCGTGAAAGTTCTAATTCCACTTTTTTTTTTAATAAACAAATGAATGATGGGTGGGGGAGGGATAAACCAGGAAATTGGGATTGACATATACATACTACTATATATAAATATATATAGTATATTTAAATATTTATAGTACATAGTAAATATATATAGCATATATTGTATAACTAATAAGAACCTACTATATATAGCACAAGGAACTCTACCCAGTACTCTATAATGATCTATATGGGAACAGAATCTAAAAAAAGACTGTATGTAAGTATAGGTATACTTACTCACTTTGCTGTACAACAGAAACACGACACTGTTAGTCAACTATGCCTCTGCTACTGCTAAGTCACTTCAGTCATGTCCAATTCTTAGCGACCCCATAGACAGAAGCCCACCAGGCTTCCCCGTCCCTGGGATTCTCCAGGCAAGAACACTGGAGTGGGTTGCCATTTCCTTCTGCAATGCGTGAAAGTGAAGTTGCTCAGTCGTATCTGACTCTTAGGGACCCCATAGACAGCAGCCCACCAGGCTCCCCCGTCCCTGGGATTCTCCAGGCAAGAACACTGGAGTGGGTTGCCATTTCCTTCTCCAATGCGTGAAAGTGACGTTGCTCAGTCGTATCTGACTCTTAGCGACCCCATGGACTGCAGCCTACCAGGCTCCTTCATCCATGGGATTTTCCAGGCAAGAGTACTGGAGTGGGGTGCCATTGCCAACTATACTGTAATTTAAAAAAAAAAAAATCAATTCATGACAGTTCACTGTGGGAGTGTACCACAGTTTATTCAAACAATTCTCTACTGATATACAACTGAACTATTTGCAATAATTTGTAGCTGAATTTTGAGGTGCTCTAGTTTCCATAATACCAACTGCCCTGTATTTGCAAGTCTGGGAAAGAGAGAAAGAAGACAGGACCCTGAGTTACAGTTAAGACAGATACATTTAAATGTGTACAAAATACTAAGAAAATAAAGAAGCAGAAGCATTACTTAATTCATGAAGGCCAGGGAAGTCTTTACAGACCATTAAGTAGTTTACTGGGAAGGCTACATGGGCTGTCCAGGAAACACATCTGGACAAAAAGCATGAAGTGTACGGTTTGAATGCTGTCCCCACAGTGGGTATCAGACCAAGGAAAAAATCAGGAAGAAGATTTTCTTGACCACAATTTCTCTTTAACAATTGTCCAGGATAGGTAAATGTTCTAAATGTGTAACCATCAGGTAAGAAGCATTTCCAAAACTGACTATTTTAATCTTTTAAAGATCATGGAAAGAACATCAAAACTACTGTCACACTTATAGGCTTATAAGGCTTAAGGATAAGCATTTCCCGTTCTTGTAGCTCTGCCACAAACCTGACAACACATTCAACCTTCTAACAACATGCAGGCTTCATATGCAGTGATAGCCAGGAATAATTGTTTACAATGAGAGATAATTTATTATTCAACAAAAACAGGGGCATAAGTATTCAGGTAAAGAAACTACCAGAAAGTATTTTACAATGGACTATGAAAACAGAACCCAACTGAAACAAAATAAATGCTTTACCATATACTAATGATAAGGACTGAAAAAAACAGATGTTTCCATTCCACATTCATAAATACATTGCAAAATTAATTTAATACATTTCTACAGTTAGGGATCAGCAAACTTTTTCTGTAAAGGGCAAGAGAGTAAATATTTTTGGCATTTTGGGCCATGTGCTCTCTGTCACAACTATTCAACTCTGTTGTGGTGGCACAGTAGACAGTATACAAAGAACTGGGCTGTGTTTCAGTAAAACTTTATTTGCAAAACCAGGCAGTGGGCCACAGTTTACTGATCTCTACTATGGTCGATTAAAAAACTGGAAAAATTCAAATGCCTAATTCTTAGTTTATTTTTTATTTTATGCCTATAAACCTTTTTGTAAAAAACCACATCCACCAAAGTGGCTCATCTGAATAAAGTTTTATTTTGTAAAGCCTGGATGTAAAGAGACGTCTACTATTGACAATGAAAGAAAATAACATATAAAAATTATTTTAAAACAGAAAAAAAACTATTTAAAGACAAAACACTAACAACATGAAGCTCTTCAGCTGCAAAAAGGAGGCTAGTTATCTGATGTTCTTCCAAAATTCAGACAGATCTAAATGGAGAACCTCAAAGCTGACCAGCATACCTGTGAAGGACCACTTACTTCATGACTATGCTTATTTCCTTCTTAGTCATCTCTCCTTTCCCTGTCTTCAACTAGTGCCATCTGACACCAGAAACAAAGATAACCCAGAACATATAAATAACTCTAACAATTTGATGATAATAAACAACCCAATTTTAAGAACGCACAAAAATATTTGAAGGAACAATTCTCAAAGAAGATATATAAATGGCTGGTGAGGACATAAAAAGGTGTAAGCATATAGCCATCAAAGAAACACAAATTGTAAACACATCAACGAAAAGGAACATACTACCATCTAACAACATGGACGAATACCAGAAGCATTAGGCTAAGTGAAAGATGCCAGACACACAACAAAACCATATACTATAGTATCCTAGTTATATGAAACTTTAGACAAGACAGAATTAGTGACAAAAAACAGATCAGTGCCTGGTACTGATGGGAAGAAACTGACCACAGGGGCACATTAGGAGGCATGATAAATCTTTTATGGTGATGGAAATATTCCATATCTGGTTTGTAACGATGTTAAAATAACTACATACAATAGCTAAAAGTCAAATTTTTTACATTAAATGGGTGTTATTTATTATATATAAATTATCTCACAATAAAGCTAAGAAAATTAGCAAACCAAATTCAGTAATGTATTTTTTAAAAATTACAATCAAGCTGAGTTTATCTAAGAATGTAAGGATAATTTCAAAGACAAATATCACGATATCACTTATATGTGGAATCTAAAAAGTGACACAAATGATCGTATTTACAAAATAGAAATAGTCACTGATGTAGAAAACAAACTTATGGTATCCAAGGGGGAATGGGATAAATTGGGATATTGGAACTGACATATACACACTACTCCGTAATAACCAGGATGGGAAAAGAACCTAAAAAAGAGTGGATGTATAAATGTAACTGATTCACTCTGCTGTATAGCAGAAACTAACACAACTGTGTACATCGACTATATGCCAATATAAATTAATTTTAAAAAATCCCCCTAAATCTACCTTAAGATCACTCTACAATTACAGAAAAGCACTCAATAAAACCCAATTCCATTTATAAATATGAATAAAACTATAAATAGAAGATCAATTCTTTAACTTGATAAAGGGTCTCCTCTAAAAACCCATATACTTATTGGTGAAATAAAAGCATTACCTTTCAACTGATGAAAAACTGAAAGAAAAAGATGTCCATTATCAATGCTTTTTAATATTTACTCAAGAGTTAAGCCATAGTAGGAATCCCTGGTGGCTCAGCAGTAAAGAATCCACTTGCAATGCAGGAGCCACCTGCCATGCAGCAGAAATGGGTTTGATTCCTGGGTCAGGAAGATCCCTTGGAAAAGGAAATGGTAACCCACTTTAGTATTCTTGCCTGGGAAATCCCATGGATAGAGGAGCCTGGCAGCCTACAGTCCATGGGGTGCAAGAGTCATACATGACTTAGTGACTAAACACCACCACCACAAGTCACGGCAGCAGGACTGTTAGCCAACCATAACAGGTATAACGATTGTAAAGAAAGAAATAAAATGATCCTTTTGCACACACAAGATAACTTTCTATGTCAACCCAAGAGACTCTACCACCCAGTATTAGAAAAAAAACATGCACGTTTAGCAAGGGTGCTAGATTAAAGCCTAGTATTTTAAAAATTAATTGCATTCCTGGGCTTCCCTGGTGGCTCAGTGGTAAAGAATCCGCCTGCCAATGCAAAAGACACAGGATACCTGGACCAGGAAGATCCCACGTGCAACAGAGTAACCAAGCCCGTATGCCACAACTGTTGAGCCTGTGCTCTGGAGCCTGGGAATGGCAGCACCCACATGCTGCAACTAACTACCAAAAGCCAGTAAGTATACCCTAGAACCTATAGTCTGCAACAAGAAAAGCCTTTGTACTGTAACTAAGAGTAGCCCCTGCTCATTCCAACTAGAAAAAACTCTGTGCAGCGAAGATGACCCAGAATAGCCAAAAATAAATAAATAGCTTTAAAAATTACATTCCTATATACCAGCAAATAGACAGTAATTTCAAAAAGATACAAATACAAAACAAAAATTATAAACCATCTAGAAATAAACATAACTCAAAATACATAAAATCTTTATAAAGAATATAAGTAGACTGAAAGACATGAAAGGAGACAAATAATTGGAAAGATCTGTCATACTTATGGATGGAAAACTCACTATCACTAATATTTTCACTTCATTTTAATTAATAAATTCAACATAAATCTTACTACATGCCAGCCAAGACTTTTGGTGTAACTTGATGAGCAATTACTAAAATATACAAAATTTACATACATAAATGTCCAGCAACAGAGAATAGACAATTGTGGCTTATTCATAAAAAAACAGTGAAGACTGTTAAAATAAGTGAACTAATTAAAACTCTGTGTATTGAAAAGCTAAATCCCCAAACAGTGTAGCCATACTTGCTAAAGAGTATGTTGTATGAAAAACAGGGACAGTAGGATACTTCTGTAAAAACCATTTAAAATTATGTGATAAGGGATTGATTTACATTTACATATGTATATGTAGTAAAGTACTTTTTTAAGTAAGGGAATAATAAACATCAAATTCAAGATAATGATTACTGCAAAGGGAGGAAAGGAATGAAATAGGTACAGTCACAAACTGTAGTTCCAACATTTCACTTCTTTAAAAGATCTGAAGCAAAGTATAAGACAAAACATTAAAATCTGACAAACAGTGGGTACACGTGTGTTTGTTATACTGTTTTTTTCCTATTTTGTAAACTTGAAATATGTCCTAAGAAAAGAAAGATCACTAGCTACAGTTGGGGAAATGGTGAGATCATAAGATAGGAAGAGACTAACTTACAAGGTTTATAGTGGGAGACAACTGTGGCCTTGGATAGGAGTAGCAGTAGGAATGGAAAAATGGGAATAGATTTCAAAAATATTTAGAGTTACAATAAATAAGATTTGTTGATTGTTTAGACAAATATGATAGCACTTATATGTGGAATCTAAAATATGACACAAATGAACTTATTTATGAAACAGAAACAGACTCACAGACAGAATGAACAGGCTTGTGGTGGCTAAGAGGGAGAGAATACGGGGGAGGGGTGGACTGGGCGTTGGGCAAACTATTGTACAGAGAATGGATAGACAACAAGGTCCTACCGTATAGCACAAGGAACTATAGTCAATATCCTGTAATAGGCCATAATGGAAAAGAATATCAAAAAATATTTATGTGTAAAACTGAATTATTCTGCTAGGTAGCAGAAACTAACACAACACTGCTGCTGCTGCTGCTGCTAAGTCGCTTCAGTCGTGTCCGACTCTGTGTGACCCCAGAGATGGCAGCCCACCAGGCTCCTCCATCCATGGGATTTTCCAGGCAAGAGTACTGGAGTGGGATACCATTACATAACACTATAAATCACCTTTACTTCAGTGAAAAATAAATTTAAAAACAGGATAGTGACTATTTATACACCAAATACTCGTTTATACTTTAATAATTTACTCACATCCTCTTCAAGTTACTAATCAGTTTCTTTGGATTAGTCATGAAGTCAAAGAATTACAGCATGTTTACAAGCTCCTCATTCTCACCATTTCCCACGTTCTGCAATTTGTCCATACTGTTTCACAGAACATTCTACTTTGCATTTCTCTGGTGATATATTCAGCTCCCAATTCTGGACAGCCAGGATCAGTCACCCGTTTACCAAAGCCTTTTTAGTGCAAATTGATTCTCAGGGAAAATATGAATAAGACAACAAAGGAGGGCAGAAAAAAGGACATGGTAAGAAAGGTGTTACTTCCCTACAATGGAATATTTTTAAAAAGCGTATGCATGTGTGTTAAGCCATTTCAGTTGTGTCTGGCTCTGTGCGACCCTAAAAAAACTGTATAGCTGATTTTTATGGAACTGTTCTTTTTGGCACGTTAGTTTGTCATAACAAAGTATCACAGACTGGGTAGCTTTAACAACAGAGATTTTTCTTTTCTCACAGTTCAAGAAGCCAGAAGTTTGAGGTTTTGTCAGGGTTGTTTTTTTCGGAAGCCTGCCTCCTTTGTATCTTTCTTCTCCATGTGTCTTCACATGGTCTTTCTGAACACATCTGTGTTTCTGAATTCCCTTCTTATAAAGAGAGCGGTCATATTGGATTAGGGACAACCTTAATAGTCTCATTTTAACTCAATTACCTCTTTAAAGACCCTACCTCCAAAATTCAGTCACATTCTGAAGTACTCGGGGTCTGGACTCCAACAAATACATTTTTACAGTTTAGCCCTTTAATAGTGGAGGAGGTTGAACAACTTTTCCTGAACTGAATTTTAGTGTTCTCTCATTCATTCATTCATTTGAAAATAGGTGAGTATCTATCCACAAAGTATCCTACTGCTAAGGACAGAGCTCAAGGAACAGTTTTGAGATTTTTAGCCTGTGCACCTGGAAAAATGGAGCTGCTATTTTCTGAGAAGGGGGAACATGTGAAAATAAGACGGGGTGGGAGGTATAGTTTGAGATCATAACTAACTTAGACATGCCTAGTAGATTTTCAGATGGGGATGCTGTATAGGCAGGTGGATATAAAAGTCTGAAAATGAGGTGGGAAAGTGTGAGCTCGTGATTAAATGTTGTCAACTGATGATACACAGGTGCTGTTTAAAGCTTGAAATGTTATATTAGAGTGACTGAGTAAAGGACAGAGGTTCAAGGACTGATTTTTAGGTATTCTAATGTGGGGGATCATGCAAGATGAGAAGAAACTAAAAAGGAGACAGAAAATGAGCAGCACTGTGTTGTCATTTTGCAGAACACCTTAAACTTATACAGAGCCGCATGTTGATTATATTTCAATAAAAATGAAAAGAAAATTAAGTAAAAAAAAAAAAAAGAAAATGAGCAGCCAGAGAAATGGGAAAAAAAATACAGAAGCCAAGTAAAGACTATAATCTTTCAAATAGTAGACACTGTGAGTTTCAAAATTAAATATACAAATACTCATGTAGGAATATATTCTTTTAATAAACAAAAGGGACATAATCAAACTTAAAAACTCATACATAGCAAAGGAAAAACTTAAGCAAACTGAAAAGACAACCAAAGAATAGGAGAAAATATTTGCAAACAATGTAACTGATAAGGGATTAATTTCAAAAATATACAGACAGTTCAAACAATCTGACAACAAAAGAACAACCTAATTGAAAAATAGGCAGAAGACCTACAGAAACATTTCTGCAAAGAAGAAATACAGATGGCCAATAGGCACATGAAAAGATGCTCAACTAATTATTAGAGAAATGAAAGTCACAACTACAATAAGGCACCACCTCACTCCAGTCAGAGAGCCTTCATTAAAAAGTCTACAAATAACAAATGCTGGAGAGGATGTAGAGAAAAGAGAATCCTACATTGTTAGTGGGAATGTAAGTTCAAATATAAGCTGCTGTGGAAAAATATTATGGAGCTTCCTCAGAAAACTAAAAGCAGAATTACCATATGATACAGCAATTCCTGGGCATATATCCAAATGAAACTATAATTCAAAAAGACACATGCACCTCTGTGTCCACTGAGGCAAGGAAGCAACCTAAATGCTCACTGATAGATGAGTGGATAAAGAAGCTGTGGTGTATACATACAATGGAATGCTACTCAGCCATAAAAAGAACCAAATAATGCCATTTGCAGCAACATGGATGCAACCAAAGACTATCACACTAAAGTGAAGTAAGTCAGAAAGAGAAAGACAAGAACTATACAATATAACTTAAACGTGGAATCCAAGAAACAGAAATGGGGACATAAAGAGTAGACTGGTGGTTGCCGAGAGGGAGGGGTGTGGGAGAGGTTTGCATCAGGAGTTTGGGATTCGCAGATGCAAACTGGTACAGAATAGATAAATAATCAGGTCCTACTATAGCACAGGGAACTATAGTCAATATCCTGTGATAAACCATAATGGGAAAGAATATGAAAAAGAATGTATATATCAACATGCCACTTGGCTGTACAGCAGCAATTAATACATTATAATTCAAATAGACTTAAAAAATAAAAAAAGAAAACACCTTTCAAAACCAAGTATTTAAAATCTTCGTCTTTTGTCAAACCATCAACAAACAAGAAAAAATTACAAAGAAGCCTAGAACAAATATATTATTTGTAGCAAAGATACAAAGGCATTTAAGAGACTGTACATAAATCTCATTCCAAAACTTAACTGGAACAAGTCAAGCACAATGGTTAGTGCTTTAGGCCATATCAAACAGTTAATATAAAATCTTCCTTCCTCTCCCAAATTAAGACTCTTAGTTGAATCAGAATATATAACAAGACAAAAAGGCTAGTTCACAGCAAAAGAAGAAAAGGACAGTCTGACAAATGGACCAAATTCCAAACCAACTGGAGATTTAAGTCGTTGTAGAGTCAAAAGCAGGCTATTGTAGCAGAAAGACTGGGCATGAAACTACAAGATGTGACTTTGAATCCTAATTGTTCTGCCAATTTATCAGCTGTGGGACCTTGTACAATTCACTCCAGAATCCAGTTTTCCTCATCTGTAACATGAGAGGGAGGTGTAGAAAAGCCAAAGGAGTAACAACTAAGAAATTACTCTGTTACACGACTCATGTATAAGATATCACTAGACAGTTATCTATCAGCAACGTATTAACAATCATTATACCACTACATGTTGAAAGTAACTGAAGGGTCTCTTCCAATGCTAATGATTTTAAAAATTTAAGGATATGTTCTAATTGCCTGCCAACATCAAAACTGTGTTGATAACCTTAAAGCAAGTTAAAAGTAGCAGCAACACAGCTGACTTGATAATGTAAATAAGGAAAAGTGAAATATGGATTGTTGCTTCTCAGCTTCAACAAATGTTTATTTGGAATAATAAAGTTATCTATTCCAACGGCACACCATCTGTTTCAAGTCTCCACCAAGTTAATATTTTTCACATGAACAGAATGACTTAAAATTACATTTGATCAGCATCGTGGCTTGAGGTGAAGGTTACCCCTACTATATACAATCTAAACCTCAATGTCTCAAACGTGAATCACGATTGCTTGGGAGAAATTTTAATAACCTCAGATATGCAGATGACACCACCCTAATGGAAGAAAGCAAAGAAGAACTAAAGAGCATCTTGATGAAGGTGAAAGAGGACAGTGAAAAGGCTGGCTTAAAACTCAATATTCAAAAAGCTAAGATCATGGCATCCAGTCTCATCACTTCATGGCAAACAGATGGGAAAAAATAGAAAAAGTGACAGACTTTACTTTCCCGGGCTCCAAAATCACTATGGACAGTGACTGCAGCCATGAAATTAAAAGACACTTTCTCCTTGGAAGAAAAGCTATGACAAATCTAGACAGCATATTAAAAAGCAGAGACATCACTTTGCCAACAAAGGTCCATCTAATCAAAGCTCTGGTTTTTCCAGTAATCATGTACGTATGTGAGAGTTGGACCATAAAGAAAGCTGAGTGCTGAGGAACTGATGCTTTCAAATTGGCTAAGTCAAAGATCTCTCTTGGTAAATGTCACACTGCACTTGCAAGCATGTGGGTTATGTTCAAATATATCTTGATATTGATTTCTAACATAATCTCACAGTGATATGAGAACAGACACTGAGAGATTTTAATACCTTTAGACTATGAAATTTTTGTACCTTGTTTTATGTCTCTGGGTATGTTCTAGTGTCTCTGAGTTTATAGTCTATGAGAACTTGAATAGAACTTGTATCCTACTGTTGCATGAAAATTGTATAAATCTTAATTATGCTAAATTGGTTCATAGTGCTCTTCACTATATCCTTCTACTTCTCTGTATACTCATTCTATTAATTTTTGAGAGTTTGATATTGAAGTGCCAACTAAAAATCTTCATTTATCTACTTAAAAAAATAATTGTAATATATAGAACTACATGTAACATTGTTACATGTAAACACATGATGTGTTATCATACACTCATAATTTAAAAAAGAAAAAATGAAAATAAAAAAATAAATTTAATGTTTCTTTAAATGAAGTTACTAGAAAATTTTACATTATGTGCCCCTTATTATAAGCCTATATGGCGTGCATTATATTTCAACTGGACAGCTCTGATGTAGAAATATGACACACCAAGAAAAAAAAAAACATGGTCTCTGGATTCAGACAGATTCATATTCAAACTGACGTTCTGCTACTTTTCTAACTCTTTAATAGTAGGAATAGTTCTTCCTGAAAAGTCTCAGTTTCCTTGTTTATAAAATGCTGTCAGTACTGTCCAGCTGCTGGGGCTGCTGTTGACAAGCAAATGAAATAAAAATAGAAAAATCTAGCACAAACCACATGCCACAAAAAGAAACTCAATTAGAGAGAAATCTGGACAATAATGACCTAGCACTGTTTGGGCTGATCAATTAAGGGCAGGATAGTTTGGGGAATTCCCTGGTTTGATCCCTGGTTGGAGAACTACAATTCCAGCCCGTATGCCACACAGCATGGCCAAAACAACAACAACAACAAAAAAAAGCAGGGGGGATAATTTTCATTTATTGTTCCTTCTTAGTTCCTTTAAGCTCAAAATAAAGAGAATTTATATTAACTGATCATTTTATGGGCCTAAATCTTAAAATAATGTTATAAGATATATATGTAAACAAGATGTTTTATTACAACGCATCTGGCAGAAACAGAATCGAGACTAATAGCCCCACAAAGGATAAAGACTAAAGGGGGTGTTTCCTCAGCCTCCTTGTGATCTTTGTGCCTGGGCATTTGACTTCTAACCCTGAAGTTCTATATCAGATTTATTCATTTGTGCGTTCCCCACAGCCCCAAACTGTCCTCTGTTTGTCTTCACCATCATTAAGTTTCAACTCTACTTAAAGCCACACATTATACATTTACACCCTTTTAAGTTTCTATCAACAACAAACTTGCTTTTTATCTGTTTCTATTAGAAATAGGTCTTCAGTTTAATCGAACACTTTTTTTATGTGGGGAAGGGATCTATTTATAGAATTTTTTTTCCCTCCTTGAAGGCCTTAATGTTGAACCATCCCTGCATGATGGAATCACTTTGCTCGATTAGGGTATACTGTTATTACTCTTAAATACAGTGTTGTTCTTTATAATAAACCAAAGAATAAAGAAATAGATCATGCAGGTATAAGCCTTTCAAACAGGCCAGAAAAAAAGGAACAATAAAGAAATGAGCTGAATGACAATGGTAATTTTTTTTTAATGTGTGTATCTATTTATTCACACCTAGATTTCTATTGAAATTACAGACAACACTCCCTTTCAATGGGAAAAAATGGTTCACTCTAAATTCCTAACTTCATCACTACAAAAATTTCTAGTGTAATTTAACCTACATGAATGAAACAATGTTTGGAACAAATGGTCCAGATGTGAGCATCTGCCTCTCATTTGCCTTGGTATACAAATGTTAAGATTAATGGCTTTAAATGCCAAAACAGCCCAGACATAACAAGTTAAAATGAAATACATGTAAAACAATTCAACTTTAGGTCTTGGAAACATCTAAGATGTTTCCCATACAAGTTCCACTTAAGAGAATGTAATTAAAACTAATTCCAGTCAATAAAGGCAAAGAGTATTAATCACAGTTTAGTAGTGAAGTTTAGACTTAGGTAGAGACAATTCTATGAGACTATCCCATATACTTTCAGGAAGCTACCAATCAAGTACACTGCTTCCAAACTGAGATAATCCTAAATTTCTGTGCTCTAATTATGAATATTTTAAGGAAAAGAAAACTTTAAAGAGTCAAAATACATACCATTGCCGGGACAGGACAGGACTCTGTGGGGACTTTTGCCTGACTCAGAGCATCTTTTCTATTTCTCCTTCTCTATCTCAGTCCCTATGGCAAAGTACTTTTGATTTTAGAAACTCCTGACAATGAAGGATCTTAAGATTTTATCAATTTTGAATCCATGCCCAATGCAAGGATCTACTGTAAGATATGAATGACTTTCATGAATCCAGTGTCTAATTAAAACCTTCAGAGAAAGATATGATGAGCATTTTTTCATTGTTTTGGGCAAAGAAACAATACCAATAGGAACCTCACTTTACTATATGGATAAAAATAATAATAATTAACTGCAGTGTTGATAGGATTACATGAGCATATACCTGCAGTCTGTCTGCACATGGTAAAGTAAGATACCCATTAATATCTACCTTTTTAGGGAAATGGGGCAAATAGTCAAATAGAGTCTTACAGGCAATGAAGGACAAAATAATTAAATCTATATTTCCTAATTAACCATGGAGAGTAATCATGCCTTTCTTCATTGTTAAGCTTTTCTTCTAAAGTCAAGTTTCAATTTGCCACGGGCAAGGCTTTAATACCAATTTTCCACTTTTCCTCAGTCAGCCCGTCCTCCATCACTCTGCCAAAGTATAAGAAAATGGATAGTGATGCTGGGAGAAAACAGTGATGTATTTCCAGCTCAAACTGTTAAGGCTTGACTTGGACTATCTATATGCTTGTTATCTTCCATTAGTTCCAGTATCTGATTAGTAATGTACTAGAAAGAAAAAACACAGAAATAAACATATTTCCAAGTACCACTTCAGCTACTGGGGTTAAAAAATGATTTCTTTGCCAGAAAAATGTTCATACCATTTGACTGTGTGACTTCACTCCTGGGAATTTGTTCTTAAGAAAATAACTCAAGGGATAAAACAATCTATGCCACAGAGGAATGGTTAATTAAATGGTGGAACTGCATGTCAATGTGAATTATGAAGGCGCCACAAATTATAATTATAGAGATCATTCAAAACTTGGAACATGCATACAAAACAAAACTATGGAGGGGGAAGCCTCCTATAAATTTATATATGTGGTATGATTATAATTATTTATTTTAAAAATGGATTCATATGGACACAGAGTATGTAAAGCAGCATGAAAATGAAATAGAGGATATAGTGGGCATAGCAAGTAAATACCAATTTCTTGAATTCTTTTGGAACACTGCTTATGAAATATTTTCATTTACTCTCCTCACTAGATTTTCTTTTCTACAGAGGAATCATAAGATACCACTGAGCTGCCAAGCATTCCTAACATATTAAGTCTTCCTTTACACATAAGCAGTATGATCTAGTTACAGTGACCTAATTACTGAAACAAAAATTTTGACAAATACTTAGGATCAGGGAACAATGGGACAGATTACCTGAAATAGGAAGCATGACAGGAAAACCAAGACTTCAAAGTCAGAAGCCCTAGATCCCAGTCCTTCTCCACATGAGCAGCACAGATGGGTGAACATAGGTCCTTAATTTAGACCAACTGCCCTAGGTTATAATCCCAGTAATTTGGTTGTATGACCAAAGGCATGACAGTTAACCTGTCAAAACTTCACTGTGAGTTTACAGGGTATCATTTTTCCGTACATAGTAACTGCTTAAACAAATAAGCACACCTAAAAGAGAGGTTCACTGTCTGTGTAAAATGGACAATGACGTCTGCCCCTCTTTCCAACCTGTTTTGTCATCAGGAAATGAAGTTAGTAGTCCTGTTCTAAATTGCAAACCATTTTACAAAAACACCAACACTGTCATCATCAATATCATCCACTATTACTCAAACAAACAAACAAAAACAACTAAGACTAGAGTACACAATCAAGAAGGGGAAATAGAAAGTTCATAACCAAATTCACAGTAGGGTTGATAAAAGAGGGGGTACAGGCAAGTGCTTATAGCATTTTTCACACTTGTCCTCTGCAGGTAGAAATAAATGCACACTATGGCAGAACTCCCTGCAGAAAGAAAACATCTGATGAAATGGTTTCAAAATGCATTGCTGGTGGAGACTTGTTCAGTTCAGTTCAGTCGCTCAGTTGTGTCCGACTCTTTGTGACCCCATGAATTACAGCACACCAGGCTTCCCTGTCCATCACCAACTCTCGGAGTTCACTCAGATTCACGTCCATCAAGTCCATGATGCCATCCAGCCATCTCATCCTCTGTCGTCCCCTTCTCCTCCTGCCCCCAATCCCTCCCAGCATCAGTCTTTTCCAATGAGTCAACTCTTCGCATGAGGCGGCCAAAGTACTAGAGTTTCGGTTGCCACCTAAATCCAAAGAAGGTGACTCAGGGCTTTGAATAAATCCAGTCAACATCCCTCTATGGTTTATTATTTAAATCCAACAAATAATTCATTCTTAATTATATGTAATTTTATCTTTTTCTAGAAACAAGGTGATTTTAAAATATTTACTATGCTGTTTGAAACATAAAATATGAAGACACTGCATAAACATACTCAACTCAAAAAGAAACATCCTAAAACCTTATCAAATATTGTATTTAAATTATTGATTCATAAAAATAGTTCTTATACTTGACTTGGCTCAGCAGTAAAGAATTCACCTGCAATGCAGAAGCCATGGGTTTGACCTCTGGGTTGGGAAGATTCTGGGGAAAAGGAAGTGGTAATCCATTCCAGTATTCTTACCCTGGAAATCCCATAGACAAGAGAAGCCTAGTGGGCTACAGTCCATGGGGGTGCACAAGACTTAGCAACTAAAACAACAACAACAAAATAGTTACCTCTCTCAAAATAAGGTTTACAAAATTAAAGAAATTTAAGCTAAAAAGCCATATAGGCAGGCTGTCCAGACAAAGAAAATGAGACCCAGACAAGATTTTGGAGCTTGTGGCTCTGACCCTGGGAAAAGCCCATTAACATGTGGCCAGAACAACTTTACGGTAATGACTAAACTGAAACAAATGAGTTCTCAAATTAGTACAATAGTATTCTTGTATAAAGGACTGGTAAACGGCAACAAGATTTCATGGAAATAATGATATGTGATAAAAACAATGCACATTCTGAGTATATTTTTCTACTGAAATAATGACAACATAGTAAGGCCTTAAGGTAAAGGAAAAGAGAATATATAATGTATTTATGGAAATAACATATAAAACATAAATAAAACTGTAGACAGAAACTGGAAGAAAATGTGGAAAAAACAGAACTTGTTTTTAATAAAAGGTAATGGTACCTGATGAAAGTCAAAGAGGAGAGTGAAAAAGTTGGCTTAAAGCTCAACATTCAGAAAACGAAGATCATGGCATCTGGTCCCATCACTTCATGACAAATAGAGGGGAAACAGTGGAAACAGTGTCAGACTTTATTTTGGGGGGCTCCAAAATCACTCCAGATGGTGACTGCAGCCATGAAGTTAAAAGATGCTTATTCCTTGGAAGAAAAGTTATGATCAACCTAGATAGCATATTGAAAAGCAGAGACTTTACTTTGCCAACAAAGGTCCGTCTAGTCAAGACTATGGTTTTTCCATTAGTCATGTATGGATGTGAGAGCTGGACTGTGAAGAAAGCTGAGCGCTGAAGAATTGATGCTTTTGAACTGTGGTGTTGGAGAAGACTCTTGAGAGTCCCGTGGACGGCAAGGAGATCCAACCAGTCCATTCTGAAGGAGATCAGCCCTGGGATTTCTTTGGAGGGAATGATGCTGAAGCTGAAGCTCCAGTACTTTGGCCATCTCATGCGAAGAGTTAACTCACTGGAAAGACTCTGATGCTGGGAGGGACTGGGGGCAGGAGGAGAAGAGGACGACAGAGGATGAGATGGCTGGATGGCATCACTGACTTGATGGACGTGAGTCTGAGTGAAATCCGGGAGTTGGTGATGGACAGGGAGGCCTGGCCTACTGCGATTCATGGGGTCACAAAGAGTCGGACACAACTGAGCGACTGAACCGAAATGAACTGAACTGAATGTAGTACTGCCATTTTTAAAGCAAGAGGTTACCATGATGATTCATCTTATCCATCATTGCTAAAGGCTTACATGACCCAAGTACTGTACTAAGTGCTCAGAATTAAAAAATGAAGCTGCAGTTCTAACCCAGAAAGAGTCCATGGTGTACATGGATGACAAGAATCAAAGGAGGGAACCTCAAGCAGAAAGAGAGTGGGTGGTGGTTTAGTTGCTAAGTCACATCGGACTCTTTGTGACCCTTTGGAGTATAGCACACCAGGCTCCTCTGTCCAAAGGATTTTCCAGGAAAGAATACTGAATGGGTTGCCGTTTCCTTCTCCAGGGGATCTTCCTGACCTAGGGATCAAACCTGGGTCTCCTGCACTGCAGGCAGATTCTTTACTGAGTGAGCTAGCTGGGAAGTCCAAGAGGAAGTGGGGATGTACACAAAAAGGAAGATTCAGCTGAATCTTATAAAAACAAATCATATTGTATTATCAGCTTAAGATCCTGTTATGGCTCATGGTCACCACCGAGAATCAGCTAAAAATGAAAACTTCTGTCCACCAAATGAAGAGTACATTCACATATATTAATGCTTCTACAACCAAATCCAGTGGTGTCCACATATAGATCCCAAATTACAAGTGTCTCTTCTAGAGATTTCATTCAGCCTACCTTCCTAATACACATCTTAGTTTAATGGTTTGAAAATTTTAAGGCTAACTTCATTCAGTGTTTGAGAACAGGGAACAGATGGCTCACACAGCATAAACTCTCCCAAGAACTAATTTTTACCAATCACATGTGGTTAAAACCCAGATTTATACCTACAGATTAGTGAGCAAAAGAAACCCTCAGAATGACTTGACAATTATTCAGTGTGACAGCTGTTTGTACCACTATCAAATGTGAGTTTTAAAACATAGGCTAACACCTCTGGTTCCTCTGGATTAAAACAAAACCAAAATTAAAAAAAAACAAAAACAAAGAACCTGAGATACAATACCAATCACAGTATAAAACAAGTCTTTGTAAAGAGAATTTAGAAAGTGCAAAACACTAAGTAACTACATAATAGACAAAGAAAATTGTAGACATACATACCCACTCATTCCAATGTTCATGCGGTATACCATGGCTTCAGGCCTTATTTTCATTAAAAAAAAAACAAAACAAAAACACTGCAATATTATCTATGCTGGATATGGTTCTACCCAAATANAAAAAAAAAAAAAAAAAAAAAAATCACTTGCTTAGGTGATGGTTTTGATGTTTCTATCAGCTGCTTGAAATAAACAACATCAAAAAACTTCTGTTCACAGTCACACGGTCCCCAAATTCATAATTTGTCTTTTTTCCCCCCCAGAAGAGGCCAGCCTCTGTCTCTTGTACAGTAAGTCCCTTGAAAGTTGGGGCCCATGACTGTCTCAATTACTGCTATATTCCCAGTGCCAAGTCTAGTACACACTTGCTTATTTAACTTTTAAAAACAGGTTTAAGTCAACTCTCAGGCATTTGTTAGTGGGTTACACAGAATTATTGAATTTTCCTAATAATGGAATATAGGTTAAAAAAAAAATCAGGATGGGAAATTAGAACCCAAACTTTTCAACTTGGATTTAAATCCAAATAAAAATAAGGTAAATGTTGGCTTTGCTTATAATGGGAGATAACTCAAAACACTCTTCTATTTTAAAATAATTTGTCGTATGCCTTCATATTTTAAGCACAAAAGAGATTATACTGTGCAACAGCATTCATTACTCTACAACTTTTCATTACAACCACATAAAAAGTATATTCTCAATTTTATAAGTTTTAGAAATGCAAGAATATCTCTGCATTAAAAAACAGAAAGACAACAGGGACAGATACTAAGGACTTATTTACATGATATGTTCAGCATATAGAACAGTCAAAACAACCTCAAAAAAAAAAAAAGGTTAGAGGACAAATTACTCAAAGGCAAGTGGCTGTTAGAAAAGGTACCAAATCAATTCAGTGGGGGACACCCAAGTAGGAAGAAAAAAAAAAATCTCAATATTATGTCAGTCCATTCACAAACACAAGTGCAATATGGAGTTCAGACTAACACCCAGGGTCACAAAGTTACTAGAAAAAGAATATCTCCGTGACCATATGGTAAGCAAAGAATCCTTGGGCAGGTCACAAAAGAAAAAAAGCACAAACTATAAAAAAAACTATTAAAAAATCTTTACTTGATAAATTAGACTTTATGAAGTCAACGTTTTCTATTAATCAAAAGATATCATTAAGGGTTTTGCTGATGGTCCGGTGCTTAATAATTTGCCTTGCAATGCAGGGGACACCAATTCAATCCCTAGTCCCAGAAGACGCCACATGCTGAGTGACGGACAACTATGCCTGTGCGCCACAACTACTGAGCCCACATGCCCTACTGAAGCCCATGCACTGCAACTAGAGAACAGCCTCTGTTCTCTGCAACTGGAGAAAGCCAACATGCAGCAACAAAGACCTAGCAGCACCAAAAACAGGGAATTTTTTAAAAAAGACATCATTAAGATAATGGACAGATGGGCCATGCATAACACAAATTATTTAGAGTTCACATATCTAACAAGGGACTCATATCTAGAATGCACACAGAACAAATTAACAATAAAGACACAAATAATCTACATTTTGACAATGAGATTTGAACACAGATTGTGCAAATGGAATAGATTAACATATCTTCACAAAGGGAGATGTAGCAATGTCCAATATATACATGTGCCCAACATCATTAATCATCAAGGAAAAGCACATTAAAATCACAAGGTGCTACCAAAAATAAATTCACTAAAATTGCTAAAATAAAAAAGGTGAAATGTTAAGGATATGAAGCATATGAAACTCTCACAAATTGCTGGTAGAAGTGTAAATGGTACAACCACTTTGGACTACTAGAGAACTATTTAGCAGTTTCCTATAATGTTAAATGGGCTTCCCTGATGACTCAGTGGTAAAGAATCTGCCTGCAATGCAGGTTAGATCCCTGAGTCGGGAAGATCCCCTGGAAAAGGAAATGGCAACCCATTCCAGTATTCTCATCTGGGAAACCCCATGGACAGAGGAGCCTTGTGGGCTACAGTCCTCGAGGTCACAAAACTGACAAGTCACAGAACTGAGTGACTAAACAACAACAAACAAACATACAGCTACTCAATCACTGAAAAATTCCAGCCCAAGAGCATATTTACAAAATTAAATAGACATTTATAGCAGCCAGAACTGGAGACAACTCAAATGTCCATCAATAGGTAACTAACTGAAATATACCCAACGGAATACTACATTAAACATTGAAAACAAATGATCCATTGACTTATGCAATTATATGTATGAAACTCAAAACCAGAAAAATCATACATAGAATACATCCTGCATGACTCCATTTAATGGAAATACAAGAGAAGAAATGAGATACTGGTTATAGGAGATACACAGAAATTTTCTGGTAAATTAAAATGTTCTAGAGAAGGAAATAATTAGAACATTTTAATTTACCACAATGGAGAAGGAAATGTCAACCCACTCCAGTATTCTTGCCTAGAGAATCCCACGGTCAGAGGAGCCTGGTGGGCTGCAGTCCACAGGGTTGCACAGAGTCGGGCACGACTGAAGCGACTTAAGCATGCATGCATACATTAGAGAATCAAATGGCAACCCACCCCAGTGTTCTTGCCTGGAGAATCCCAGGGACAGAGGAGCCTAGTGGGCTGCCATCTATGGGGTCGCACAGAGTTGGACACGACTGAAGCGACTTAGCAGCAGGAGCAGCATATTTACACAAGAGTAGACAACTATTAAAAACTCAATGGACTGAACACAGTATCTGCAGATTTTATGTTAATTACATCTACTTTAAAATCAGCAAGAAAGGATCCCACCACCTCCTGCACCGCCCCCTCTAAGGACAGGTTCTGCGTGCAGATGTTAGGGTATCTTCTTGGCACGTGGAAACCACTCAGACTGTCTCTGTACATCTATCAGAGGGCCTTTCACATCTTTTGCTCAGCCAGCTTATGCCACCCTCGCAATGTCCTTAAGTATGTTACCCTGAAGAGTGAGCCTGATAATCGGCTGCCACTCTTGCATTCTGACTGACCAGCATTCGATCCTAGTCAGCTACAGATGTGGGAAAGGTGCCAAGGTAGACCTTATACCAAAGTAACAATTTTTTCTCCCATTCAAAAGCAAGTACCTTTCTTTAAACCAAGTCATCAAAATAGAGCAAATGACATCTGGAAATAACACTACAATGCCATGTGTTTGGCCCCTTTGGATGATAACTGTAGGCAATGCAAGCAGAGAGTTGCTATGCCAGCCTTGTGATGCTGTAGAATATAGCAACTCCACAGCCCTGCAATATGGATAAAGTGCTGAGAGCTCAAAAGGAAACTAACAAATGGGTGCATGCAGAAGTTCATTTAATAAAATTCTCCTATGGTTCTTTTAACAAATAAATAGTCGTCGTTTATCTCATTTCCATATTCAACTTAGGCCCCAGTACTCTATTCTTAGATGTGACTTCTCGATTCTTTACTACTTTTCTGGGATCTATTCTTAAAAACTAGTATTTCCAAGGAAAGTAATACTCTTAAGTAAATCCAATCACATAAACTGCTTTGAAAATATTACAGTTTTAGAGGTGTGGAAAAAACCTGAATTAGGTATACAAACACCAAAGTAGTCAGCTATAGAGGAAAGGAGTGGGGCAGGAGAGAGCTCATGTACTTTTGATCTTACCTTGTTTTTTCTATAACAGTTTGCATTATTCTTACATTAACTTGATGTTACTTGTATCATGCAGCCATCCACTTTAACAATGACTATAAATGTAAGCAACTGATAACAAAGGAAAACTGACTTAAAAGCCTTTCTTCAGATGCCCATGTTCAAGGGCATCTGATTTCTTAATTCATACTGATAAGGAATCAGGTTTCCAATTTATCCAATATATTGAGTTTAGCAAGACTTTCTTGCTCGAAAGGAGAAGTCAGGAAGCAAATTTTGGCAACAGTAATATCTCCCATTACCCTCTATTTTCATTTATAAATGATAACATAATATTTATTATGTGCAAAGAATGGTACTGAGCACTCTATAAATATTTTCTTTATGCAACACCACCAAAATGACAGGAAAAACCATCATCATTACTCAACAGAAACTAAGGCTCTGGGGAACTTACACTATGCTCAATGCCATACACAGTAGTTAGGAAGTGACAGCTTGGGAGCTCCGCGCTGGCCTAGTGGTTAGCATTCTGGGCTTTCACGACTGTGGCTTGGGTTCAATCCCTGGTTGGGGAAATGAAGTCCTACAAGCTGTGTGTTAAGAACACTACCTCCTCTTTACCCCAAAAGAAACCATAGCTCTGTTGGACTCTAGAGACCATAACTATAACATAAGAAATCTAAACTGAAAGATACTGGAAGAATGAATTATTAAAAGACTCAAATGAATTTTGCACACTGTAACAAAGATTTGAATACAATAAATGAACACTCATCATAGCACACAGACTTCATATTCTTCTATGGTACCTGACTTCCTCACAATTATATGATGGTAACTATAAAACATCTGTAGCTGAAGTGGGTCCAGGGGAAGTGAGACTGAAAAGTAAAAGTTATTATGTAGGAACCCATTTATGTCTTCAGCCAAAATCAGAGAGGCTTCTGATAAAAGAGGAAAAAAAAAAAAAGAGCTTGAAGAATTAAGAAAAAATAAATGTCCTAGACCCTCATGTGCTACCTGACATCTTCTACTCAACATGACAAAACAGGAAAGAAAGTGTCTTATTTCCATGTAACAAATCACCACAAATTTAGCAGATTAAAACATACACATTGATTATCTCATTAAAAAAATTTTTTTCAGGATTTTGAAACTCCACACCAAGATCATCCTTTTCAAAAAAAAAAAAAAAAAGATCATCCTTTTCCTCCGAAAACAACTCCTCAAAACTAACAATCCAATAAGCCCTTTCCTTCATTATTTTCTAAAATATTCAAGTGTGTGTGTGTGTGTGTGTGTGTGTGTCTTAATCTCTCAGTCATATCTAACTCTTTGCAACCCCATGGACTGTAGCCTGCCAGGCTTCTCCGTCCATGGGATTTTCCAGGCAAGAATACTGGAGTGGGTTGCCATTTCCATCACCAGGGGATCTTCTCATCCCAGGGATCGAACTTGGGTCTCCTGCATTGCAAGGGGGTGCTTTTACCATCTGAGCTACTAGGGAAGCCCAAATTACAAGTACCTTTACAAAAATGGATAAATACAATGTTCAGATACAAATATAAAGAGTCAACTGCCATTACCACTCACTGAAATGACTCTCTTAACAACATTACCCTAAAACATAACCAGGTATTCTGTGTTTTCCAAGAGAGCCTGAAGGATAGAACAGATCAAAACCAACTAGAAGACAAAATCTCTGGCAAGTATCACAGTGATGCAATTAGCATCTACTCAATTCATCTGTTAAGATAGCTCAATCTTATTCTGGTATTAAATTAAAATTGGTACAAGGAAGATGGAATAAACATAGCAATAAATGAACTGGGACAACTACCAACTATGGAATCTCACGGACAACTCTACCCCATACAGAATAGAAGTCCTAGTGACATATTCTTGTATATTCTTATATACTCCCATTTCTCCTGCAGACTCAGTGACTCCTCACCCAGTGTGAGCAGGTGCATAAATATACCGGATTGTTAACTCTGGGAACGGCAACCATGCTGTCTGCTTTGCTGACTCCCTCCTGGTCACTGCCCTAGCAGTCAGCACTCCAGCTGTGCCCAAAGGTTCTTCCTCTTGGACAGTGCCCTCTGTAATTAAGCAAAGAACAAAAACTGTATCTAGGAACTGACAGTCATCACAGAGGGATTTCTCGTCAAGATTCTATTCCTGCTTCTTAATGACCTGGAAAACAAAAATGCTGATATGATGATGTCTCAGTTTTCTCCTCCATAAAAATAAAAAGACTACCACCTGTTTTTTATTTCCTGCCCCTGGGGAGCTGTTATGGGGGATAAAAAGCTTTGAAAATTAAAAGCACAACACAAATATGAGTCTGGATTAGAGCAGGGACTGAATCCAAACAACATAAATGGAATGTAAATGGGCATTTTGGCAGGGCAGATAACTGTATTTGCCATTAGAGCAAACTTCTTAAGTTTCAATATCTTCTTATACAGTAAGAGGAGCAAGATCTCTGACAGAAATTAAAGCTGCATAAAGCCTGCAAACAGGCTGTCCCCTCTCCCTAAACTGCCCTGTCTTCCCTGTTTTCAGGAACTGTGTCCTCACAGATACTCAACTGCAACTTGACAGAATTAAACTCCCCCACAGCTGCACTCTCATGACTCCTTGGATGTCATTTGTCATACTGTACCACCTAACTATTTTTTTCTGTGCCCATCTCTCTCCACTAGCCCATGTGAGTTCTTTGAGCTCTTCATTGTCATATCTGATACACACTATAGACCGTAACTCTTTCCTAATTTCAGTTAACTAAAATGCAGCATGGTGGGGGGCGGGGGCGGGGGGTGCGGTTCCCTGGTGGTCTAGTACCTAGGATCCTGGATTTTCACTGCCATGGCATGGCCTGGGTTTAATTCCTGGTTGGGGAACTGAGATCCTGCAAGCCACACAGAGCAGCCAAAAAAAGAAATAAAGAAAAGCAGTATAAGAATCTTTCTATAAGGCAGTTTCCCCAGCTGTGTGGCAAGGCACACTGGAGAGGTATGAATGGTTATGAGTGTACTGAGATATGATTTACTCAGCCTGGAATGGCCAATCAGAATTTATCAGTTTCTCTGTGTGCTATGATGTGAAAAGGTTAGAAAGCACTATACAGACCTATATTAAAAAGATTTAATTTTTAAAAAGATTAAATAAACAAGTAGGGTTAAACAGTACACAGAGAGTAACATCAACTGAGACATCAAGAAAAAATACAATGACTAGAATAATTGCTTCACATACTGTTCACTAGAAAATAAATGTTTCAGAACACTGGCATCAGGTAAGTATTACATCCTGAAAGAGAAAAATAACACAGCTACCTCGTGTAGCAGTCAGTCTGTGTAAACACCATATGGTCTGCTAATTCAATCAAAAAGAACTCTAGGATTTACTTTTTCATCTTGCAGGAAAAAACTGAAAATAAAGTTGCTAGAAATAGTTAGAAATTATTTTGCCACCCCCAAATATCTAACAAAATACATACAGTACCGAAGGTTTATTCACCCTTTTAAACCTCTCTTTTTCACAAAACCCTTCATAGGCTGCATTTAAACAACAACTGATTGGCTCAGTCTTTTCATTTATATTTTAGAACCAATCATTACTTTGCATCCTCCACTCACTCCCTGCCAAGTTCAAATCCTCTGGCCCTCTCTACTCCATCTACAACAAACAAAATACAGACCTTCATCATCTCTTGCCTAGACTATACCCATCATCTCAAAATGGTCTTCTCAACCCTAAGATTACCCTCTTGAAATTCACCTTTTGCCCAGAAGTCTCCATCATCAAAAATGACAAACAAGTTATACTTTCCTGCTTTAAAATATTTTTAAAGGAATCTTAATCTTATTTTTTACAGATTATGTTGTATAATCTAGACATCAGTCTTATACTTCTGAACTCAAAGTTTACTGGGACTCTTCACCTTTTCCAAAAGAACTGACCTGGGTATCATCTTTTCATGACACACCTTCCCAGATTCACTAAGCTAGGAAAAAAGGCTCTCCTGCTAAGCTAGGATAAAAGGCTCTCGTAAGTATGTATCCTCTGTCCAGATGATAACAAAGTAAACACCTAGGGGTTTTCCTTTTCATTTTAGCTAAAAGTTTAATGCAGTGCTGAGTGGCAAGAACTTAATTCCACTTAGGATACTTGTCCAAAATCCTTGGCTCTTAATCTGCCTTCTTTCAATCTTTTATTGTATGCCACCTCAAAGCCCATTTGGATACATGAATATCAAAGTAAAAACACCTTGCGAGTTGTTTCTAAAGAAGAGTATATTTCTGTTATTAAATTACTACCCAACTATTTATGAATGTTTCACACACACCAAGACCTATACTTCTTAAAGGCTCACTCCAAATACTTTAGGCTCTCATTTGGTGAGTCCTCGCCTATGCTCAAAAACAGGAACACAACTTCACAGAGTCAAGACTGTATCCCATAAACAACTATTATCTTCAATCTTCATAATAATAAGTACTCAAAAAGTGAGAGGCACAATGTGCCACAAAAAAGTGCTGAACTTTTATATTTATTACCTTTGCATTCTCAAAACCGTTACCTTTTCAGCAGGGGCCTTCCTTAACTACCCTTTACACACACACCCACACACCTGCCTCAATTTCGCCTGGATCTTCTTAAACTCTTTCCCTTATTCCTGAGCACTTCCCGTTTTTCTAACGTATAGTTCAGACATTTTAAATATATACAACATATATAGTTGAGGTCACATATTTTACTTATTAAACAACTTTACCATTTGTCTCTCCCAGTAGAATTTAATCTCCACAAGGGCAGGGTCTTTGCTTTTTCACTGATATAACTTTAATGCCAGAAGAGCCCCTGGGCACACGATGGGTACTTAATAAATATTTAAATGGATGAATAACAATGAGAACAAATGTGACAATTATTTGAAAGCACTCTTCTTCTCTCAATATTCAATACATTGACAAATTCAGAAAACTCAATCTACATCCAAATCATAATCAAATCATCTCCTGTCTATCTCCCAAGTCATGAACATAATCCAAACTTATTTTTTACTTCTGGCCTTGTTGCTTTCAGTCATCCCCGCCATATAACTCCTTCTCCTTATCACAGAAGAGTAACCCTCATAAAGTATAAATCAGACCACATTACAACCCCACTGACAGCCCTTTCACTATTAAGAACAAAATCCAAATTCCGCACCCTGATTTACAAAGTTCTCAGGAGCTGTCTCCCTATTTCTCGAACTTCTTTATCCTTTTCTCTTCATCTGTGCGTGCGTGCTCAGTAAGCAGCTCAGTTGTGTCAGACTCTTTGCAACCCTATGGACTACAGCCCACTGGGCTCCTCTGTCCATGGGATTTTTTAGGCAAGAATGCCGGAGTAGGCTGCCATTTCCTTCTCCAGGGGATCCTACCAATTCGGAAACCGAACTCATGTCTCATGTGTCTCTTGCATTGCAGGTGGATTCTTTATTGCTAAGCCATCTAGGGAAGCCCTTCTTATCATCTACTCAATTTTAACTACACTGGCCACTTTTCTACTCTTTAAAAGTATCAAACTCATTCACTAAGAGTTAACTCACTGGAAAACACCTTGATACTGGTGAAAGATTGAAGACAGGGGGAGAAGGGGATGACAGAAGATGAGATGATTGGATGGCATCACCAATTCAATGGACGTCAGTTTGAGCAAACTTTAGGAGATGGTGAAGGACAAGGAAGCCTGGTGTGTTGCAGTCCCCGGGGTCCCAAAGAGTCAGACACAACTGAGCAACTGAACAACAACAATGTTACCAAGTAAAAGAATATTTTTATATTGAATTCAAACAAAATCTGCATATTTGATATTTGTAAGAGTCATGTTAAAACCATAACAATACTGAAAGGTTAAGAAAAAAATCATTAAAAAAAGACAAATGGAGAAAACAGGTTTCAATAAAAAAGCACTATTGGGGACAAAAAAGATCATTATCTAAATGATAAAGAAATGAGTCCCTAGGAAAACATAATGATCCTGGACAAAGTATGTACCCAGTAACACAGGTTCAAAAACAAAATCTGACAGAATTGTGAAGAGAAATTGAAAACACAGTGGAAAGTTTTAATACATCTTTTCTAAAAACTAGTAAAATTGGGAAATTACTATAGCTGCAGTATACTTGAACAACACAATCAACAAGTCTGACACGTGTGAGATGAGATGATTCTGGAGTTCAAAAGACAAGTATGACTTAAAGTGTAACTTTAGGAGTCATAGGGATAAGGCACTGGCACCCCACTCCAGTGCTCCTGGCCTGGAAACTCCCACGGATGGGGGAGCCTGGTGGGCTGCTGTCCATGGGGTCTCGAAGAGTCGGACATGACTGAGCGACTTCTCTTTGACTTTTCACTTTCATGCATTGGAGAAGGAAATGGCAACCCACTCCAGTGTTCTTGCCTGGAGAATCCCAGGGACGGGGGAGCCTGGTGGGCTGCCGTCTGTGGGGTCGCACAGAGTTGGACATGACTGAAGTGACTTAGCAGCAGCAGCAGCAGGAGTCATCAGCATATAGATATGAGTAAAGCTACAGGAAGATGACATAGAAGGATGCAGTTAAAGGATATTAAACAATCACCCTCAAAAAGGCAGGAAATATGCAGTGTGGGATATTCTCTAATGTCTGTCCTCACACTGCCCATAGTTTCAGTTATCCTATTAAGTGAATATATTGATTTGTGTATGTAAAATATGAGGAAAAAAATTAAGTGGTAGATTAAAAAGTAAGAAACCAAGAAAGCTGAACAACCTTCAAAAACGTGCATTAAAGTGTTTAAAACAGACTCCCAAAATTATAGTTCCCAAATCCAATCACAGGTTCTCTTGCCCCTCTTCCAGTTACACCTTTTTTTTAAAAAAAAAAAATATTTTGGTTTCACTGATTTTCGTTGCTGTGTGAGGGCTTTCTCTAGCTGTGGCAAGCGGGGGCTACTCTTCACTTTGGTGCACAGGCTTCTCAATGCAGTGGCTTCTCTTGTTGCAGAGTACAGGCTCTAGGCAGCACAGGCTTCAACAGTTGCAGAACTTGGGCTCAGGAGTTGTGGTACATGGGTCTAGTTGTTCTGTGGCATGTGGATCTTCCTGGACCAGGGACAGAACCCATGTCTCCTGCGTTGGCAGGTGTATTCCTATCCACTGTACCACCAGGCAAGTCCCTGATACATTTTTTTAAAAATTAGGTGTAAGAGATTGTTCCCTTAGCTGAGTGCCTCCCTTAGAGAGTGGCTCATATTTTTCACCTAGGCATCTCAGTTGCCTTACCCCAATCCCAGTCCTGTTGAAGAATCTCTATCATAAATGAGATCTGAGCAATACAAGCATACATGGTCATTTGCCATGCTTTTCTACTTGGGACAACCCAAGAACACTGCTTTTGAAATCACAGTTCTCATTCAAAAACAAAGCCAGTGCCAGCTTCATCATGGCATTGGACCCATGAACGGTATAGGACAATTTACATCATTAAAAGGGATGAACAAAAAAAAAAAAAGGGATGAACAGAAAATTTATCTCATTCAATTCAGTTCAGTTCAGTTCAGTCGCTCAGTCATGTCTGACTCTTTGCGACCCCATGAATCACAGCATGCCAGGCCTCCCTGTCCATCACCAACTCCCGGAGTTCACTCAAGACTCACGTCCATCGAGTCCGTGATGCCATCCAGCCATCTCATCCTCTGTCGTCCCCTTCTCCTCCTGCCCTCAATCCCTCCCAGCATCAAAGTCTTTTCCAATGAGTCACCTCTTCACATGAGGTGGCCAGGAGCTTCAGCTTTAGCATCATTCCTTCCAAAGAAATCCCAGGGCTGATCTCCTTCAGAATGGACTGGTTGGATCTCCTTGCAGTCCAAGGGACTCTCAAGAGTCTTTTCNAGCAAGAAGAGATAAGAAAGCCTTCTTCAGCAATCAATGCAAAGAAATAGAGGAAAAGAACAGAATGGGAAAGACTAGAGATCTCTTCAAGAAACTTAGAGATACCAAGGGAACATTTCATGCAAAGATGGGCTCAATAAAGGACAGAAATGGTCTGGACCTAACAGAAGCAGAAGATATTAAGAAGAGGTGGCAACAATACACAGAAGAACTGTACAAAAAAGATCTCCACGACCTGGATAATCATGATTTATCTCATACTAGATTGCACATCTCTTTTTTTAATTTATTTTTTTTTATTGAAGGATCATTGCTTTACAGAATTTTGTTGTTTTCTGTAAAAAAAACCTCAAAATAAATTAGCCATAGGTATACATATATCCCTTCCCTTTTGAACCTCCCTCCCATCTCCCTCCCCACCCCACCCCTCCAGGTTGATACAGAGCTCCTGTTTGAATTTCCTGAGCGATATAGCAAATTCCAGTTGGCTATATATTTTACATATGGTTGCAAATCTCTAAGACAGAATAAAAGAATATTTCTCTCTTCAGAAAGCCCACTAAAGGAAAATTCTGTTCTTCCAGAGCATCAAGAAGAAAAACTAATAAAAAAGGAAGAAAAACTAAGAACACATACACACACTCCAAGACAGTAACATCTGCCATGCTTACAATCAGCCTTAACTTTTTCTAGCCCCACACTTAATTCGGAGTCAGAAGACTCAGTTTCAAACCTCAATTCTCTCCTTTCTTGATCTCTCTAATCTTCCATTTCTTCATTACTTAAGTGAGGGACAAATCTAAAAGCGCTCCAGAGACTCTCCAAAAATGACAAATCGTAAACCATTCTAAACATAATCATACAGCTTTACTTGGAGCCTTGCCTCCAAAGGAGCTATCCGGTAAAATGTTGGCTCCCAGGGCCTCCAGGAACTTTTCAAACTCCGAATTCCTGAAGAGAAAGGAAAAAGAAAAAAGAAGAAATGCAAAAGGACACTTCTCCAACAGAAATGGCTTTATGTTCTGTAATTATTTATGTTATAAGCACCACAAAGCTAAATTTGAAACACTGAAATTGTTACTTTATATATCAGAATTATTAAATAACTTAATTTGAAATATTTATAAACTCAAGAGTTTACTTTAAGACTGAGCTGACACAGCTAAATAATCAGCCTAATAATTCTTTCAGCCTGACACATCTAATGATCAGTCAAAATACCTTAGTCAATTATCCCCACCTTGATTTTTTCTGAGTGGTTTACTTGTAAACGCCAGCAGGACCAGATTCTCTTTACTGATAAGGGTAGTGACTTTGTCTACGTATCAATTTTGATTTAGGCTTTTAAATCTGGTAATTTGTTATACATTACAATCTTGATTTAGTCCAATAACCAAAATAGAACACTTAATTTATTGATGAAGGAAGAAAAGCCTAGGAAGCCAATCTCCCCTCTGTGGTATTTATTGGAGTAAATAAACTGCAATAACCATTTGTGCAAACATAGTGGGGCAAACAACAAAATGATACAAAATTAGAGGACTTAGCTAGTTCCAAATGTGTGCAGTTTTCCACAAAATATATTATTATTTAAAACTAGGTCTCTTTACTACATTCTGCCTGCCCTGACTAAATTTAATAAACCAAAGAGCAGATGACCAGAATGTTTGTGTCCCCCCACCCCCACCCTAGGGGCCTACTGGGCCATGGTTTGCTTGAATGTTTATGGGTGTGGTATGAAATATTTAAAGCAATGACTAAAATTTTCCATAAAAGCCCATCCAAAATCTAAAGGCTTTCTTACTCAGAAAGATTCATCTCCAGACATTTAAAAGATTTACTATTACACTATGACACTCTGGTTTTTTACGTTTAATATTTAGGTAGGAGGTGGTAAAGGGGGGGAAAGAGGGCATAATTAGTTTTGCTTGTAAAACGTTCATCACAGTTGTAGTGCCAACTGAGCTATAAAGCCTATTGGGGGTCTAATAGATTTCAGGGTATTACACTTTGAGTAATAGAGGTGGGGGTTGTGGTGGAAATCAATAAATGGCTACTACTTCTTTGCACAGACCCATATGGAAGTAATCAAGCGCAAGGGTGGCAGCTGGGGCCAATAACAGTCACCTGCAGTTGAGGGACACGGGGGTTTCAGATGGGTTTTTAATGCTAATTTCCTACAGAAACAATGAGCTAGAAAGAGCAGAGTAACAGACGAGGCCGGATGAAGAGAGACCAGCTAGAACAATGGCTGCACCTGGTGCTGGGAGCAGAGGGACAGAGCCGGCACGCGCCCGGCGGCAGCAGAGGGCACATCTGTCACCCTCCAAGAGGCCCATCCCCCAGCTCTTCCAGCAGGGCAAGTAACCAAGGTCCCTAAACACTAACAGCTTGCCACACAGCAACAGGTTTGAGTTAAGGCTGATGCATTCTCTCTACACACCCTTCTCCCATGACTAAGAATTAGTTAAGGAAGCAGGCTTGGCTCCTTGTCAGCGTGAAGCAAGGCTTATTAAAAATGCAAGAAACACATTTTAACTGCAACTTTGATGTTAGGGGGACGGAGAAAAATCACAGGGTAAGGTAAATCTGATTGAGTGTTTATGCTGCTAGTATCATGCTCGCTACTTTCTAACTTAATTCTTACAATCCACAATAATAGCTATCTTTATTCCCATTTTACAGATGAAAAAAACTGGGGGTCAGTAGTGATGGTTAAATTTGCTCATGGTTACACAGTCTAATGCCAAAGCCTACCTATAATCTTCTCACTGACTTTCCCCCACCTGTCCTAACTAGCATAACCAAATGAAAATACATATCCTAATTATTCCAGAACTTCAGCCATGAGAAGCAACTGCAGACATATGCACATATATATTCCATACAGAACTGCACTCCACCTTGCCAGGCATCTCTAACAAGCTGCTCAAGACTGAATGATAACAGGATTTCTGCTAGCCGTTGCTTTAAACAAAGCACAAAGAGTAGCTTTTGCAAGTTTTGGCATGCTTGAGAAAAGTAAACCCATATGCATTTTAAGTTTCCCAGCATAAATATGACGCCACATAGATCTTAAAAGTTAAACACTGTTTGGAAAGCCCATCAACCAGTGAGAATATAAAAACCCAGTTATAGTGGGTTGTTTTTCTGCAAGACACAACCACTCCTAATTCCTGTATTTATTGACTTGAACTTGGACGGAAAATTAAATAACTCACACAGTCTACCTAAGTAGAAACCTTTTAAATTATAGAGTTCCCGGTATAAATCTTAAGTTTAAAAAGCGGGTAGGGGGTATCATGTGTATAGATAATTATCTCAGAAACAAACAATTACTCTTGGATTTGGAAAGGCAGCAACAACAGCTAGGCAAATTGAAAACATAGTAGAAATTAACACTGTGTAGTTATGTATCTGACAAAGTCTGAGTTAATGCACTTGGATCTAATGAAAGGTGAACTTTTTCATCTATCCACTGTGCTTCTTCCAAAAAAATAAAAAAGAAGAGTCCAAATTCTTCCTGTCCTTCTAAATTCTAATCAAATGCTAACTCTTCTTGAAGATTCTCTTGATTGCCTGAGTCAGCAGTAATTTCCAGGACTTACACATTTGAGTTCATTTTACTTCCTCTAGAAGACTTTTTACCTCTTACCATATTATCACACACAATGGGCAATGAAAAACTGTAAAATCAATGTCCTGGAAACTCAGGATAGGATTCCAGTCCAAGCTCAGTTACCAACTAGGGTAATAAACGCTGGGCCAGGCTGACTTTTTACCACTCTATCACCCTTCCTCAGCTTTCCTTATCTATAAAATAAGGCAACTGACTGGATTATCCTTAAGATCCTTTTCAATCCTAACATTTTCAATAGGTTATCACTGGGGAATTATGAACATTACTGGCCTTAAAAAACCTTCAATGCTTGATCCAACTAGTCTTTCAGATCAACTTGAATTTTTCCAGTTTCGTATAAAGTATGTTCATTCAAACTTAAAAGCACTCTTCCTTTATGTTCCAAAGATGCAATTTAAATGCCATTAGTTTACTGACCTTATTGTAGTAAATACCTTCAACCCAATATGGCCCCTTGCTATAAATTAAGCCTTGGTTGGGTCATTCCTGGGGCTTCCCTGGTGGCTCAGAGGATAAAGCATCTGCCTGCAATGCAGGAGACCCGGGTTTGATCCCTGGGTTGGCAAGATCCCCTGGAGAAGGACATGGCAATCCACATCAGTACTCTTGCCTGGAGAATCCCATGGACGGAGGAGCCTGATGGGCTACAGTCCACAGGGTCGCACAGAGTCGGACACGACTGAGAGACTTCACTTTCTTTCTTTCTTTCTTTTGGGTCATTCCTGGAAGCCAATTTAGGAGGTTTCCTCTTTTTTACAGTAGGAAAGTTTCTTGAAAGCTTTCACAGGCTTCAGAAAGATGAACATCTTCCATAAGATGTTACCGAAAAACCTAAATGAGCTTTTTGGCCAACCCAATACTATAATTTTCCCTAATATTCAAGTCAAAAATATTGGTTATTGCCTTAGTAATAAGCAGCTATCCTCCTGAACTGTATTGGCCCTAGGAGGACATTTAATAAGCCACCTTTATTTGCAGTCAGGGTAGCTCCACATATTAAAATGCATATTATTTATCATTTCATATGCTTCTTGAAACTCTAGCATCAAAAGTATTCCTGGTAAGGACATGCAGCAGTATGAGAATGACTTCACAGTAGACCCTAACCTGTACTACACTTGAGCATGAAGTCTTTTTCTCTCCACTCAACCTAAGAGCACGTCATTTAGAGTACAATGAAAAGAGCTTGCTCACTGAAAGAGTATCAATTAAATTCAATATAAATCCTATACCCTCTCAAATATTCAAACAAGTCTCCAAAGATTCTGAACACCGGAACCTATCAAAAAAAGAAACTCAAAATTTGTTACTAAATCATTTAATCAACTGGGTGTAAGAGAATATGCATTTTTAAAAGTTCATTTACAAAGTCTCCCCCCAGCTAAAGAAATCTAACTGCAGAACTGAAAGAAGAAAATAATTACCCAACTGATGTAAGTGAAGACTGAAGAATTTTTAAGGAATAAAGTGCTTTTGAAAGTTCCTATTTGCATTTTGAAAGAAAAGAAATACAATTTAAAGTTCTGTTCTGATATAATAAAACAGGTTCATTTGTATTACAATATTTAGAATACTTTCCAAATCATTTATAATCACAGTGAGAAAAAAAGACAGCATACAAGATTTGTAACAGAAACAAATGATCTGGGAGGTAAGTACAGTGAGAGGAAAGTACCCTGAAAACTACATAGATAAGATCTATTCTTAGTCTGAGAGCCTGATGTTAAAAATGCAGAAGATTTAGGAGACAATCACAGCAAAATAATGAACATCTAGAAAGTTCTGAAACTAACTTGTATGCCTTCTATGTGCCAGACAAATTTCGCCAATAATGACATAAGGCAGGAATTTCAGAAAACAGACTCAAAGAGAATAAGTAGCTTGCTTGAGATTAGAGAACTAGCAAATAAGAGCTGTATAGTATGTCTAATTCCCAAATCCATGCTCTTCTCATAGTTGTCCAAATTAGGGGGCCTGGAAAAACATGAATACAATGTACAGAAATAGCCCCCCCAAAATTAAATTATGGATCACAAACTAACAAGGACTATAGAACGCAGTAGCTACCTACACATGAATTTACTGCATCACAAAACTACTCCAAACTTACAATTCAAATCAGGTTTGTCAGTGTTAGTTATTTTGCATGTAGGAAGTGGAAGAAAACAAGATAGGAAGAAATTATGAGAGGAAAAACAAGAGCTAAATACATTAAAATTATCTTTTAGCTGTAATTCACCCAAATATGTTGAAATAAAATGTGATAATAAGAAAGAGTATTTTATGAGTCATCTTTTTCAACACTATTCATATTATGCATACTAAAGGAGAAAAAAATTTCCCTCAAAATATCACAGAAAGACTCAATGTAGAATACCTTAAAGAAATATTTGTGAGACTACTTTCCTAGCCATAGAATTCATATGTAACATCTGATTAAAGTTTCCATTCAAGAAAGCATGGCATTCAAATATAAAGGTGGAAGTGAAAAATGATACAGTAAAAGTATGAACTAAATGAAGTATCAAAATAACACTGAGTAGCTAAAGGCTAAACTCTCATCAAATATCAAAAGATTCATATCATCATAATCTGAAATAGATAATTGCCCATGTTAGCCCCCAAAACTAAAGTGTACTTACCCCAAATGCCCGGGTTGTAACAATCCAGAGACTTAAAATATACCAAATTTATTTGATATAGATACAGAGAAGCCCCTCTTTTTCTCTTCCTAATCTTCAAAGCCCAATGTGAGACCAGCCTTCTTCCTTCTTTCATTAGCTGGACATGTGTCAGCTCTCTCACATCTGCGATTTCTCACTGACTAGAGCTGCCTGTCCCATTCCAGGGAAACACAGATGGATCCCAGATGGGAAGGTCCTGCCAAACAGACCAGCTCTTCACCTTGCCAGAATCCCCAGATACAGTCAGTCTCTCTGTCTCTCTCCTTTTCTCCCTCCCTCCTGCTTCCTCTCCCTCCACTACCCTTCCAACCCTCCCTGTTACCAGGGCTCTTTGCCAGCTGATGTCACTAAGTACACACCTCCCAATGGCTCCTGGCCAATCTGACATTAACTTGTTAAATACGTGTAATTTGTTTATGGCTGACAATAACAGCAAGGATATTATGCAAAACCTATCTGTGCAAGTCCCTAGTGGAATAACATGTAGAAACACACACTGACACAGAGACTCATATTTTGGGGAATATTCAAATGTTTAACAATTACTATTTAAAGTCCTACATATTGCCTGGTTTCTGCTATTGTTTAACAGCTTCTGCTCTTTGAACCAGTTTTAAAATTCTACATATGAAAAATTCCTTCTTAAAACGAATGATTAAAAATGGACATGTAATTGGACATAAAATGCAAAATTGAAAATTAATTTGGGGAGCTATATTAACAGAAATATATGTAAATGAATCACACAAGCTGCCTCTCAGATCCAGACTTGGTAGCACTGCAAAACTGGCACGTGATTAAAATAAGACAATGCAGGCAACATGGTTCTGATGCTGTAAAGATTATAAATGAAAGATGAAGACAATTCAAAAAATTGTTTTAAAACAAGGCAAATATGAATGTGAGAAATAACATAATGCTTAACACTAAGGAGCTGCTTATGCAAGCTTCAACAACGAAGAGACAAAACATACATTTAGAAATATTAACAATGAGAACCCAAAGAGAAGGACTGAGCTGCTCAAGGTCAGAGTTTAATCACTTATACCTCCAAATACTTAGCATGTAACAGCTGCTTAGTCAATTTCTGCTAAATGAAAATTGATCATCAAAAACTGACATTGTACTTGACACACAAAATATTACCACTGAGGTAAACTAGGTGAAAGGTCCACTGGACCTCCTTTTCGTTTTTTTTAAACTCCCTGAAAATCAGTATTTTAAAACAAAAAGTTACCAGGGGGAGTGTTTGGCTGATTCCTGGTCACAGTACATTAACACATATCTGCACTGAAGTCTCCATGAACACAGATTAAGAATGAAAGCTCCTCCATGTACATAATCAAAACAGGTGTGGCTATGATTCTCTAACCCTTTTCTATCATACTTGGAATATCTGGAATCTGTAAACAATTTTTCAGTCATGGCAATTTTGGGCAAATAAGAAGAAAGACTATTTCTGTCAAGGGCAACTTACTGACTAGGTTTCATGTCTGTAGTTCCATCCCAGTGGGGGCAGTAACAGAAGCAACAGCAGCCGGCTGAGTGCTTACCATGCGTATTAAATGCCAGAGACAGTTTCAATTGTCTGAATCTTCACAAAGACCCTATATTATAAAGTTTCTAAATATTATCATTATTGCAAAGTTATAGCTAAGGAAAATAGGCACAAAGAGTTACATAACTTGGGTATTTAGCCCACAAAGTGAGTGTTAGCACCAAGTAGTCTGGATTCACAGCCAGAAAACTATAGCCTATTGCTTAGCAGAAAAATGAATCAAAAGATGCCACTGGCTGTCCTGGATCACTAGTTCTGGGAGAAGCCAGCCACCATGTCATAAAAACTTCAGCAGCCCTAAGATGTCTATATGGTAAAGAACTGAAATCTCTTGCCAACGCCAGCATTAACTTGTTCACATAACTAACCACAATCACCCAATTAAAATACTTTGGAATTTTGACCTATAGGAAGTGCAGGAGAGAATAAATAAATCTAGTACTATTTTAAAAAGGAAAAAAAGATGGTTCTTTCACTTCTAGCACCCAGACTACAGTTCCTAAATACCATTTCCCACTAAAAGGAAGCAGAGTTCTTTAGAAAAACAGTTGACTCCAGGTATAGGGCAGGAAATGTACAAAACTTGTCATGTCAGAAATCAATAAAGCTATCCAAGTCTTTTGGAGTTAGGTCCAAGGGACTTAGCAGCCAACCTGAAGAGACTCCCACTAACTAAAATGTGATAATTTGAGCATCAGTAAAATAGTAATAATAACTGCAGTGGGCTGAAACACAACAAAATACTTACATTCATGACTTTAGAATGGAACTTAGAAAGAACTGATTTTTCACCTTTTTGAGGATACTAGGGAACCAATTCATTATTCTGAAACCAGTATATATCAAGCATTTTACCTGCTTTCCTATATGAGGTGTACCTCTAGGAAAACAAATACTTGGTGAAAACTGATCCCTACTGAAATAGTACAACTAAAATGAAAAAATTATATACAGGCATAACTCATTTTATTACACTTTACACTTTAAGCAAAGTGAATGGCAATCTTGCATTGTCAGGTGATGATTAGCATTTTTTAGCAATAAACTATTTTTTAATTAAGGTATGTACATTTTTTAGGCCTGTTACTCCACACTTTAAATAGACTACTGTTTAGTGTAAACATTAATATGCACTGAGGAACTAAAAAATTCATGTGACTCACTCTATTGTGATACTCACTTTATGGGAGTGGTCTGGAACTGAACCGAAGTTATCTCTGAGGTACGTTATGTACTTACAATATAATCATTTTGCAAATCCGTGATGAAAAAATTTAATCTAGGTAATAAGCCAATTGCCGCTCACATGAGATGAGAGATATATGGACATTAATGAGCTTCCTAGAGGAAGTATATCATCAACTGTGAAGCATTCATGATTAAAAAAAAAAAAAAAGTAAATATGGGGACTTCCCTAGTGGTTCAGTGGTTACAAACCCACCTGCCAATGCCAGGGACACGGGTTTGATTGATAGATGGTCTGAGAAGATCCCACGTGCCATGGAGCAAAGAAGCCCGTGCACCACAGCTACTGAAGCCCACCCAGCCTGGAGCCTCTGCTCCACAACAAGAAAAGCCACTGGAACGAGACGAAAACGCACCACAACTAGAGTAGCTCCCGCTCACCACAACTAAAGAAAGCTTGCACGCAACAACGAAGACCCAGTGCAGCCAAAGAAGAAAAGTTAAGTCTGAAGCTGATTAAGCCTTCGGATCTAACAACAGATTTACTGGACATTGAGAGAATATAGGAACGTGTTAATGACAGCATGGAAGTACAACTGGCAAAGTCCAGAATGCGAAGAAATCTATAGTGCAAACAACCTAGATTTATAGAAAAAAGGGTGAGATAGAGGAAGGGAACTGGAGGAGAACCTATAAATAAAGAGAAATCAAAGACTTAAATGCAGTATGTGGACTTTATGTGGATTCTGACTTGAAAGAACCATAAAAAATAACCTATGACTGGGAAATCTGTAAGACTCACTTGACATTTAATTATACTACAGAATTGTTTTAAACTTTTTATTATTTATATTTTTAAGAAAAGTCTTTATTTTTTAAGAGATATATAGAAATTGTTATTGATAAACTTATATGCTATCTAAGATTTCCTTCAAGAGAAGCTGAGTTGGTGACTACTGCAGCATGTGTTTACTTACATGAGGGTCCATTTTTAGGTCTCTTTGATATTTTCCATAACACAAAGTAAAAAATGAAGACAGCATTTTTTTTAAGTGTGCCAAATTATGGGTGAAAATGGCAGGCTGATTTGAACAGTTATACTGGAGTATACTTGCTTTACAATGTGTTAGTTTCTACTGTATGGCAAAGTGAATCAGCTGTGTGTATACAGATATCCCCATTTTTAAAAACTTCCTTCCCATTTAGGTCACCACAGAGCAGTGAGCAGAGTTCCCTGTACTATACAGTACATTCTCATTGGTTATCTATTTTATACTTAGTATCAACAGCGCATGTGTGTCAATCCCCATCTCCCAATTCATCCTATCCCACGTTCCCCTGACTTTGCCCCTTGGTATCCATGTCTAGAGACAGTTTTTTAAAGCAACTCAGACAAAATGAATTGAAGTCTGACATGAGGTTTAAGTCTGACATGAGGTTTAACCAACATATTCATTTATTTCACTGACTATATCATGAGTTGATATGTCATCAACTTTTAAAAATAAAGGATGATAGTGCAGTCTATCAGGAATAGTGAACACAGTGCTAGTTGGTTGCTTCACAATGAAATTTGTAAAGGATTTTTTTTTAATGTCCTCCTAAGACTTCCCTGGTTGTCCAGTGGTTAACACTCTGTGCTTCCACTGCAGGGTACATGGGGCTTCAATCCCTGGTGGGTGGTGGAAACTAAGATCCTGAATGCCACGCAGGGCAGCCAAAAACTTGGGGAGGAACAAACATTTTTTTTAATGTCCTCCTATAGGAAAATTAGAATATGCCCCTGGATATTAGATAGGAATTGGAGGTATCAATATGAACACATGGCTATTATATTATATATGATACTATATTATAAATTTTTATAATAAAAACATATAAACATAGGAATATACACACAAACACATTCATACATATACTTCCTACCTGTTTACTCAGAGTCTAGAAGCAATGACACCTTGTAGTGATGAACACATCTTATATCCAGATCCTGATATCTATCTAAGCCACTTTTTCTAGTAAAACCAGAGCTCCCCGGAGGAATGGCTGATCCAGGACAGTGCAGGAAAATACAAAATAAGCAGGCAACATCTTATGTAAGAAAATAAAAGACTACTCAGAAATGATGAGGGCATGTCAAAAAGATATTGATCCCAGTTAGAAAGGGCTACTGTGGTCAACTGTGAGACAATCTGAGCATCAAAATAAATGGCAATAACAGATTAAAGCATAACATGTGAAATAAAAATTGAATTTTAAAAATCCATCAATATATAAGGAAGAAAAGAAAGCAATCCCTTCTAGCAGATGTCAACCTATAAAAACAGAAAGGATCATGGAAGCAGAAAATCACCATGGTAGACGAGTCACTAGAAACTTGATGAAAAACAGGATTATCTAGACGTTGTCTCATTTAAGTATTTGGAGGCAAGAGGGACATTGTTTCACATATTCTCAGAGTGGTTTTAAAAATTATATATACCTAACACACAATGATGATAAAGCAAATGGGACAAAATGTTAACAAGTGGTGAACAAGGGTCTGTTTTATGATTCTTGCAACTTACTATAAATGTTCTATAACACCAAGTAAGTACTTATCAAAAAGGAAAAAAGTCCCAACTGACAACAAAATGGTTTGAAAACTCTGGGGTATTAAGTGAATATGTGCACCAGGCCATGGGGTTCTGATGAAGATGCTCATGACAGTCTCTCCTTTGGTTTCGTACTCTGATGATCACAACTACTGCCATGGTGGTGGTACTGAACAGTAACTTATTTTAAATTGTTACTTTTAGTGATGTATCAGTAATAATGTTCATTTCATACCTATAGTGGGCCACTGCTGAAAGACAAAGTACGGATTTCCGGAGTGGTCCAGTGGTTCCGAGTCTGCCTGCTAATGCAAGGGGACGTGGGTTCAATTCCTGGTCTGGGAGGATCCTGCTTGCTGAGGGGCAACAATGTCCCTGAGACAACTACTGAAATCCATGCTCTAGAGCCCCTGCTCCGTAGCAAGAGAAGCCACAGCAATGTGAAGTCAACACGTCACAACCAGAGTAGCCCTGCTTGCCACAACTAGAGAAAGCCCACACAACAATGAAGAGCTAGCACACACAAAAATAAGTAAATCTTAAAAATTATTTTTTTTTAAATATATAACATAAAACTGAGAAGCCTAAAAATGATACTACAAATATGCTTGTAATCCGGACCTCTGAGTTGGATTCATCAAATATTTTATTTTATTCTACTTTGATGCACAGTATGTGAGATCTTAGTTCCCTGACTAGGCTTCAAAACCTGTGCCCTGAAGCACAAGCATAGTCTTAACCACTGAATTGTCAAGGAAGTTCCCCCAGTTTTTTATTTTTAAATTAATATAAAGAATAATGTTTTACTTAAACAGAAATATAAAATTAAATGTCCAAGTATACTTGCTAAATTGGGGAAAGCAAAAAAATATAATACAATAATAAGAAAATACAAATCTCAAAGATTATATTTTGAAAGAAAAAATATTTTAACACTAGTTTTTTAAAAAAATCACTGCTCTAACATCTACTATACAAAAATGAAATCATCTAAAAAACCTTTAGGGAAAGTTTGCAAGACAGCATAATGAGAGAACTTTCAGGTCCACAAAAATGATTTAGGAGATGATTATTCAAAGAGGGGATCAGCAGGTTATAGTTTTGGTAAATTCTTTATTCTTTTGGTAAATAAAGTTTTACTAAAACTTATATAGCCCATTTGTCTACATATTGTCGATCTATAACTGGTTTTCCATGACAACGACAGAGTTGAGACAGAGATTGTATTACCCCATTAAAGCCAAAAATGTTTACTATCCGACTCGATACAGAAAACTTCCTTCTATGGTTTCATTGCAACAGAGTAGATTTAGAAAGACTCAGACACCTACTTGGGCCAGGCATTATGCTATGTGGTGGAGATACAACAGTGAACAAAAATATAGTCTCTGTCTACAAAGAGCTTACAGTCTGTTGGAGGAAAAAGTATTCTAATTATCATACACATAAATATATAATAAACAGTAAATAAAGCAGGATCAGGACCAGTCCATGGCCTATGAGGTACCAGGCCACAGAGCAGGAGATGAGCGGCAAACAAGGAAGCTTCTTCTGTCTTTACTGCTCTCATTACTGCCTGAGCTCCACCTCCTGTCAGATCAACAGCAGCATTTGGATATAGATAGCATGGTCCTTATGAGAATCAGATCATGCCTGATGATCTGAGGTGGAGCTGATGTGGTATTGACCAACAAATCTAATATACCTGAATCATCCTGAAAGCATCCCCCAACTCTGACTCATGGACACACTGTCTTTCATAAAAGCCGTCCCTGGTGCAAAAAAAGGTTGGGAACCACTGTTATTAACATAAAGGGGAAAAAAAATTAGAAAAAGATTAGAACTATGGACCTCCCATCAGGGGGGTGAAGTGAGAGTTAGTGAGGGAAGTGAGAATTCTCTGATAAAGTGAATAATTAAAAGATAAGAAGTGAACTAGGCTTCTTTTTCAAAAGGAGATGAAGAGTATTTCAAGTATTTCAGGCAGAGGGAATGGGATATATGCGAAGAGGCATGCATGGCATGACAAACAGATTCAAGGGATTAGATCTGATAGAGTGCCTCAAGAACTATGGAGGGAGGTTCGTGACACTGTACGGGAGGCAGTGATCAAGACCATCTCCAAGAAAAAGAAATGCAAAAAGGCAAAATGGCTGTCTGAAGAGGCCTTACAAAAGAACAGAAGCAAAAGGCCAAGGAGAAAAGGAAAGATATACCCATTTGAACGCAGAGTTCCAAATAGCAAGGAGAGATAAGAAAGCCTTTCTCAGTGATCAATGCAAAGAAATAGAGAAAAACAATAGAATGGGAAAGACTAGAGATCTCTTCAAGAAAATCAGAGATACCAAGGGAACATTTCATGCAAAGATGGGCTCAATAAAGGACAGAAATGGTATGGACTTAACAGAAGCAGAAGATATTAAGAGGTGGCAAGAATACACAGAAGAACTATATAAAAAAGATCTTCACGACCAGATAATCACGATGGTATGATGGCTCACGTAGAGCCAGACATCCTGGAGTGTGAAGTCAAGTGGGCCTTAGGAAGCATCACTACGAACAAAGCTAGTGGAGGAGATGGAATTCCAGTGGAGCTATTTCAAATCCTCAAAGATGATGCTGTCAAAGTGCTGCACTCAATATGCCAGCAAATTTGGAAAACTCAGCAGTGGCCCCAGGACCGGCAAAGGTCAGTTTTCATTCCAATCCCAAAGAAAGATAATGCCAAAGAATGTTCAAACTACCACACAATTGCCCTCATCTCACACACTAGCAAAGTAATGCTCAAAATTCTCCAAGCCAGGCTTCAACAGTACGTGAACCATGAACTTCCAGATGTTCAAGCTGGATTTTGAAAAGGAAGAAGAACCAGAGATCAAATTGCCAACATCTGTTGGATCATCGAAAAAGCAGAGTTCCAGAAAAGCACTTCTGCTTTATTGACTATGCCAAAGCCTTTGACTGGGTGGATCACAACAAACTGTGGAGAATTCTTCAAGAGATGGGAATACCAGACAACCTGACCTGCCTCCTGAGAAATCTGTATGCAGGTCAAGAAGCAACAGTTAGAACAAGACATGAAACAACAGACTGGTTCCAATTTGGGAAAGGAGTACATCAAGGCTGTATATTGTCAGCCAGCTTATTTAACTTCTATGCAGAGTACATCATGTGAAATGCCAGGCTGGATGAAGCATAAGCTGGAATCAAGATTGCAAGGAGAAATATCAATAACCTCAGATACACTATGGCAGAAAGCAATGAACTAAAGAGCCTCTTGATGAAAGAGGAGAGTGAAAAAGTTGGCTTAAAACTCAACATTCAGAAAACTAAGATCACGGCATCTTGTCCCATCACTTCATGGCAAATAGACAGGGAAACAATGGAAACAATGACAGACTTAATTTGGGGGGCTCCCAAATCACTGCAGACAGTGACTACAGCAATGAAAGTAAAAGATGCTTGCTCCTTGGAAGAAAGCACATTAAAAAAGAGACCTTTATTTGCTGACAAAGGTCCATCTAGTCAAAGCTACAGTTTTTCCAGTAGTCATGTATGGATATGAGAGTTGGACTATCAAGAAAGCTGAGCACTGAAGAATTGATGCTTTTGAACTGTGGTGCTGGAGAAGAATCTTGAGAGTCTCTTGGACTGCAAGGAGATAAAACCAGTCAATCCTAAAGGAAATCAACCCTGAATATTCATTGGAAGGAACTGATGCTGAAGCTGAAACTCCAATACTTTGGCCGCCGATCTGAAGAACTGACTCATCTGAAAAGACCCTGATGCTGGGCAAGATTCAAGGAAGGAGGAGAAGGAGATGACAGAGGATGAGATGGTTGGATGGTAATACCAACTCGATGGACATCAGTTTGAGTAAGCTCCAGGAGTTGGTGATGGAGAGGGAAGCCTGCTGTGTTGCAGTCCGGGGGGTCGCAGAGTCGGACATGACTGAGTGAGTGAACTGAACTTGATGCATGACTAGTTTGAAGAAGTGGAAGGAGGTTGGCATGACTAGACAGCATTAAACCTGCAGGAGGAGGCTGAAGGTGTGTGACAAGCAACGGGTTAGACCACACTGAGTTTTATTGGGAGTAGTAAGAAGATAACATAGGCCAGGTTGTCTCAGCTTCTCCATGTCAGACAATCCTGCAAAAACTTCAACGGACAAAAGCTGTCTCACTCATCTTCAGTTCCATGGGACGAGACAACAGATGTTTAAAGTTTGAAATATACAGCTGATCTGACTATGGAGTGTCCTCTTTTTTAGGTTATCTACAGCAACCATACTAATTTTCCCTCACAATTCTATAAAAATAGCCTGGAGAACCTGCGCCAATTCAGCTACTAAGTATGTTATCTAAATCATTAGCCCTCTCCATCTGTCAAATCAGATATCAAACTAGGTGTTAGGAGGTCTCTTATAGCTTTGCTTCTTGCTTAAACTTCTTTGTTTCTATGTCTTATTTAAATTTATTTTCCATGTAGTCTAGTAACCTGGAAATAGCCTGAAAATGAAAGAGATGTTTGGAGGCTCTCCAGAAACAAGATATTCTAACTTTCCAGTTTATGTGACTACGTATAGGTTCCTGTTTTACTATTATTAAAAATGTCATAATTTCCGGATTATTTGCTTTACATAGTTACCATTACAAAGCTTCTAAGAATTTTGTGTCAACTTTAAAAGAAAAAGCAGAGAAGCAATCAAATTCACAAGAGATCTTGAAAACAAAGCTGAAACAATTCTCTTGATGTTTGAGTCATCGACCCTTATGGGACCAAATCAGACTGCAACTGCTGTGGATCATTATTTAAAATCAAGAATTCAATTTGATTGTGATAGCAAATTTCCTTAAAGTTGATGGGTCAGAGGAACAGAAAATAAATGAAGCATGAATTTTCATTTGCTAGAATAAACCAACACATTCCCCTATATTTTAAGGCACGAGGGATGACACACAGGTATTCTACTCAAATCAGAGTACCAACCATTTTCCTTCACTATGAGCACTTCAAATAAGCTCTTCTCTACACACTTGGGAAAGGATTTATCTTTTAAAGACTTATCTTAGAGGCCTTCCCTTAAGGAGAGATGATTCTCAAAGCAAGCAGAGTTGACAGTCAGCCCCTCAGAGTGCTGTCCAAGAAGCCTGACATAATACCACACTAGTACTTAAGATTTTCAGTTTTGTGTTGACCTGAGTCTCTATTACTATTCTCTGAGGACAAACGGTATGTTTTGATCAACATACTCAATGTTTGTTAGATAAACTGAAATTTCATAATTGCTTCAAAAATAGTTTAACAGGATTGAACCACAGAATATCAACATTAGAAAGAATCTAATCTAATTGCCACTTTGGGAGTCCCTGCGTGGTCTGGTGGTAAGGACGTGGTGCCTTCACTGTTGTGGGCCTGGGTTCAATCCCGAGAACTAAGATCTCACAAGCTGCATGATGTGGCCAAAAAGAAATAGCAAAACAAAATAGAGCAAGGGCGACTCCCTGGTGGTGCAGTGGATAAGAAACCACATGTCAACGGACAGGACACGGGTTCCCGAGAGCCAAAACTACTGAGCCTGTGTGCCACAACTACTGAAGCCCGCAGGCCTAGAGCCTGTGCTCCCGAACAAGAGAAGCCACTGCAGCGAGAAGCCTGTCCACTGCAACGAAAAGTAGCCTCACTTGCTGCAACTGGAGAAAGCCCCTGTGGCAATGAAGACCAGCACAGCCAAAAATTAATAAAAAAAAAAAAAGTTTTAAAAAATAGAGCAAGGAGAGGGTAAGTTCTGAAAAGTTAGATTAAATTCCTATTAAATATGCTGTGGTCAAATCAAGTTATGTTCTCTCCAAGAATTTTTATGGGAAAGCTACTGGTTTGAAATGGCAAAAACTTTTAATAATTTCAAGACTTTGCTAATAACTATGAAAAACTACTAGCCTAGAATTGGTTTCCCCAAACATTTTGACCATTTTTGCTACCCCTGCCTTGTCCCAGATAAGGTATCATTCATCTCAGGGGTGAATACCTAGCAACAAGGTGCAAGAGTTGTCAAGTTACTACAATCTACAGCTCTATCTTTCAGAAGACTTTATGTGAATGACAAAACTCAATGTCCAAATTCTTGTCAGGTTTTTTAAAGTTGGGTATTTACTGAATCCTATTTTATAAATTTAAAAACATACAATGTTAGTGTCATTGATGTGCCTAAGATCAAACAAAGCCAGTGCTCTATCTCCTGCTGGCCTCAAGCTCTCAGAATACCTGAATTAAATAGGCTGAAAAAAGCCATTTAGGTAAACCCATCTGCAGAAACGTTCTATACTTGGGCCACTCCTTTAGAATGGTGGAGGTGGTGAGAACCCAAGCTAAGAGTTCTATTGAGGTATATAGCATGCTGCTGCTGCTGGTGAGTTGCTAAGTTGAGTTCAACACTGCTATCCCATGGACTGTAGTCCACCAGGCTCCTTTGTCCATGGGATTTCCCAGGCAAGAATACTAGAGTGGGTTGCCATTTCCTTCTCCAGAGGATCTTCCCGACCCAGGGATCAAACCCGTGTTGCCTGCCTGACAGGTGAATTCTTTACCACTGCACTATCCGGGAAGTCCAAGGCATAGCATACTTACCATAAAATTTACCTGTTTTAAATGTATAATTCAATGAGTTTTAGTAAATTTATAGAGCTGTATAACCATCACCACAATCTCATTTTAGAACATTTCAGTTGCTCCCCAGAGATCCTTTATGGTCCTTTACATGAAATCCCATTTATACCCACAGTTCTAGGAAACCACTAATCTGCTTACTCTGCTCCTATAAATTAACCATTCCTGGACATTTCAAATAAATGGAATCATAATATGTTGTCTTTTGTATCTGACTACAGTGGCTCAGATGGTAAAGCGTCTGTCTACAATGCAGGAGACCCAGGTTCCATCCCTGGGTCGGGAAGATATGCTGGAGAAGGAAATGGCAATCCACTCCAGTACTATGGACTATAGGGTTCCTCTGGCTCTTCTGTTCTGGGATTCTCCAGGAAAGAATACTGGAGTGGGCTGCCATGCCCTCCTCCAGGGGATCTTCCAACCCAGGGATTGAACCTGTATCTCTCTGTTTCCTACACTGGCAGGTGGGTTCTTTACAACCATCATCACTAGGGAAGCCCCTATTATTACCTAGAAGAAACTAATGTCTAAAAACCACACAAGCAGTTCAAGAGATCTAAATTCCCAGTTCTCAAGGTAAAATCGAACATAAGGTACAGATTAAAACTCACAACTGGTCTAGCCTTATACAACAACCGGAATAATACAAAGATGCTACTTTCCTTATGATTTCCCACTTGATACATTGGGATTATTTCTTTTTACCCTTCAGGAAAGTGTTTCTAGTTTTATACCAAAAGTTAGTCAGAAAATAGTCACTTCAGAGAAATTTTTTACAACTAGTTCTGTTCAAATTCTTTCACTCAAATGTGGGAGTGACCATAACAGATTTTTATATAAACCTAAGTTGAATTTCTGCCAGGTAGTCTTTTTTATTTTCTATCTTTTGATAACTCAGGAAGCATGAAACATAAGAAAACTTAAATCATTCAGTATTTCAAGCACACAATCAATATTTCAGTTGGAGACACAAAATTTAAGGTTAATGATAGCTTTCTACTTTTATAAACTAACTACAGAATCTAAAGATAAATATATAATTCACACATCCTGCTGGAAAACCTTACATATTCTTCAGTTCATCCCATTTTTCTCTTGCATTTTCATAGAGAATTTTACTTTTATTACATTCCCTGAAAACTCTCTTAATAAGTCCTGGTATTTCATATCTTTAACAAATTCTAGCTCTGAAATGAAACTAAAGAGAGATAATGTAAACTTATTTTCCTCTGCTATTACAAGTGGTAAACTTTTAATTGCAAAGAAAATACAGCAATGAGCTAGTTTTCTAGAGTAAACCAACAGAAATGCAAAATTCATATCAATTGAAAATTCCGTTTTCTTTAGCATATGGCTATTTCTTCTAAAGTTTCAAGTAAAAAAAACCATCAAGATATAAATGTTCTATTATGGAATCACTGGAAATATTCAGGAAAAAGAAAAAGTGTCAGCCCCTAACAGACAAGATATATTAGCTGTCTTATAAGTAAATACCCCTCCCTCAGATAAACAATTTAAGTGATAGAAAATTTGGTCTTATTATTATTTCCCAATTATTATTAAGTGTTTACCACATGGTAGGCTTGCAGAGAAGACACAGGCCTTTGTAGGACATTTAACAAAACATCCTCCTACAGTAATACTTTCATTATTTCATTTGGCACATGGCAGATTATGTTAACAGATTTATTTATTGACTAAGTCTAATCATATTTCCTCAGTTGGCATCAATATGATATCTACTATTTACGTTTGCTTCAACACAGGATATTTGTTCAAAAGTCTTCCATATGTGATTTCTACCACAGAATTTTGGGTTTCAATGAAATTTAAGATTTTTTATGGTAGATTACAAAAAGATAAACAACCTTCAATTCAGTCGCTCAATCGTGTCCAACTCTTTGCAACCCTGTGAATCGCAGCACACCAGGCCTCCCTGTCCATCACCAACTGCTGGAGTTCACTCACGACTCATGTCCATCGAGTCAGTGATGCCATCCAGCCATCTCATCTTCATAAATAATCTTAATGAGAGCTAAAATAATCTGGTTTGTGAGTCTACTTTATAAGCCAAAGAATTTGCTTTTTATTGCAAGGAAATGAAACATTATGTAATTAAGAGTTCCACAGCAATGATTTAAGACCCAAAGTGACCTAACAGTATTTTTCAAAAAACTGGTCATATCATCACCTTTCCTGGCACATGTATGCACATGACTTTTTTATTTTACTATTTTACAGTTTTCCTTTCATTCAAAACATAACTCAAGATAGCATTCTCTTTAACAAACACTGCTTCCCAAAGCTTAAATGCCTATAATTTCACAAAGATTCTGAATTACACATACTTAAGCCAAAAAATAAGGAAAATGTAGTCAACTTCATTTAGAGAAAGCAAACCACAAACTGAAAACTGCATGAAAGCAACGATCACATGGCTACTTTGCTTCCTCTTCCATTCATTCATTCAACAAATATTTACTGAACATCTCCCATGTGCCTGACAATGTTCTAGGCAATGGAAATACATCAATAAATAAAACAGACAAAAATCCCTGTCCCCTTTGGAACTTACATTCTAGAAAGGGGAAACAGACAATAAACAAAGTAAGCAAAATACATAAAAGCCAATAAGCTGGCAATGGGGAAGAGCATACAATTTAAAATAGGGTAGGTAGCCTGGTTGGCCTCACTGAGAACGGGAGTGAAGAAATGAACCACAGGACAGGTGAACAAAACACAATCTAGGTAAAGGTCCCGACACAAGACAAGGCCTAGAGTATTCAAAAAGGAACTGCAAGATCTGCGGCTGGAGCTGTAAAGTATCAATAGTAGGGTATGAGTCCAGAGATCGGGGGAGTAACACATGGGTGCAGAACACAGGAAGCTTGGAAGCCTCCGTTTCTGGCCACGCCACAGAGCGTGTGGGATCTTAGCTCCCCAAGCACAGGCTGAACCCACGTTCCATGGAGTAGATGCACTGAGGCGTAACCACTGGGCCACCAGGGAAGTCCTTGAAAGTCTTTTTTAAAGTTTTAAAAAACTCTTGTTTTATTTTGAGTAAAATGGGAGTCATTAACAGGGGTCTAAGCAGAGAATTTATAAGACCTGACTACACTGAATCACTCTGGCTGCCATGTTCCAAACCTATTGAGGGGCAAGAATGGAAGCAGGGAAAACAACAAGCATGCAGCTCTGCTAAGCCAAGTCGGATGTGTTTGTGGTTTGGACCAGAATGGGAGGACTGAAGTTGTTCTTTAGATTCTGCGTATATTCTCAAGGTGAAGCAAACATGATCTCCTGAGTCAACGTGGGTAATGAAAATAAAAGTTACACAGAAAATTGAACGGTTTTTGTTTAAAAGCTAGGTAACAAAATAAAAAACAAAGTGACTTCATAAAAAGTTAAAAACTTTGTACATAATACACTATCCACAGAGTAAAAAGGCAACCCACAGCATGGGAGAATGCAAATTATATATGTGATAAGAGATTACTACCCAGATTAATACATAGGACTCCTAACAACAACAAAACAAATGACCCAACTGAAAAATGGGCAAAGGACGTGAACTGACATTTCTCTAAAGAGGATATACTGTGGATGGGAATGTGAAATGGTACTGTGGAGAACAGTAAAGGTTCCTAAAAAATTAAAGAGAATTATCATTTGAGCCCACAATTAATTCCACTTTGGAGTATATATCCAAAAGAATTGAAAGCAGAGTCTTGAAAAGATACGTGTCTCACTATGTTTATAATAGCATGGTTCAGGTTAGCTAAAAAACACAGAAGCAATCCAAATGTCCATTGACGAGTGGATAAGCAAAATGTGGTTATACCCATGCAATGGAATATCATTCAGACTTTAAAAGGAAGAAAATTCTGTGATATGTTACAACACGGAAGAACCTTAAGGACTTTTTGCTAAGAGAAATAAGGAACTTACAAAAAGACAAACACTATGCATTTCACTTATATGGGATACTTAACAGTAGTTAAAATTAGAGACAAAAAGTATAATTGTAGTTGCCAGGAGTTAGGGGATGGAGAGAATGGGAAGTTATTGCTTAAAAGGTATAGAGTTTCAGTTTATAAGATGAAAAGTGTTATGTGGCTGGATGGTGGTAACTGCAGCCCAACAATGTGAAAGTATTTAACACACCAAACTTAAAAAGGCTTAAGATGGTGGGATGAGGGGGAGGGAGGGGATATATGTATATTTATAGCTGATTCATGTTGTTAAATAGCAGAAACTAACACATCATTGTAAAGCAAGTATTGCTGCTCTTGTTTAGTCACTAAGCCTGCAACCCCGTGGACTGCAGCATGCCAGGCTCCTCTGTCCTCTACTATTTTCCAGACTGGGCTCAAATTCATGCCCATTGAGTTGGTGATGGTATATAACCATATCATCCTCTACTACCCCCTTCTCCTTTTGCCTTCAATCTTTCCCAGCATCAGGGCCTTTTCCAATGAGTGAGCTCTTCACATTAAGTGGCCAAAGCACTGGAGCATCATCTTCAGCAGCAGTCCATCCAATGAACATTCAGGACTGATTTTATTTAAGATTGACTGATTGGATCTCCTTGCTGTCCAAGGGACTCTCAAGAGTTTTCTCCAGCACCATAATTCGAAAGTGTCAATTCTTCAGTGCCTAGCCTTCTTTGATACTCCAATTATAAAAAATGGTTAAGATAGTAAATTTTATGTTAAATGTATTTTAATACATATACTAAAAGTCAGGGATAACTCCAAGGTTTCTGATTAAAGGACAGGGAAGATGGAAGGAAGATGTGATTTGAGGAGGAAGGTCAAAGTTCAGATTTAGACATTTTTTAGTTTAAGCCAGCTATAAGATATCCAAGTAAAGATGTCATAAAGACAAGTGGACAAACCAATTAAGAGTTCTGGGAAGGGATCTGGGCTCAAGATACGAATCTGGGAATTGTCAGCATAGTATTTAAAGCCATGAGTTCATGAAGGGAATAAGTATAGATAAAGACATGAAATTCAAGGACTGAGCACTGGTTTCTAGGAGCCCATAAAGAGATCAGGAAGAAAAGAAGGAACCATCAAGGGAAACTGAGAAGTCTCCCAGTGAGATAGGAGGAAAATAACAGTATGGTGGTACTCTAGAAATTAAACAAATAGTATGATCAATTGAGTCAATTCTTCTAGTAAGATGAGAACTAAGAATTGACTACTAGATATCCTCAGACATGTACTCATCACAATAAATATGGTTTCAAGGAATATACAATACAAAATTATTATATTTAATTATTATTTCAACTTTTTTACTTCCGAAAATGTACTGTTGAATTGCAAAGTAAATATGTACTAATGGAACATCAACTCTATCAAATTAATAATTCTTTCACACAAAAAAAATTTCATTTACAACTTTCAGATTATCACAGTTAAAACTGGGAATTATCAGTGCTTTGACACCTGGTTACCGTAACACTGTCTTTTACTTGGTAACACTGGAAACATCCCAATGCTGAACAAAGAGAAAGAGCGGCGGGGTGGGTGGACCAGTATCTGGCCTGACACTTCCTTTTCTGGGCCTCCATTTTTTTCATCTAAAAAACGAATCTTTGTATGTTTTTCCCTCTTAGGATGCCCTACTCCTCTGATCAAATTCCAGAATTCTTCAGGTTCAGCTCCTGTTACCTTCTCCTTGGAGACTTCTCAGGTTCTCAAGTCTCTTTCCAAGTTCTCCCTCTTCTCTGAACTCCAGTAATTACTTACCTCTATTATACATCAACAATTCATTTGGTCCCACATCACATACCCACACTGACACTGTTTCCCCATCTATTTGCCATGAAGTGATGGGACCAGATGCCATGATCTTTGTTTTCTGAATGTTGAGCTTTAAGCCAACTTTTTCACTCTCCTCTTTCACTTTCATCAAGAGGCTTTTTAGTTCCTCTTCACCTTCTGCCATAAGGGTGGTGTCATCTGCATATCTGAGGTTATTGATATTTCTCCTGGCAATCTTGATTCCAGCTTGTGCTTCTTCCAGCCCAGCATTTCTCATGATGTACTCTGCATATAAATTAAATAAGCAGGGTGACAGTATACAGCCTTGACGTACTCCTTTTCCTATTTGGAACCAGTCTGTTGCTCCATGTCCAGTTCTAACTGTTGCTTCCTGACCTACATATAGGTTTCTCAAGAGGCAGGTCAGGTGGGCTGGTATTCCCATCTCTTTCAGAATTTTGCACAGTTTATTGTGATCCACACAGTCAAAGGCTTTGGCATAGTCAATAAAGCAGAAATAGATGTTTTTCTGGAACTCTCTTCCTTTTTCCATGATCCAGCGGAGGTTGGCAATTTGTTCTCTGGTTCCTCTGCCTTTTCTAACACCAGCTTGAACATCTGGAAGTTCAGGGTTCACGTATTGCTGAATTAACCATATAATCAACTAATCATCTGAGCAAGGTATTTTGAGGAATACAAAGATGCTCAAAAAGAGTCCCAGTCATTAAGTTCAGGAAGAAGTCAACTTAACAGGGATGTAAAGAACAGTGGGAAATGAGTAACTAAAGCAAACTTAATTGACCCTGAAAAACGAGGAAGAATTCAGAGGACCTGAAAACCTATAGGGGTACCCTGAGATGAGAGAACATTAACAACAGTATGGAATAGGACAATCAAGCAAGCAGTCAAGCAATCATTCACTCAGTGCTCACATTAGTGCCAGCCTAAGTATTTATGGACTACCCACACTGTTCCAGGCACACAGCTAGGATTACTCTGCTCTTTCAGTCCTCACAACACACTATTAGGGCCTTCTTGTGTTAATTCTCTTCCAGGATGAGCACACAGTATACAAGGAAACATGCCCAAGATTACACGGATAGTAAGCGGCAACGCAAGGATTCAAACCAAACCTCTCAATCTCAACTCTGATGCTCACTCCCCTCATCTACTATTTTAGGTGGGAAATGGACTACAATAAGTCAGACTGGTGAACACAGATGTCAATTATTATCAATAAGGGAACGATTTCAATGTGGAGGGATAAGTAAGTTTTAGGACTTCATGTAAGTGATACATATGGCCTTGAACAGAATGAAACCAGCGTTTCCTGAGGATAAGTTTTCATAGCCAAAAGCAAGATAGATGTTGAGAGATGAATTTCTGGTATTAGAGCAATCTGCTATTAAGTGATTTAAAAAAGAAAAAAAGATATATGATAATGACTAGAAAGCAAAAGGTAACGAGAGTTTACAACAGACTCTGAGACAGTGACAACAGAAAATTTAGTAATTAGTAAAATAAATGATACTGAAGAGACAAAACTCTTTAGCTGCAGATGGTATAGACAAGCCAATGAAATCTACAAAAAAGCTATCATAGAAAGTGAATTTATTTATTAAAGTTGTAGGATGCAAGATCAATATACAAAAATCAATTATTTCTGCATAGTAGCAATGAGCAATCAAAAGTGGAAATTTTAAAAATGGTCTCAAAAACTGTAAAATACTCAATAAATGACAAAGATGTGTAAGACCTATACTTCGAAATTTCAAAACATTGCTAAGAAAAATTAACAAAGACCTAAATAAAAGAACCTAAATACTATGTTCACAGATGAAAAGATTCAATATTGTTAACATGTCAATTCTCCTCCGTCCCCACCCAAAACATCAATGTAGTCCCAAGCAAAATCCCAGCATGCTTTTTTCTTTTTTTTGGTAGGAACTAACACATTGGTCCTAAAATTTATTTGGAAATGCAAAGGACCTAGAATAGCCAAAACAATTTTGAAAAAGAAAAATACAGTTGGAGGACTAACACTACCTGATTTTAAATTATGGTAAATCAAATCCCATGGAAGAGGCATAAAGACAGGCATATCAGTAGAACAGAACAGGACTTCCTTGGTTGATCCAGTGGTTAAGAATCTGCCTCCACGGCAGGGGGACATGGGTTCCATCCTGGGTGCAGGAAGATTCCACGTGCTGCAGAGCAACTAAACCCCTGGCCTGCAGCTACTGAGCCAGCACTCCAGAGCCCAGAGCTGCAACGGCTGAAGCCCACATGCCCCAGAGCCTTGTGCCCTGCAACAAGGGAAGCCACCACAATGACAAGCCCCTGCACTCTGCAACTAGAAGCAGCCCATGCACAGCAACAAAGACTCAGGGCAGCCATAAATAGATAAACGGAGTCCAGAAACAGACCTACACATACCTGGACAACTGATCACTGGGAGCGTGGAGTCTTAGCTACTGGACCACCAGGTAAGTCCCTGGACAACTAATTTTTGACAAAAGTGTAAGGGCAATCCAGCAGAGCAAGTTCAGCCTTTTCACAAAACTGCCACTGAAACTACACGTTCACTGCAAAAAACTGACCTTTCTTTGATGTATACCTCACACCATATGAAAAATGAGCTAAAAAAGGATTAACAGACCCAAATGTAAAACCAAAAGTACACAACTGCTAGGAGAAAGCATAAAAGAAAATCTTTGCAATCTTGGGTTAGGCAAATATTTCTTAACTATGACAACAAAAGTATTGCCCAGTCCATAAAAGAAAAAAATTGACAAACTGCACTTCAAATAATTTCTAAGCTTCTACTCTTCCAAAAAAAAAAAAAAATCACTAAGCAAACAAAGGGCTTCCCTGATGGCTCAGTGCTAAAGAATCTGTGTGTCAATGCACAGACTTGGGTTCAATCCCTGGGTCAGGAAGATCCCCAGGAATTTGGAGAAGGGAATGGCAACCCACTGCAGTCATCTTCCCTGGGAAACCCCATGGACAGAGAAGCCTGGAGGGCTACAGTCTATGGGGTTGTAAAGAGTGGAACACTACTTAGCAGCTAAATACCACTACCAAGAGAACAAAAAGACAAGCTATGCAGTGGGAGAAAGTATCTGCAAACCATGTATCTGATAAAGGACTTACACCCAGCATAAATAACTCTCAAAACTCAATAAGAAAATAAACAACTCAACTTGTTAAAATGGGTAAAAGATTTAAACAGACATTTCACCATGGAAAAAATATGGATGGTAAATGTACATGAAAATATTTCAAAAAAACTTTGGCAATTTCTTGAATAGTTATACAACTATCATATGATCCAGCCATGCCATTCCTATGTATTTACAAAGGTAGCCTTACTTACTTACAGTAGCCAAAAACTGGAAACAATTCAAGCATCTATTAAGAGGTGAATAAACAAATGATATATCCATACAAGTGAATACTACAACAATAAAAAGAAATAAACTAGTGATACATACAACAATATATTAAGATAGTTATGCTCAATGAATGAAGCCAGACAAGGAAGAAAGGAAAAGGAGGGAGAGAGAGAATATACTCAGTATTATTTCATTTATATAAAATATAAATATATATGTAAAATTCTAGAAAATGCAAGCTAATCTATAAGCAGATTTGCCTGGAAGGGGAGGTACTCTTCAACAAAGAGGCACAAGAAAACTTTTGACAGTGATTGATATGTCACTATCTTGATTGTGGTGATGGTTTCACACGTATAACCGTAAGAAAACTCAAACTGTACACTTTAAACATGTATAGTTGATTGTATGTTTATTATACCTCCACTTCTTAAAAAGTAAAAGAACAAGGCAAGGTATATGTAAGAAAAAAAGTCCATGGGGTCGCAAAGAGTCGGACACAACTGAGCGACTGAACTGAACTGAAGGAGAAAAGCAATAAAAAGTTTTAAAAAGAGTCAGGAAGAAGCACTGTGTGTTCAGGAGGGAGTGAGTAGATCCCTGAGGATTCCATGCAGTTAGAAACAGCTGGATATGAGAAGACAGTGAAACAAGCCAAACATCTTCTGCAGGCAGAGAGTAACATGGATATGAAACACAAAGAGGAATCATCTTGAGAAACAACAGAAGACGGCGCACAAGGCAGAAGGTGCTGGGCTAGCTCAATACCTCATTAATCTGTAACACGCTATTTACGGTGCATTCCCTGCGGCCTGTCAGCTTTCCAAAATGCAAAAGTCAGACTGCTCTCCTGGCTTATTTCACTGATAAATACAACTGAAACAAGAGATCCCGACAAAGTCCACATCCTCTCACAAGTCCTGTCCAGACAATCAACTTGGCTCAGCTTGCTTTGAGTGGTATTTCTCAAAAAGAATCTAACATACCTTAAATAATTCATCTTAATATGCATTCAAGGAGACAGACAGTTTAACAAAAAATATCTGAAAGTGACTTATATTTCTAAATTGCTTAAAGCAGGAGGAAAAGCTCATCTAAAATATATCTTGTGTTAGAAATATAACAAAAATGTCATGTTCTGAACAGTCCAGTGAAAAGGACTAATAGACTGCTTACACTGCTATGTGGATCAGGAATCCAGTCCATACTCCCACGCCCCAACCTTCTACAGTGAATTCAAAATGCCACCTTCTCAATAAAGCCTTTCTAAGCCCTCTCCACAGTGTCCTCCCTTGACAGAATTAATTACACTTTTCTGCCCTCATAACTATACTTAAACAACAGTACTTAGTTCTTTGAGCTATCAGAGATAAGTACTGCCCTACTCCTCAGTGTTCTATACAGAGTAGGTGCTAAAACAGAGAAGAGGAGTTCGATGGCTTAAGGCTAAAGGTGACAAGACCTAAAGAGGCCTGAAAACCAAACCCAAGGCTCAGCAGAGTTCTTTCTGGTTTCTGTTCATTAAGTGTGGTAATTGCAGCTTACTGGGGCTGAGGGGAAAGGTACGTGGAGGTTCATTACACTATTCTGTCTACTCTATGTATGTTCAAAATTCTGCACAATAAATTGTTAAAAAATAATAATAAAGAGTAGGTGAAGATAGGATCAAATCCTTTTTGCTCTTACTTTCGTACCTTTGAACTTTCTTTCTTTCCCTTAAATATGATCTTTGCCAGCCTCCTTCCTCTGTTGTCAACAGGTCCACTGGGTCATTAGCCATTTAACAAATGTTGGTTTGGAGGATAAAAGACAGACTCTTTGCACAGGCAGTGGAATTCCAAATGCTAGACTCTTGGCTCCACAATGTCTGATTCAGAAGAACTGCTGGGAGCTATTAGTTTAGCCTGCCCACCCAGGCATATGAAGACTCCTAGAGTTCCTTTTACACCACTCCCATATGCCTCTCATTCATGCCTACACAGTTTGTGTGCTTTCACTTAGCACAGGAACAGATCAGATCCAGTGTGACCACAGAAATTATTAGAAAGGTCCAAGGATGAGGAATCCAGAATGAAGCACTTCATATGTGGAACTGCAAAAGACTGAAATTTTTTCCTAGTGGGGCAATAATCCAACGAAAATGTATTTTCGAAATCCCCAGACACAAGATCAGGAGGCTATACAATAACAATATGTCTGGGTGGTATATGAGATACATGTTGGCCTAAATTAGAGCCTCTGTCATTCTGAGCCTTTGCTAACATTCTCCCTTAATATAACTGCTTTCTTCTTTCTTGATACAAAGATAGTGGCAATAATCTTATGCCTAGTTTTTTTCTTTTACTTTTTCTTAACTCACAACGAGAACAAAGTAAACAGGGGAGATAGGAAGATGTCCTACGGTAATAAAACTAGAGTTTCCGAAGAATGGAAATTACTAAAAAGAACATGAATATGAGCGAAATGTTATCATGTGAAAATAACTAGGCCATGGGCAGTGCAAGTCGGCAGTAGAGAGGGTGGGAGGGGGGGGAGATCAAAACATTTCCTCACACCAGTCAACTGGTGGCACCATGAGCTTAGATATGGATAATACCTTGGTATTGAATACAGGCTATTTAAGTTTGGTTCTTGAGCAAATTCCTCAAGAGTGGACATGTTCAGGAAGACTGAACTTAGTTACATACAAAATGCTGGCAAAAAGGTGTAAGAACCACTTAAGAAGCAACTTGTAAGTCATAAAGTCCTAATTCTACATACAAGTATTGGGGACAAAAATAAAACTTACACTTGCGTCAAAAGTTGATAAAGGCCTCATCTGGGAATCCTCTGATTCAAAGCAGAAGGAAAAGCAGCCAACTGAACAAATCAAGCCAATCAAAAAGCCGGATTCCACTCATGATCTGCTCTTTGAAAGCTATCCTTCAAGACCTGATTCAGATGACATCTTCCACATGCAACTTTTACTGATTATCTCTTTTATTCCATTCATGTATCCTCATCTGAACCTGTCTCACTTATTTACTAAGTGCACAGGCCATACACCTCTCACAAGGTATCAAGTTTCTTAAGACCTGAAAAACTTGTCTTCTGAAGAACTCCTAGCTCTCTGCCTTTCATGAAAACTATGCTAAATATATTTTGTTTGCTTTTTAAAATCTGGACAACTCACAAATATCCCAAACTCAGGAATAAAATTTAAATAACCAGTAAACACACATTTATGTTCAAGCTGGTTTTAGAAAAGGCAGAGGAATCAGAGATCAAATTGCCAACATCCGCTGGATCATCGAAAAAGCAAGAGAGTTCCAGAAAAACATCTATTTCTGCTTTACTGACTATGCCAAAGCCTTTGACTGTGTGGATGACAATAAAATGTGGAAAATTCTGAAAGAGATGGGAATACCAGCCCACCTGACCTGCCTCTTGAGAAACCTGTATGTAGGCAGGAAGCAACAGTCAGAACCAGACATGGACCAACAGACTGGTTCCAAATAGGAAAAGGAGTACATCAAGGCTGTATACTGTCACCCTGCTTATTTAACTTATATGCAGAGTACATCATGAGAAATGCTGGGCTGGAAGAAGCACAAGCTGGAATCAAGATTGCCAGGAGAAATATCAATAACCTCAGATATGCAGATGATACCACCCTTATGGCAAAAAGTGAAGAAGAACTAAAAAGCAAGCCTCTTGATGAAAGTGAAAGAGGAGAGTGAAAAAGTTGGCTTAAAGTTCAACTTTCAGAAAATGAAGATCATGGCATCTGGTCCCATAAACTTCATGGGAAATAGACGGGGAAACAGTGGAAACAGTGTCAGACTTTATTTTGGGGGGCTCCAAAATCACTGCAGATGGTGACTGCAACCATGAAATTAAAAGACGCTTACTCCTTGTAAGGAAAGTTATGACCAACTTAGACAGCATATTGAAAAGCAGAGACATTACTTTGTCAACAAAGGTCCGTCTAGTCAAGGCTATGGTTTTTCCAGTGGTCATGTATGGATGTGAGAGTTGGATTGTAAAGAAAGCTGAGCGCCAAAGAACTGATGCTTTTGAACTGTGGTGTTGGAGAAGACTCTTGAGAGTCCCTTGGACTGCAAGGAGATCCAACCAGTCCATTCTGAAGGAGATCAGCCCTGGGATTTCTTTGGAAGGAATGACCCTAAAGCTGAAACTCCAGTACTTTGGCCATCTCATGTGAACAGTTGACTCATTGGAAAAGAGTCTGATGCTGGGAGGGACTGGGGGCAGGAGGAGAAGGGGACGACAGAGGATGAGATGGCTGGATGGCATCACGGACTCGATGGACGTGAGTCTGAGTGAACTCCGGGAGTTGGTGATGGACAGGGAGGCCTGGCGTGTGGCGATTCATGGGATCGCAAAGAGTCGGACACGACTGAGCGACTGAACTGAACCAGACACTTATTATAAAACATACAAAGTAAATGATCTATAATAACTGTAGGTAGGAGATAAAGGCTCCTGGATTTAGCAAACTTTACCAAATATACATACAAAGAGGTAGTGGCTCAACAAGGTCCCATAAGTCTTGTAATAATAACGCAGCTGAAGACTTGAACAAGAAAGCAGCTTACTACCAATTGATCCTACAAAATTAGGAAACGCTGGGGTGATCACACACTCAGATAATGGCAAGTGTGGAAATCTGCCTTATTCAACTGTGGAGTTGTATACCATTCAAACACACACCTGTACTCACTTGAGACTATGGCTCTGTGGCCCAACTCTGACCCTAAATATTGCAATGCAAGCTAGATGAGCAAAATGGAGAACTTACTAAGTCTTCCAACTACAAAGAAGCAGACTGGGCTAAATTCCTCTCAAAACCGTACTGAAAACACAGTCCTCTTTCACATGGAAGTATGGCTTTAAGAGGTATACTTCCTATATTACAATCAATTTGAAATTTTTAATCAATAATCTATCAATATCCTGTAAAAAGCTAATTTATAACTCTGAATTTGGGTTGTTGACAATTTAAAATTTTCAGTTTTGATATAAAATAAATTTATTCATCAAACAGATGTTTTGATTTCATTAAAAAGTTATCTTTAGGAGTCCAGCGTGGCCTAGGATTAGGATTCGGCACAGTCACTGCCCAGGCCTGGGTCTGATCCCTGGTTGGGGAACTGAGATCCTGCAAGCTGTGTCAGCATAACCAAATATATATATATATGCATTTTGTGTGTGTGTTAGTTGCTCAGTCATGTCCGACTCTTTACAACCCCATGAACTGTAGCCTGCCAGGCTTCTATGTCCATCGAATTCTCCAGGCAAGAATCCTGGATATTCCCCCTCCCCACAAAAAACTATCTTTGAGGCAAAGACTAGAAATTTCTTCAAAGAAGATATATGAATGGACAATAAACACATGAAAGGATGCTCAACATTGTTAGCCATTAGGGAAATGCAAGTCAAAATGACAATGTGACACCACTTCCAACCCACTAGGTGCCTATAATAAAGAAAAAGACAGATAATAACAAGTATTGGGGAGGATGTGGAGAAACTGGAATCTAAATATACTGCTAAAGGGAATGTAAAATAGTTGGCTACTTTTCCAAAGGGACCTGGCAGTTCCTTAAAAAGTTAAACACAGAATTACCATATAACCCAGTAATTTCACTCCTAGGTATATACCCAAAAGAACAGACAATGTGTGTCCATATAAAAACTCATATACAAATGTTTATAGCAAATCAATTCTTATTAGCGAGAAAGTTGAAACAAGCCAAACTCCATCAACTGATAAACATTTAAGTAAAAATGAGGCACGGCATATACTCGTTATTCACAGCAGTTGTGTTCTGTAAAGCTACTGCAAACACTGAATTACCAAATAACAAACCACTGTTCCTAGGGGAATAAACACAGGGTAAGGTTCCTTCGAGCCTCTGGTCAAAACATTTCCATCAATGGATCAATATATAGCCTTGTTTTATGTGTTTCTGTTTAAAGCCATCTGATTTAATATAGTGTTGATTCACTAACACTGAATTCATTCCCAACAGCAATATAACTCATGCCTGAACAAAGCCTATTTGACATACATAGATTCCCCTTAAGGCATATCACAGTCTTCTCTTCCTTAGGAACACTAGACGGCACTTCAGTGCTACACTTGGGGGCCATTTTAAACAGAAAAATCACCAACAGCAGAAAAATGCAGCACTAAATCGACCACAAAAAGAACTTGTTTGGGGGGAAAAAAAACTTGTTTGCAGTATGAGAACTAAAGCAAGAAAGAAGGCAGAGTGTTATCATGTACGTTCAACTGGGAATGTGAGTGCTGGGCAACTCAAAATTTTCACTGTTCATGTCCAAAAATGACCACCTCATATTGATTTTTGGATACAAACATTTTAGCAATTATACAGTTTCACACATACAGAATCTGTGATTGATGAGGACTGACTGTGTATCATACAATGAACATTATTCAGTCACAGAAAGGAAGGAAGTGCTAATATGCACCACAACATGGAAAAGCAAAACTCATCATGCTCAGTGAGAGCAGTCAGTCATAAAAACTGACCGAGTCACAAACACTGTATTCTTCCCAACCTTACATATTGACAAGTAATTCAGAAAAGAGTTACAATACAAGCCAAAGAATGTTTCTAACACTTTATATGCAGTGTTCACACAGGCAAATCCAGTGACAGAAAATAGATTAAGGGATGGGAAAGGGGGAAAATGCAGAGATTGTTAATGGGTATGGAGTTTCTTCTAGGGATTATGAAAATGTCCCGGTATACAATGGCAACAGCTGCACAACCTTGTATATATACTAAAATTCATTAAACTGTAAACTTTAAAAGAGTACAGTATGTGAATTATATCTATTATAAAGCTGTTAATGAAAAAACACTATTCCCTACATATTTTCTGACTTATGCATAGCAATATGCTTATGACCTGCTTTTAAAATTAACACCAAAAGAAAAATTGTGCCTTATCATACAATTACTTGGGTATAACTTAACCAGTTCACTTCCAGCAAAGCAAGCCTAAAACTGGCCCTTCTCTAAGCACACACTTCTTTCCTTATTAAGAGCCTTGGGGTATTTTTTTTTGTTCTCTTTTCTTTATTTTTTGGCCATTGCCTATGGACGAGGAAAAAAAAAACCTAAAAATGAGTTTGCAACAAAAGTGTTTTATTTGAAAATAAGAATATTTGCATGTTTGTAGCACATCCATCTAAAACAAGTTCCAGGAGAAACAACAACAAAGGGAGAGAAATGTTACCGATTACTCAAGAACTCAGTCTGAAAACCCCTTAGATATTCCAAAGCCAATCCATGTAGAAGGTTAACATAAGCAACAGAGTAACTCACTTCTCTGTTCAAAACCTGATTCTGAATTCTAGCAAGTCACAGTATTATGAAAAGGAGAAAAGGAACATTTTTTAAAAGTCATCTAAAAGTCACCCTGTCTACCTAGATTCCACACTGGTTTAACCCAGTACATCTCAAATATTTAAGTACATACGAATTACTTGGGGAAATCTTATTAAAATGCAAATTCACTAATGTGTGACACAGCCTGAGATTCTACATTTTTAAAAAGCTCCCAGGTGACAATGATGCTGCTAGCCTCAGCATAGACAACGTGTATTTACTTTTCTCATGGCTAAGGTAAAGTTGATGTTGCCTGACCACTCTTGTCTAAAGTGAAGGGGCATACAAACAGCCAGCTTCTGCAAAAGGCCTATCAATCCACCATGCATGCTCTTCATCAATCGGAGTTTCTTTTTCTTAATCACATTTAGGGATCTTTGAATCTCTCAAATGCTGTTCACACAGATCTCTTAAACTGAGGTACATAAATATTAAGTTAAACCTTAGGTAGGAAGGAGCAAACTCCTGGCTCCCTTCCTGCAACCCAGTGGCATGATTCTTTCTGAAACAACACCAATACAGGCTCATTTTTAGACTGCACTCTCAGATGAACTGAAATTATGTACATAACTGGTTGCTCCCTATATTCAGTTGGCTCATTCACTTTGCTATTTCTTTGTAAAATACCACTGAATTTGATCCACTTTTTCAGAATTACAAATTATTTTGAATTTTAATCCAGTTCTCCAAGGAATCAGGCTCTGGTACTGAGGAATTATTTTCTCTAAGTCATAGTTTTGTTATCTGTGAAATAGAAATAATTCCTTGTAAGTATATTCTAAGAATCTATGACTCTAGAGTTTTTTATTTCCCTTCCAATCTTTAGTACTTGAGATCTATGACATTTTGCTTTATTTTGCTTACTTCCCAGTTCTCCAGAGAAAGGAGCCTGCATAAACTATATATAGACATTCCTTATTTAACTATCTTTACAAGGAAATCTCAGAGAAGTTAATATGATGAACTGGAAATATCCTCAAGTAAGTAAAAACAAAAATAAAAAGTAAAAAAATAAAACCTTAAATTATCCTTCTCAGTGCCAATCCCAAAAATATACAAGCAGCCAAATGTACACTTGTTTGTTCACTTGGGTTGCTGCTGTCTTCCTGACCAAAGGCAACACCTGTGCACAGGTAAAAGCTGTGCTTAAATGTACGTGACTGGAGAGAGCTATAGCTGAGGAAAAGCAGTCCATTACCTCTTCTCATAAGTCTCACCAGCTGTGTTTTCCTGATGACACAGAATCTGTCCACCTGCTCCCACAGAAGGCACAGCTGCAGTTAAAGTGAAACACCTGGTTCTGTACACCCATTCCATGCAGCTTGCTAGAACCCTAGTTACCAACAAGGCAAGCCCAGGTCAGCATTTCCATCTTATTGCCAAAATTAAAGACCAACGTCATTCTTAACTATAGATGTTAAAATATATTTTTCATATCCAAAACACAAATACAACAATGTCAAAGAAGTTAGAGTAATAATGCTAAAGAACTGTTATAAAGTGTGAAATCCTAGATTACAAATTTGGTTATCATTAACCACTTTCCAAACTACTTAATTCAGAGCATTTAAAGGAAGAAAAGGAGAAGGCAATGACACCCCATTCCAGTACTCTTGCCTGGAAAATCCCATGGGCGGAGGAGCCTGGTGGGCTGCCGTCCATGGGGTCTCAAAGAGTCAGACACGACTGAGCAACTTCACTTTCACTTTTCACTTTCATGCACTGGAGAAGGAAATGGCAACCCATTCCAGTGTTCTCGCCTGGAGAATCCCAGGGATGGGGGAGCCTGGTGGGCTGCCGTCTATGAGGTCGCACAGAGTCGGACACGACTGAAGTGACTTAGCAGCAGCAGCAGCAGCACCAATCCCAGTAAAATGAGCTCATTATCTCCCAGCAGTCAGTGTATTATATTAAGAATAGGAGTATCAATACTAGTAAATGAACTCAATTAAGAAATAACGCCCAATAAACATGTGAAAAATGAGAATTTCTTCCTAGTTTTACCCTTAAGAAACTTTACAATTGAGATTTTTTTATTCTCCCCATGGGACTTTAAATTAACTTAGGTGTGTATATGCTCAGCCATTCAGTCATGTCTAACTCTGTGATCCCAGGGACTGTAACCAGACTGTCCACGGGGTTGCAGAGTCGGACACAGCTGAGGAACTTTCACTTTAACTTTACTGCAGTGTCCTATATCAAAATAATTCTTCCTCCCCCTAATGCTTTCTCCATTTAGGTCTGGATGGTCTTTATCAGGTTTAAATACTCTAAATCAGTATTTCTGAAAGTAGTCTTTAGACCACCCAAAAGAACTTAGGAAGTCTGATGAAAAAACACAGATTCTTGACCTGATCCTAAATTCTGGAATTTAAATTTCTGGAAGGTGAAGTCCCAGAAGCTGTATTTAACAAGCTTCCCAGATGCCTGGGATGCACACCAAAGCTTATGTGGCATGTAGTTATTTTTTCCTCCTTAATCATTATTTTAATAAGCCTATATTTACTAGTTACTTGATATGTTAATTTTGGGGCAGATACCATGATTCATTGGAAGTGCTGATGCTGAAGCTGAAACTCCAATACTTTGTCCACCTGAAGCGAAGAACTGACTCATCCGAAAATACCCTGATACTAGGAAAGATCGAAGGTAGGAGGAGAAGGGGACAGGAGAGGATGAGATGGTTGGATGGCATCACAGACTCAATGGACATGAGTTTGAGTGAACTCCTGCAGTTGGTGATGGACAGGGAGGCCTGGCCTGCTGCAGTCCATGGGGTCACAAAGAGTCAGACACAACTGAGAGGCTGAACTGAACTGAACCATGACAAGCATCATATCCACCTTTTGCCTTTAATCCTTCCCTTTTACATTAGATATACATCCTCTTTTACAAACTAGGAAATTGAATCAGATCTCATGTGTGAATGCTAAGTTGTTTTGTTAGGGGAAGCATGCTGACTGAAACCGCCCACCCTGGCCAGGCATCACAGTAACCATTTGCAATGAGTTGTTTTACGACAGGAGGTCCTGGTAAGAACAGGGAACTAATAAGCCTCCACCAACCAAGAGTTCGGGAAAGGTCAAAAGGAGATACCACCTGTCCAACCACCTCCCAGAATCCTTCTCTCTGGGATCCATCTTGGCTGAACAAGGCATGTACCACAAGGAAGGACTCTGAGTCAGAATGATTGGCTAAGGACAACCCAGAAACTAACCCCATCACCATAAAACCAAGACTGCAAGCCATGTGACAGAGCAGTTCTCCTGGGTTTCCTTACCCTCCTGCTCCCCACCCAGGTGCCTTTTCCCAGTAAAATCTCTTGCTTTGTCAGCACATGCGTCTCCTCGGACAATTCATTTCCGAGTGTTAGACAACAGCCCAGTTTCAGGCCCTGGAAGGGGTCCCCTTTCCTACAACAGTTTTAGTCGTGTCCAACTCTTTGCAGCCCTATGGACTGTAGCCGGCCACGCTCCTCTATCCATGGAATTCTCCAGGCAGGAATACTGGAGTGGGTTGCCATGCCCCCCCTCCAGGGGATCTTCCCAACCCAGGGATCGAACCCCTGTCTCTTATGTCTCCTGCATTGGCAGTTGGGTTCTTTACTATTAGCTCCACCTGGGAAGCCTTAAAAGGGCTGGGGGTGGCAGCAGGATAAATCAGGAGTCTGGGATCAGCAGATACAAACTACTATATATAAAATAGATAAACAACCAAATCCTACTGTCAGCAGAGGAAACTATATTCAATATCTTGTAAAAAACTATAATGAAAAAGAATATATGTATAGCTCAATCACTTTACATAAGAAACACAACAATGTAAATCAACTATATTTCAATTTAAAAAACTATAAATAAATAAAAAGCAAAATGCATCATCTGTCATATGTATTAGTTTACACTGGTGAAAATAATCACCAAAATACCTTTATGGCATTAATGAGCTAAAAAATGGCAAGATTCCTATGACAGGCCTGGAGAGTTTGATCCACCTGAAGCTTTCCTTCTCTATGTCAATATCAATAGCAGAAAGGGCCTATTTTCACTCCTGGCACTGTTCTATTTTAGTTACAGGTTCATTAATTCCTTTTTCTACTACCAGACACATGGAGAGACAGCATCTCCTACAACTACAGGAAACAGGTGCATCTGCAAGAGCCAATTGCTCCGAAATAGATAAGCCTGCGCTTTCTGAGAAAGGGAAAACGATTTGAATGGTTCTTGGCAACCTCAAGAACCAATTGGTCATATATCTGCCTTTTTTAGAGCATTTGGAAAGTTCTCTGAGATGAAAGGTGTGATCACTTTAAAGGCATCTCACTACTAACACTGAACAAATCAATACTGAAAGCTGCAGTCATTCATAAAAATATGTTCCAAGGTACTTAAGATAGCAGAAGAGATAAATGTCTTTACTCTTATTTAAAGCAAAGGTCTGACAGAACAGTTTTGTGGACTGCTCATCTGACTGGAAATTAGAAAGACTCCGTAAAATATTATGACTCCATTTATAAAAAAATTATACATTCGTATGTTTTACAGATATCTGTAAAGGTATTCCAAAAAGTCTGGAAATACAAATTTTCAGTGATGAGGTGAAACGGAAGTTTTACTTTTGACTGCAATTTGCTATAAAATTTTTATGAGAATGTCCAGTTACTTTTGTAAACTATCTTTCAAAAATTATATAATTATAATAAATTATCACAGATTCAGCATAGCAGAGAAATGGAACATGGTAGCTAACAGAGTTAGTCTATATAGTTCTGAGGAGTTCAGGTCCTGTCTCTACTACCTAAACAGAGAGACATGCCCTGAGTGTCAGTTCATCATCCATGCAGCCTCTGTTTTCTCAACTGTAAAGTGGGATATGGCAATAGTACAAATCAGCCTATTGTGAGCACCGAATAAAATAATCTGTATGAAATCCTCATGTAAGCCACTGTTTTTCAGTGTAGGTACAAATTACAAATATGTGATAAAACATAAAATAGTGGTTAAACCTTTTTTCTTCAAATAATTCACAATATACTTAATAGTCATACAGATCTTCTAAGGTCACTATGATCATTTTACACAGAATAACAGGCAGTATAAACTATGGTAGAGTAGATTAAATCGACGAGTCCGTGCTCAGATGTGTCCAGCTCTTTGTGATCCTACGAACTGTAGCCCACCAGGCTGCTCTGTCCATGGAATTTTCCAGGCAAGAATACTGGAATGGGTTGCCATTTCCTCCTCCAGATGATCTTCCAGACCTAGGGATCAAACCCATATCTCTTGCGTCTCCTGCACTGGCAGGTGGATTCTTCCCCACTGATGCCACCTAGGAAGTGCTGATTAAATATATACAAAGTCTAATAAATTCTGGCCACAGATTTTGCAAAGAAGAACCCAGGAACTTTCTCAATAAATCCCTAATATATTACCTCATTGTCAAATAGCTCTCACAAAAACACCAGAAAAGTCTGCATAATCTAAATTCGAAATAATTAGCTTTACAAACATTCATATGATAAAGAGAATTCATCTGTTCACTACAAAGGTCTTGTTAGGTCCAGTCTCTATTTTCATTCACCATTTTTATAAGTTGACCTGTGTGGCTCACAGGATCTTAGTTCTCCAACCAGGGAATGAACCTGCCTGGAAAGTAAAAGCACACAGTCCTATCCACTAGACTGCCAGGGAATTCCCCACCATCTTATTCACATATCCTGCTGTCTACTCAACATCTCCAGTTGGATATTTAACAGATAACTCATATACAAAATGCTGCTGCTGCTGCTGCTGCTAAGTCGCTTCAGTTGTGTCCAACTCTGTGCGACCCCAGAGACAGCAGCCTACCAGGCTCCCCCGTCCCTGGGATTCTCCAGGCAAGAACACTGGAGTGGGTTGCCATTTCCTTCTCCAATGCATGAAAGTGAAAAGTAAAAGTGAAGTCGCTCAGTCGTATCCAACTCTTAGAGACTCCATGGACTGCAACCCACCAGGCTCCTCCATCCACGGGATTTTCCAGGCAAGAGTACTGGAGTGGGGTGCCATTGCCTTCTCCATATACAAAATGTCCCATTTCAAATTCTTGGTTCCCCATCCCAGCCCAAACCTACCCGGGGCTTCTACCATCTCCCCAGTCTTTCTCGACACCCCAGTCTTTCTCAAATCAGTAAACATGCAGTTTAAGTCAATAATCTTGGAGTCATCCTTGACACACAACCACCCACTGAGGCAAATTCTAGCCAAGCCACTGGGGCAAATTCTATCAGCTGCACCTTCAAAATATCCTGAATTCAACTATTTCTCCTTACCTCCCCCATTAATAAATATTCTGATCCAAATCAACTTCCCTCTCTTGGCTCAGAGCAATAATTTTTTTTGTTCTTATATTTATAATAGTTTCTGAATTTACATTCCTGCTTCCACCATTGCCATTAGTACTTTCTCCAAGAGCAGAATGAACTCTTTAAAATAAAGGAGATCAAATCTCCCCCTGATCAAAACCCTCCAACAGTCTCCCACCTCGTTTAGAAAACCCAACCTCCTTCCCTTGACTCTTCAGACCCCACACGCTCTGGCCCCAGTTTACCTCCTGACAGTCGACCTCTATTGCCCTTACAGTGTTTTCAGTTTGTTGGGCAAACTGGCCTCCTTGCTGCTTCATGAACTGATCGAGCATACTCCCTCCTCAGAGCTGTGACACTTGCTTCCCTTTGTCTGACTGCTCTTCTTCCAGATATCCACATGGCTAGCCTATTTTCTCCAGGTCTTTGCTCAAATAGCATTTGATCAAAAGAAGTCTTTCTTAACCATTGCGTCGAACTGCACTCCCCACCACCCTCCTCTCTCTAGCTAACACACTTAGTTAATACTTTATCACCACCTGAATATATTAATCAATTAATCAGTGATCAACACAAAGGAATAGAGGAAAACAACATAATGGGAAAGACTAGAGATCTCTTCAAGAAAATTAGAGATACCAAGGGAACATTTCATGCAAAGATGGGCACAATAAAGGGCAGAATTGGTAGGGGTCTAACAGAAGCAAAAGATATTAAGAAGAGGTGGCAAGAATATATAGAAGAACTATACAAAAAAAGATCTTCATGACCCAGATAACCAAGATGGTGTGATCACTTACCTAGAACCAGACTTCCTGGAATGTGAAGTCAAGTGGGCCTTAGGAAGCATCACTACGAACAAAGCTAGTGGAGGTGATGGAATTCCAGTTGAGCTATTTCAAATCCTCAAAGATGATGCTGTCAAAGTGCTGCACTCAATATGCCAGCAAATTTGGAAAACTCAGCAGTGGCCACAGGACAGGAAAAGGTTAGTTTTCGTCCAATCCCAAAGAAAGGCAAAGCCAAAGAATGCTCAAACTACTGCACAATTGTACTCATCTCACATGCTAGCAAAGTTATGCTCAACATTCTCCAAGCCAGGCTTCAATAGTACATGAACCATAACTTCCAGATGTTCAAGCTGGATTTTGAAAAGGCAGAGGAACCAGAGATCGAATTGCCAACATCTGTTCTATTATAGAAAAAGCAAGAGAGTTCCAGAAAAACATCTGCTTCTGTTTTATTGACTATGTCAAAGCCTTTGATTGGGTGGATCACAACAAACTGTGGAAAATTCTTCAAGAGATGGAATACCAGACTACCTGACCTGCCACCTGAGAAATCTGTATGCAGGTCAAGAAGCAACAGAGTTGGACATGGAACAACAGACTGGTTCCAATTTGGGAAAGGAGTACATCAAGGCTGTATATTGTCACCCTGCTTATTTACTTCTATGCAGAGTACATCATGAGAAATGCCAGGCTGGATGAAGCACAAGCTAGAATCAATAACCTCAGATATGCAGATGACACCACACTTATGGCAGAAAGCAAAGAAGTACTAAAGAGCCTCTTGATGAAAGTGAACGAGCAGAGTGAAAAAGTTGGCTTAAAACAACATTCAGTGGCAAAACTAAGATCATGGTATCCAGTCCCATCACTTTGTGGCAAATAGATGGGGAAACAATGGAAACAGTGACAGATTTTTTTTTATTTTGGGGGGGGCAGATGATGACTGCAGCCATGAAATTAAAAGATGCTTGCTCCTTGGAAGAAAAGAAAAGCTATGATCAACCTAGATAGCCTATTAAAAGGCAGAGACATTACTTTGCCAACAAAAATCTGTCTAGTCAAATCTATGGTTTTTCCAGTAGTTATGTATGGATGTGAGAGTTGGACTATGAGGAAAGCTAAGTACTGAAGAATTGATGCTTTTGAACTGTGGTGCTGGAGAAGACTCTTGAGAGTCCCTTGGACTGTAGTCAATCCTAAAGGAAATCAGTCCTGAATATTCATTGGAAGGACTGATGCTAAAGCTGAAACTCCAGTACTTTGGCCACTTGATGCGAAGAACTGACTCATTTGAAAAGACCCTGATTCTGGGAAAGACTGAAGGCAGGAGGAGAAGGGGACGACAGAGGATAAGATGGTTGGATGGCATTACCAACTCGATGGACACGAGTTTGAGTAAGCTCCAGGAGTTGGTAATGGACAGGGAAGCCTGGCATGCTGCAGTCCATGGGGTTGCAAAGCGTCAGACAGGACTGAGCGACTGGACTGAACTGAACTGAACGGAATATATTCAATATTGTTTTGGGGCTTCCCTGGTGGCTCAAGTGGTAAGAAGCCACCTGCCAATGCAGGAGACACAGGTTTATCCTTGGTCCAGGAAGATCCCACATGCCTCAGAGCAACTAAGCCTGAGTGCCACAACTACTGAGCCTGTGCTCTAGAGCCCGGGAATAGCAACTACTGAAGCCTGTGCTCGCTAAGAGCCTGTGCTCAACAACAGAAGAAGCCACTGAAATGAAAAGTCCACCCTCCACAACAGAGAGAAGCCCATGTAGCAACAAAGACCTAGCACGGCCAATTAAATACACAAGATTTTACATGCATGTAGAAATATATTTTTCATCAGACTCTTTGAGAGGACTTCCTTTTGTTCACTACTGAATCCCTGACACCTGTACAAAGCAGGACTCAGCAAATGTTAAAAGACTGGTGAGGATATAAAAAAAATGAAATACACATAGATTGCTGACACAAGTATAAATGGTGCAGCATCTCTGGAAAACCTTTTGGCAGTATTCCACTCCTGGGTATGTACCCAACAAGAAGTCATACACACATACACCCAAAGACATAGAAGAATATTCTTTGGAGCATTATTCCTAACAGCCAAAAACTGGAAATAATCAAATGTCCATCAACAACAGAGTGGATAAATTTCGGTATATTTTTATAGTGGGATTCTATACAGCAATAAGAAAAAACTATTGACACAAGGACATGGGTCATTATTGTTGAACAAAAGAAGCCAGACAGAATATACACTATATGACTCTTATTTATATAATGTTCCTTAAAAAAAAAAAAGACAAAGCTGATGAATGGTAATAGAGGTCAGGATACTGGCTACCCTGGGAGAGAGAGAGGGATAGTATCTGGCAGGTGAGAGGTGGGTTTCTGAAGTAGCTGCTCTTAATATTCTATTTTTTGATCTGGAAAGCACAAGTATGATCACTTTATGAAAATTTATTGAGCTGTACATTTATGATTTGTGAATTTTTTAATAAGAAAGTTTACAAAGAAAGGGAAAGCTACAGGAAAAAAGAAACATTAAGCTATCTTCCAAACAGTTAATGATTCCATTTATCTTTTTTTCCCCCCTCCTTCATCTGGTTGCACCATGAGGCTTATGGGAATCTCAGTTCCCCAACCAGGGATCAAACCCATGTCTGCTGCAGTGGAAGCAGAGCCCTCCAGGGAATTCCCTCCACTTATCTTTTAAACATCTTTTTGTTAATAGCCAAAAGCAAATTTATTTTCATTTAAAACATAACTCAAGATTAGGTGATTAGTTAAAGCCACATCTTCATTCACCTATAAACTGGAATCCAAGTGTTAAGAAAATCAACCTAAAGATCCTTTCTCACTACACAATACTGTTAATATCTAACTAGATACAAGGACCTATTCAAATGAGAAAAATTTACTCATCTGTTACTGACAGACCTTTCCCCAATGGTTTCTATTTTCGAATGTCAGCATTCAGGGTAAGTTTAATAAAACCTTTAGCCATGTTGTCCCCCTTAATCTGTGGAACCAAAATCAGTGTCATGTTCTGATATTGGTATCAACTGTCTGCCTGTTTTCCCTATAATCGAGAAGCGGGTTCACATGTAAACAGGACTGATCTCACAAATGCATAAACATACAAAGAGATACTTTCCTTAAAATAAATCTCTGCTCCACACACGGCCAAACCCTTGCACAATAAATTAACTCTTCAGCAGCCTCCAAGCTAAAAAACTGAAGTGAAACCAATTAAGCCCTAATGGGATCCCAATTTCTTATTTCTGAAAGAAGTCTTAATAGATCCCTGTAAGTTTATAATCTTTATCAACCATCCAGATAATCCTGTTAGACTTAGTTCCAAATCCGCGAATCTGAAAATGTGCTACAATCAAAAAAGCTTTGATTACTGCATTTACAGCTTTCACTGCCACAACCAACATGTGCTTTAAAAAACTGGGAAATTTCAATTGCTTCAAAATGGAAATAACAGCCTTAATTAGAAAAGATGGCACTTCTCTGTAAAAACACCAAATGGCAGATGACGTTGGTGCTGTGGGAGGGCCCAGAGGAGGCCCCCGGGGGCCCTGGAATGGGAGGCCATGGTAGCTTCTGCGGAGGCTTTGGCAGTGGCATCTGGGGCTGGGGTTGAGGCCAAGGCAGAGGCTGTGGATCTCGCAGAGGCAAGGCCGAGAGGACAAGTGGCTCCCCATTACCAAGCTGGGCTGCCTGGTCAAAGAAATGATCAAGTCCTTGGAGGAGATCTATTTCTTCTCTCTGCTATCAAGGAATCTGAGATCGCTCACTTTTTCCTGGGAGCATCCCTTAATTAAGCAGACCTGTGCTGACCAGCAGACCAGGTTCAAGACATCTGTCACTGTCGGGAGTTACTATGGGGCATGTCAGTTTGGGCATCAAGTGCTCTACGGAGGTAGCCATCATCCTGGCCAAGCTCTCCATCATCCCTGTGTGATGAGATGGCTACTGGGGGAACAAGATCAGAGACCCACATGGTCCCTTGCAGGGTGACTGGCCGCTGTGGCTCTGTGCTGGTGCGCCTCATCCCTGTCCCCAGGGGCACTGGTACCGTCTCAGCCCCTGTCCCCAAGAAGCTCCTGATGATGGCTGGCATTGACGACTGCTTCACCTCTGCCAGGGGCTGCACTGCCACCTTGGGCAACTTCACGAAGGCCATTTTTGACACCATTTCCAAGACTCACAGTTACTCATCCCTGATCTCTGGAAAGAGACAGTATTCACTAAGTCTCTGTATCAGAATTCACTGACCATCTTGTAAACAGTCTCTTTGCAGAGGACCCAGGCTCCAGCTATAGCTATCACATAATTTTATATGAGAAAAATAAAGTGAATGAAGCTAGAGGAAAAAAAAAAAGACGACTGATAAATTGTTGTCTCCAAACTCTGCATGTCCTAATAGTCTGCACGGTTATACTAGTCACTTTGGCCACCAAAAGGAATAAAGAAGCAGTTGTTAAAGGTTGTCAGATACCATGTCTGGTGGATGGTCTGAGGATTTTATCTTGAGGGTTTCCTCAGAATTTATTGCCTTTTAATTCATGGAAACACAGACTGTGGAATGAGAAGAACCTCAGAAATCCTTTATCTTTTGAATTTCCTATATTTAGAGCATTATTTTGCCTCAACAAAAACCTGCACACCCACTGTGTACACATAAGGTGCTCAAAATGAGTTCAAGGACTTAGAGGCAGCAAGAGCAGAGTATCTCTTCTTGGTCTTTGTGCTGATAAAAGCAGTTTCATAAAATAAGATGTTGTTGTTTAGTCACTGAGTCATGTCCAACTCTTTGTGACCCCCCCATGGGCTGTAGCCCACCAGGCTCCTCTGTTCATGGGATTTCCCAGGTAAGAAGACTGGAGTGGGTTACCATTTCCTTCTTTGGGGGATCTTCCTGACCCAGGAATTGAACCCATGTCTCCTGCACTGACAGAGAGATCCTCTACCACTAAGCCACTAGGAAAGCCCCAGTAAGTGAGTAAAACCTCACTCAGTATTTCATGCTAATATCGGGCAATCCATCAGCAGTATATGCATGTAATACAAATGTCTACACAGGACAGTTCTCCCAGCCAGGCTTTTTATAGCTGACAATACAGTAAGTTTACAGTACTAGGCAAAATGTCACCATCTCAGAGTCAATATGATAGATGATTCCTCAATGAGTCTAACGTAGGAACAAATTCTTTAGCCTGATATTCAAAGTGTCCCACAGTTCTGCCTCAACCTGCCTTTACTCTTGCTTTTACTAGTACATCCCGTACCTTCCAGACCAAGAGTTAGTAACTAAGGCCATCTCCCATCCCATTCCTGTACAAACCTTGCCCATAGTAATGGCTATAGGCTAGCAATTTCTATATTTTAAAAGAGTTGTTAAAAAAAAAAAAAGAGGAGGAGAATATGTGACAGAATCCATTAGGTGTTCCATAAAGCCTAAAATATCTACTATTAAGCTCTTTACAGAAAAAAGTTTGCCTATTGCTGGCTTACTCCAGTATCAGGCCCTGGCATGATTTTCTTTATTCCATTTCTTCCTCTCTGTATTTACCAATCCAAGATGGACCCACCTATCAAAATGCAACTAAGTAATATTCAGTTAAGCCTTTCTTGCTACTTTCAGTGAGTACACTCTTCCTTTTTTAAATCCATATCCTCTATCTCCCTTAGCACACTATATCCCTTGTAGTTTCCAAACCCAAAACTGACAACACATGGTCTGACAAAGCTATTGCATTAACCAAAATTATTTTATTGCTTCCGACCTGCCTGTTCAAATGTAACTTCACAGAGCCACTAGGGTGCTCTACTTAGAATACAATTGTAACAACGTCATTCCCTCATCCTTTCTGTTGCTCTCCATTAGCTATGGAATAAAATCCAAGCATAAACCTGTTCCCTGCCTGGTTCTCTAGTCTCATCTCCTACTCTTCTTCACCTAGCACCTTATCCTTTAAATAACATATTAATTTTCAATCCCTCCCCCCAAACCTGGTCCAGACTCAGCTTTCCCATCTCTTACCCTTTCTTTACTTGGGTCACACACTTTGTGGTTAGAAGTAAAAAAAAATTGATATATCATCTCTGGAGAATAATTTGGCAACATGTATCAAAATTATACAAACTGTACCCTTTGTCCAAGCAGTTCTACTTCTAGGAATCTAGTCGGTAGATTTATGAAATGGCATTTTCTGCAAAGCTATGCAGCACTGTTTCCAACAGCAAAAGATTGGCATGTGAAATGTTCATCAGTAGTGGACTGTAGAAAAAAAAGTATTATGCATCCATACAATGAAACACAATGCAGAATGAGGAAGTTCTTTTATCTATGTTATTATATGGCCTACAAGAATATATCTGCAAGGACACAGTATAAACTAGTAATGCTAGCTGCCTCCAAGAAGGCAAGTGTTGGCTGGAGCACAGAGGTGAAGGAGACAGTTCACTAAGTAACCTTTGTACCTTTTAATTGTTGAATTATGTAAATACACTACCAGACCAAAAACTGATTTTTTTAAAACAGTTGTTGGAGAAGCCTTTTCTGAAACACACCCATACATACATGAACATACATTAGGTCAGATGCCTATTGGTGGTAGTTCTTATCATGCTATTATTACTGCTTACCATTGATAATGAAACATCAATCTGTTCCTCCCTCCACCATTGAACAACTTTTAAACTTCTCTGGCACCTTAGAATTCTCTTTATATCTGCCAGCACCCTGTACTAGGGGCTTAATAAATGTTCCCCTGGTCAGGGAACTAGATCCCACATGCCACCACTAAATAAACAAAATATATTTTTAAAAAAAATTCACCTTCTAGTATAATTAGCTTGGGTCACAGAAGAATACAGATATTAGTGAAAGTGAAGTTGCTCAGTCATGTCCGACTCTGTGCGACCCCATGGACTGCAGCCCACCAGGCTCCTCTGTCCGTGGGATTCTCCAGGCAAGAATACTGGAGTGGGTTGCCATTTCGGGCCCTCAAAAAAATGATTTATTGAACTTAATTAGCAGAATAAAGAGAACTAAGAGACTCAAGAAAAAGATAATCAACAATTGATTCTAGGATTTCAAATTACTATTTAAAAACCATGGCTTTAATGGAAACTCTCCTTATTTACCTAATCATTCCTTAAAGTACAACAGCCACAAAATTAGCACGGACTATTTAAGAGACCTATAGGACGCTCAGAACAAGTCAAGCGTTGGTATCCACGACTACAGTTATGTGCTCAGTGGCTCGGAGGCATGTCTGGCATCCCATCTCCTCCCCAAGTTCACTACCTCCATCAGTTGAACCAGAATCTTTGCTTCAGTATTTCCCAATACAACTCTCCCCAACAGCATCAGTTATAAGAGGAAAAGATGGACAATCACTGTCAAACTTAATTAAAACCCAGTTGTCAAAGCTTTCACTACAAAAGCAATCAACAAAAATCCATGTTAGGACATACAGGGCAAGACAAACTGGAAGATCTTTGAAGACAGGGACTGAATTTTATCCACCTGGGAACCCCCTCAGCACCTAGAACCATCCCTGCAGCTAACGGCTCCACAATATAGTTGTTAAATGAACAGCTTCACTTAAGACTATAGAGGGGATTTTTACTTTATCTGTATTGTTTAAATATCTAAAATATATTCATGCATTACAAAATCACTGATGTAATAACAAATAATGTCTAGAACATGCTTTTACAATTCCTCAATTGATTCTCATCTTATCATGTAGACAGGGATGGTATGGCTGTCCTCTTTTCACAGATGATAAAAGCCATTCAAAATCCAAATATGAATTGTCCAAAGTTGCACTGCTTGTGAGCTGTGAAGGTAAAAGGAAGCACTGGGATGATACCCATGTTTTCACTTATTACACATCTAACCAAAAAGAAAAGAATGTCCCCTCACAGATTCAACTCCCAAAAACCTATACCCTTGCATTCTACCTGTGTGATAGTGACCAAATCACCTGATTCCTGGACTTTATATGAAATAAGAGGATGAGAATACTACTACTCATTGATTGCTATAAAAATCAGATGTGTGAAAACTATTCTGACATTTAAGTGGTAGTTGCTATTATTTCTGTTAATGATATGTAAATAAGAAATGACTGTGTTGACTCCAACAGAAGACAGACTCTATATTATAAAAGAGAATATGCCTTTCAGTAGAAACAAGACAACCAAAATTGATCTTACCCAAATACACTGTTTCCTTAACAACTAATTTTAAAACAAAGTAAAACACCCAACAACCAAATGGAACTCTCATAGATCACTAGTAAAAATACAAAATGGTACAGTGCAGCCACTTCAAAAAATACTTGGGCGTTTCTTAAGAAGTTAAACATGAAATTACCTAGAACCCAGTGAACCCACTCCTAAGTATTTACCCAAGAGAAATGAAGACGTGTGTGCAAAAGACATAAATGTTTAGAGTTCCATTCATATCATCAAAACAGGAAACAACCCAAATGTAGACAGACTGATTTAAAAAATTACAGTATATCCATACAGTGGAATGCTACTCAGCAATAAAAGGGAACCACAGATATATACAACATGGATGATTTTCAAAACAATTATAGTAAGTGAAAGATAGCAGATACAAAGGTTACATATCGTACAGTTTCATTCATATGACATGGAAAAGGCAAAAAACTAGAGAGAAAGAGAGAAACCACTAGAGGGGCAAAAACTAGTATAGTAGTTAGCAGGGGCTGCTAAATAAAGGGAAAGGAGCATGAGGTAACTATTGGGGATGATGGAAATAATATATATCTTGGTTGGTGTGATGATCACAATTACATATATTTGTCAAAACTCACAGAACTGTACCCTTAAAAAAGAATAAAGTTTACTATATGTAAATTATACCTCAAAAACATGACTAAAAAAGAAAGAAAAACTAAACTACTCCATTTACACATCTGGATGAAAAAGGAATAGTTAATTATCACAATATTTATGCTCAGTTTGGTTCAGTATTTGCTTAAGAAATTTTAGTTAAACCACCTAACAACTGCTGGGTTAAACCTCTCTGAGGAGGTTTTACAGGGATACCCTGTTTTCAGAGAAACCATTCTCTCTCTTTAATCATTAATTATTTTGACAGTGCTCACTCCAGCAGTCACTACTACTTAACTTTCATTCATTACCACCTACTTCCTTCCAGTGCTCTCCCCATTTCAAAACTCCAAAAAAGGCAACCTACAGTTCTCTACAAATATATCCAAGAAATGAGCACACTTAAATTCCTTACTTGGAATTTCAAAGGCAAACCACTCAGTAGCAAATCACTCTGCCTTTTTCACAAGAAAAAAATATTTAAAATTTCACTATGTGCCAAAAGCAACCAGTCATATATATATTATATACATAAACACACACAAATACTGTCAAAGATGGGAAGCGAAAAGCAAAGGAGTTAAGGAAAGATATACCCATTTGAATGCAGAGTTCCAAAGAATAGCCAAGAAGAAAGCCGTCCTCAGCGATCAATGCAAAGAAAATAGAGGAAAACAACAGAATGGGAAAGACTAGAGATCTCTTCCAAGAAAATTAGAGATACCAAGGGAACATTTCATGCAAAGATGGGCACAATAAAGGGCAGAAATGGTACGGACCTAACAGAAGCAGAAGCTATTAAGAAGAGATGGCAAGAATACACAGAAGAACTATACAAAAAAGATGTTCACGACCCAGATAATCACGATGGTGTGATCTCTCACCTAGAGCCAGACATCCTGGAATGTGAAGTCAAGTGGGCCTTAAAAAGCATCACTACGAACAAAGCTAGTGGAGGTGATGGAATTCCAGTTGAGCTATTTCAAATCCTCAAAGATGATGCTATGAAAGTGCTGTACTCAATATGCTAGCAAATTTGGAAAACTCAGCAGTGGCCACAGGACTGGAAAAGGTCAGTTTTCACTCCAATCCCAAAGAAAGGCAATGCCAAAGAATGCTCAAACTACTGCACAATTGCACTCATCTCACACACTAGTAAAGTAATACTCAAAATTCTCCAAGCCAGGCTTCAGCAATATGTGAACCGTGAACTTCCTGATGTTCAAGCTGGTTTTTGAAAAGGCAGAGGAACCAGAGATCCAATTGCCAACATCTGCTGGATCATGGAAAAAACAAGAGAGTTCCAGAAAAACATCTATTTCTGCTTTATTGACTATGCCAAAGCCTTTGACTGTGTGGATCACAATAAACTGGAAAATTCTTCAAGAGATGGGAATACCAGACCATTTGACCTCTCTCTTGAGAAACCTGTATGCAGGTCAAGAAACAGTGAGAACTGGACATGGAACAACAGACTGGTTCCAAATAGGAAAAGGAGTACATCAAGGCTATATATTGTCACCCTGCTTATTTAACTTATATGTAGAGTACATCATGAGAAACGCTGGGCTGGAAGAAGCACAGCTGGAATCAAGACTGCCGGAAGAAATATCAACAACCTCAGATATGCAGATGACACCACCCTTATGGCAGAAAGTGACGAACTAAAGAGCCTCTTGATGAAAGTGAAAGAAGAGGGTGAAAAAGTTGGCTTAAAGCTCAACATTCAGAAAACAAAGATCATGGCATTCGGTCCCGTCACTTCATGGCATATAGATAGGGAAACAGTGGCTGACTTTATTTTTGGGGGCTCCAAAAGCACTGCAAATGGTGATTGCAGCCATGAAATTAAAAAAAGCTTACTCCTTGGAAGTTATGACCAACCTAGACAGCATATTCAAAAGCAGGGACATTACTTTGCCAACTGGTTTTTCCAGTGGTCATGTATGGATGTGAGAGTTGGACTATAAAGAAAGCTGAGTGCCAAAGAACTGATGCTTTTTAACTGTGGTGTTGGAAAAGACTCTTGAGAGTTCCTTGGACTGCAAGGAAATCCAACCATTCCATCCTAAAGGAGATCAGTCCTGGGTGTTCATTGAAAGGACTGATGTTGAGGCTGAAACTCCAATACTCTTGGCCACCTGATGCGAAGAGCTGACTCATTTGAAAAGACCCTGATGCTGGGAAAGATTGAGGGCAGGAGGAGAAGGGGATGACAGAGGATGAGATGGTTGGATGGCATCACCGACTCGATGGACATGGGTTTGGGTGGACTCTGGGAGTTGGTGGTGGACAGGGAGGCCTGGTGTGCTGCGGTTCATGGGGTCATAAAGAGTTGCACACGACTGAGCGACTGAACTGATACATCAAATTTCTGTAAGTTGAGTTACATCTATTTTTTTTTAGTATGTTTGTTACATTTAATTTTTATTTTATTTTGTTAAAAATTTATTTTAATTGGAGGCTAATTACTTTACAATATTGTAGTGGGTTTTGCCATACACTGACATGAATCAGTATACATGTGTTCCTCATCTTGGACCCTCCTCCCAACTCCCTCCCCATCCCATCCCTCTGGGTCATCCCAGTGCACCAGCCCTGAGCACCCTGTCTCATGCATCAAACCTGGACTGCGATCTGTTTCACATATGATAATATACATGTTTCAATGCTCTTAAATCACTGAGAAGTTATCCCAAAGTAACTTCTGAGTACAATATACTGACCACATACCCCCAGACTAAAGCCAAAAAGCTACAATCAAAGAGGTTTATAAACTAAATTTCATAGTAACATGGGTTAGCAATCTTGGAGCTATTTTCAGTTATTCTAGGTTTGGACAAATAAATATACTATGGATTATCTGAGTCGGGTTTACAATCCCTAGGTAAGAGAAGGGGCTTAAAAATACAGGAAAAATAATATAAAGGCCAAAGAAACTTTGTGGTACTGGAGGTGTTAGTCTGAAAACACAATTCTGAAACCAAGTTCCCTTATCAAGTTTATGATCAATCTCTCTATCCAAAATTTGATTCACTCTCTTGTACACTCTGACCTCAAGCCTGTGCTAACTGAACACTAATCAACAAGAGTCAGATGACTAAAACTGCTATTACTGACAACATCATTAAGCAACTAAAATTGCTATTATGGACATCTTCATTAACGTACAAACTCAGGTTGCTTCTCCAGCACCAGATGAGTGGTCCCAGAGCCATGGACCACTTTGGCTGGAGAATCATAAACCAGACACATCCTCACTTCCCAAAACTACAAATAAGGAATGTCACAGTAATGCCTCTTTGTTCTTCCTCTAAAACACAGCCCTAACTCAAAGACCAGGTGGGTCTGAAATCCTTACTTTGCTGCAAACTCCCATTGTCAGAGTTTGGGTTTCAGTACTGCAGGCACAGGAGCCCTTTGCTCAGTTTCAGTTTTTATTATATTTAGATAAAAACAGAAATAAACTTAGATATATGTGTGTATATATATGTGTATATGTGTGTATATATCCATGTATGTGTATATATACACATAGATTTCTTAGCTCTGCCCAGTGAAGGGATCTGAAAGCAATGACAACCCACAGCAATGAGCATACATAGCAACTAGATCTTGATTTCCAAATAATTTTCTCCACTAACAGAAATTAGGAGAGAAACATCTTAGAGAAATAGCTGATTCCAAAGTTCAGGTAGGAAGATAAGCCTGGAACATCTTTTTTGTGCCAAAAAGGAACTTGTTCAAGAATGTTAGGAACTTGTCAAAAGCTAGCTTGAAGGGGTTCCCACTGCCGAATCTGGGACAATGTGAAAACCACAAAAAATAATGACAGTAACAGATTATGACCTACTGCATAAAATAAGAATCCATATTAATACATACAAATAAAGGTAAGAAAATGCTCTCCAGCAGAATATTAACCAATAAACAAAGAACAAAACTGATAAGCTGAAAAGAATAAAACTGATATGTAAAAAATAAAAACTGGTAGCACAGTTCTGTAATATGAAAGCACAACTAACATGGTAATAACTGACTCAGGCAAACATCATCAACAGATGCTACAATTACTGGATAAAAGTCTGATGAAATCAAGGTATTTACATGGACTCAGTATCTCCCATCGTAGAAGGCAATGGCAACCCACTCCAGTACTCTTGTCTGGAAAATCCCATGGACAGAGGAGCCTGGTAGGCTGCAATCCATGGGGTTGCTAGGAGTCGGACATGACTGAGCAACTTCATTTTCACTTTTCACTTTCATGCATTGGAGAAGGAAATGGCAACCCACTCCAGTGTTCTTATCTGGAGAATCCCAGGGACAGGGGAGCCTGGTGGGCTGCCGTCTCTGGGGTCTCACAGAGTCGGACACGACTGAAGTGATGCAGCAGCAGCAGCAGCAGCAGCAGCAGCTCCCACAACATTACTAATTAAAAAGGAAAACATTAAACTATAGTGGAAAAACCTGACAGACATCATCTTAAATAAGTGATCAAAGTTATCATCATCAGTACTGAACAAATGGATATCAAATGCTTCCTGATATGACGCAGAGGGAAGGATATAACATTACTCTGCAATATTCCCATCAAAATGCATAATCTGAATCTATTCATAAGGAAGGCAAATTCAAATTGAGAGACATTCTATGAAATAAATGGCCTATACCATTCAAAAAAGACAAGATCATGAAAGATAAGTCTGAAGGGTTCTTTCAAACTGAAGGAGACTGGAGATTAAACAAATATTTTATGCAGATCCTGGATTGGATCCTAGATCAGAAAAATTTTTCCCTACAAAAAACATTGAACCAAATGGCAAAATTTGAATAAAGTCAGTATATTAGATAATAATATTATAACCAATCTGTATTTCCTGATTTTGGAAAGAACATCGTTGTGGTTACATAAGAGAATGTCTTAGTTTACTGAAAATATACATTATCATATTTAGGGTAAAGAAGTATCATATTTGTAACTTACTCTAGTTTCAAAAATTAATATGCATATATAAAAAGAACATAGGGACCTCCGTGGTGGTCCAGTGGTTAAGAATCTAGCTTCCAGTGCAGGGGATGCTGGTTGCATGCCTGGTCCTGGTGAGTTGCCCCTAAGGCGCAACTGCTGAGCCCAAGAGCAACTGCTGAGCCCAGGGGCCACAACTAAAGAGAAACCCTTAAGGAGGAGCTTATGAAAACTTGAGCTCCTAAGCTCCTAGCGGCTCCAGGCAGCTAGTGAATGAATGCCAGAGGAGCTAAGACCATCATCTCCTCTTCCCCACCTCAGAACCTGCCTCTTCTAAGCCACTGCTACTTTTAATTTAGGCCATTAAGACTTGCTTTCTGCCAGCTTCTGCCCTGTAAGGTTGATGTGACCTCTCAAGAGAGAAACAAAATGAATCATAATCACTTTCTCAAAATTAAGGACAAACAAATACTGCCACATTTTTGGTGGAAAAAAATATCACTAGTGTTTTAACTTCTATGGGGGATGGGAGAGGGAGAGGATAGTGGTAAGGAGATAGTAAACCAGCTAAAAACTATGTGAAATAGAGGAAATGGTGATTTTGATTAGTGAACCTCTAGGGATATAAGGTAACAATGAATAAATCTGTGCTATCTGAATGTCTGTTCTCATGTGGCTTCAAAAAATTAAAAGCAGGCAGGACCTCTGCATTGAGATGGCTAAGTTAACAAAGGAATAAGGGAAACATCTGTATGAGAGGAAAAGGTCAGAGCAGTGTGTCAAGGGAACTCTGCTATGCCTGGTATTAACATTTCACTTGAGTTGCTGGAGAGGTCAGATTACATATTTGTCGCCATCAGTTAATTTAATTGAAAGGTCTAGCCAACTCCAAAGCTATCAATTCAGACAGAAGGATACCTAGCTCCTAGTACCTCTGAGTTTTACTTTGATTTCTGCATTTAATTACAGGAATACAAAATAGAGGGCCAGAACCATATTTTAAAGAGCCACATTCCAAAGTAAAGGTTTACTGTACAGTCCATATATTATATTTGATGATCCATATTTGACAGCTCCTCACAGGGCCATGCAAAATTAGCATGGACGTTTCTTGGGCTTTTGATGTTCACAGCCATCATGTGCTTCACTGCTAAAATCAGGAAACATATGGGATGAATTGGTAAAGGCTGCTGGGAGTTTCTGCTGCCTTTTTGTTTTCTGTTTTTAATTCATGGCTAAGGCCAATTCAGAATACCTCTAAACAAGACCAAGATTTAATACAGCACTCTTTAAACCATATCCAATCCCAGGATATTTTTAAATAAGAAAAGATGTTAAAGAAAGGTGTTGAAGAAAAATGATGGGAAATCAAGTATCTTCAGGGAACACCAGGATCCTTGGGAACATATGTCTAAAAACCTATAGTTTAGCTAGTGAAAAGAAGAAGCCACATGGTAGAGAGTGAAAAATGTGGGTTTTGGACTCAGATCTCAGTGAATTCAGTTATCAGGACTGAACTAAGTGTGAATAGTGTGTCTGCTACTGGTTAACTGTGTGACCTAGGGGAATTTATTTAACTTCTCTGAGACTTACTTTCTCATCTGTAAAACAGAGATACTAACTCCCTCTCATGGATGTTTCAGAATTACATGAGATGACATCCGTGAAAGGGGGTTCCCAGGTGGCGTGTGGTAAAGACTGGCCTGCCATGCAGGTGACATAGGTGGCTTGGGTTTGATCCTGTGTTGGGAAAATCACCTGGAGGAGGAAATGGCAACCCGCTCTAGTATTCCTGCCATAGAAGATTCCATGGACAGGAGTCTGGTGGGCTACAGTCCATGGGTTCAAAAAGAGTTGGACACAACTGAGTACAACATACATGAAAAGTGCCCAGCATAAAATCTGGGAAAGACTTTTTTAAAGAATTCAACTGGACTTATAGTCAGATTCAGTTGACATATCTGCTATAGACTCATTTTACAAGTTTAATTTATGGTACCCCAATTTCAGATAGCCTCAAGGCCTCGGAGAGGCCTGAGACAAAAACCAGAGACAGAGGCAAAAGTTACTTAACCAGCCATAATAAAACCCAGAGACAGACTCTGTCACATGTAAATATACTAGCTCATATTGCACATGGGGCCAGTCAATACAGCTCCAGAAAGACCCCTCCTCTTTGTAATTTTACTAAAGCAGAAACGATAACTAGGGGAAAGAGTCCCTCAGCCTTTAAACTATCAGAGATCGTAAGTAAATCTTTACAATTGAATGATCACTTTCTACGAAGTTCAAAACAATACTCTAAGAATTGAGGCTAAAACCAGCAGGTAAGAAATCTTACTTCCTCATCTTTCCTCCTGCTTTCCTTACCCTGGAGGAAGTATGAACTCAGGGAATTAACTCATCTTTATCCTAGTGCTACATGCATCCACTGTACTCTTATTTAAACCACCTTTCCGGTCTCAAAGCTTTCAGCAGCTACCTTAATGTTAAGAAGTCAGGCTCTGTAGTCACAAAAGATCTAGATTTTAAACTGTTCATTTATTAGCTCTATGTATTTCCGGGTGGCACCAGTGGTAAAGAACCCACCTGCCAATGCAGGTAGATATAAGGGACGTGGGTTTGATCTCTGGGTAAGGAAGATCCCCTGGAGGAGGAAACGGCAACCCACTCCAGTATTCTTGCCTAGAGAATCCCATGGAGAGAGGAGCTTGGCATGCTAGTTCATAGGGCTGCACCAAGTCGGACATGACTGAATAGACTTAGCATGCACAGGTGAGATCTGAGTCAATTTTCTAGTTTGTAAAAGAGGATATATAAATAAAAGTAAAGGATTAAAAGGCAAAAGGTGGCCCAAAATAAACATTCAATATTAGTCATCATTATTATTAGGCAAGAGTTAACCTCATTTATAGATCAAATAAACAAACAACTGAGTCTCAGAGGTAGAGTAACTTCCCAATAGAATGGAACCTCAAACCCAAAGTCTGCCTCCAAATTCTGCTTTTTCCATTACGCCAAACAACCTATCTCATGTATGAAAGTGAAAGTTGGTCAGTTGTCCAACTCTTTGGGACCCCATGGCCTATACAGTCCATGGAATTCTCCAGGCCCGAATTCTGGAGTGGGTAGCCTTCGCCAAGGCGTCTTCCCAACCCAGGGATTGAACCCAGGTCTCCCACATTGCAGGCAGATTCTTTACCAGCTGAGCCACAAGGGAAGCCCCAGAATACTGGAGTGGGTAGCCTATCCCTTCTCCGGCGTATCTTCCCAACCCAGGAATCAAACCGGGGACTCCAGCACTGCAGGCGAATTCTTTACCAACTGAGCTCTCAGGGAAGCCCTATCTCATGTCTGTCCCTGTCGTTTTAAACAAGGTACTAACTGCAATTTACTAGTCTTTATTGTGTGGTCACAGGTTATGGATGTTTTTAATCTTATTCCATTTTTTCTTTTTCATATCCTAATAGTTTGGGAGGAAAACTGACTGAACACACCAGTGTGCCACAGCAGGTGATGACCAGGGGAAAAGATGAGACCCAGTTTCTCCTTGTCAGTATCCTTACCTGGAATAGCCTCTCCCCTCTCCAAGTGCATTTGCATCTGCTATGATCTGGGCTCGAATAAGTACCCTAGGACTAGTGAGAGTACCTCTAAGCCTGAAGAACAAAGGAAATACAAACTTTCCAAACCAGAAGGAGCGAGTCATGCATGTAGGGAGAATTTCCTTCAGAAGAAGAACAAGGGACACAGCTAGACAGAGACAACACTCATAGGAAGGGAGCAGGATAATTAAATTCCATATCCTCAGACGGGAAGAAAGCCAGCTGATGGAGTCTAAGTCAGTCAGCTTCCCAGGGTGGGAAAGGATGGAGAGTGGACCTAGAGGAGCCAACAGAAGGGACCTAATTCTACCTCAGAGAAGTCTTCTTGGTGCACTCTCACATCTCTTCTTTCATCCTAAGCTAAGTGCCAGATAAGGAAAGAGTTACTGAATGGGACAGTTCTCACCCCTTTTGAAGAGTAATGCTTATCTACCATAAAATATTTATGGGTAAGCTTTTCACTAATTGAGTATGGTCATTTATCATCCCACTTGTAACTGTTCAGAAATCTTTTAGGTTCAAGAATTTACGTATCTTTCTCCACATTTGTGGATTTTGCACTTACCTACTAGGCAAATTAAATCACAATAATGCAGATACTATCACAACCCTCAAGGAATTTAATACTTAGGAGTTTGCACTCATATCTGAAGAAGACAGAATGTATGCCACCAGAGAGGAAAGAGCTGTTGTGCTGTGAAAAGTTCTAGAACAGGTTTCGTTGCCATCCAGCCCCTGGCAGGCATAACTTCAGCCAGAACTCACTGTTATCTATTAACAAGGTTTCTCACAGGTCCAGATCTGGAGAACCACTCACCAAGCCCTCAACAGCCCCCAGTTTCCACTCTATACCCTCAGCCAATAAGGTTCATGCCTCATCCTCCTGGAAAAAGTCCCTCTCCTTCTAAATGTCACCTCCTTACCTGAACCTTACTTGGACCCTCAAAGAACAATTACAATGTGCCTACTCTGCATTCCCCAAAGCCTTTACTTTGAGAACTTAAAGCACTTTATCATTATCCAGGTATTTGTGCAGGACCTCTACTAGACTGGGGCTTCCCTGGTGGCTCAGATGGTAAAGAATCCGCCCGAAATGTGGGACACCTGGGTTCAATCCCTAGATTGGGACGATCCCCTGGAGAAGGGAAAGGCTATCCACCCCAGTATATTGGCCTGGAGAATTCCATGAACTATACAGGGGTCGCAGAGTCAGACATGACTGAGCGACTTTCACTTCACTTCACTTCTACTAGATTGTGAGATTCCAAGTCATCTGTATCCTTAGCCACTAACAGCACTCAAAATAGTATGTCATGCCCAGTGTAAGTATTCTACATATCTTAACACATACATTCTACTAATATGTACATCACAGTAAGTCATCACAGTAAAACTGAAAAGGAGATGACAGGAACTCTCTTCTCAGTTTTACAAGTGAGGAAAATTAAGTGCACAGAAAGGTTAAGTAGTGCTGAAAGTCTAAAAGGTAGTAAGGACTGGACCCCAGGATTTCAAACTAAGCACAACTTTAGAACTGAATTTCAACAGACATCATGGGTTGAGGGGAAGGTCAGACTACAAGATCAATGGTCTCCACCACAGGGAGCACAGTTATTATTCACACACTGGGGTGTGGAAAGCCAAACACTGGAACTTCTACTTATATTTGTTTCAGTTCATCCTTTGGTAAAACGTCTATTTTTGCACGTTATAAAATGTACATAATAGACAGTACAGTCAACACTGTAATAGTAACTTAAACACACATAATGAGTGTGCATACTCAACCATTATTTACTGATACAAAGAACATTAAAACCATTTGAGGCCACTTTTCTAGACTATTTCCCCCAGGGACTCAGTTCCTCCATTCTCTCTGCCTAGCACTTTAGTTAAAAAACATTAGCCAATCAAGACTACAGGTGAACTTCAGAGAGGTAAGAGTTTGGTCTTTATATCTGGAAGCCCTACATCAGCTCAAGGACCGGGTGCTTAGCAGATGGTCAATGCTGAATCTAACTGTATCATGAGAACCTCATTTAAAAAATTCTCTTCAGGAAAAAAAAAAAAGTCTCTCAACATTTTAATGCAACTTATAAATACTTCCAGATTTAAAAAAAAAAACCATACTAAGCACACTGCCTAGAAATGTTATATAGAATTCTCTTAGGATGACTATAAACAAACAAAAAATAAACCTTAGTTACATAATAGAACCAAAATGTACTTTAGAGCTTAAACAGAAAACTGCATAAGAGAGATATGGGCATTAAAAAAAATCTAAGTTCATATTAAAGGTCCTTTCACTATAGAGATAGTGTAACTTTGTCAGACCTAAAGGTCACCTCTGCTAGTCTCTGCTGAGTTAAACTCCAAGAGGAATAGATTAAACTTTCCAAAGCAGCAACTGCAGACTGACTATGAAGAGGCATTAGCTGGGTCCACCTACCTACTCTGCATTTCTTCAGTCCAACATTTAATGGGCATCAAACAAAGAAGAGAGGCTGTGTAAAGCCCCCCTTTTATGGGTGGAGGAACCTGGGCTCTGAGGCTAAATCCACAAGGTTCCTCCTGTCCTCAGCTTCATCCTCTGCACAATGGGCATACACAAATACTTAAATCTTATCTATGTTACCAGGATTAAATGAGAGAAAACATGCAAAATGGATTTATCTGTTTCCTTACTGAACGTGTCTCTCTCCCTTCCCCCAACTAAAACTCAAAGCTTGAGTCTGGTTTATCTAGTTTGCTGCTATATTCCCAGGGCCAAAATGGTTCTTTTTATTTAATAAATGATTTAATAAATACTAAATGAATAGAATGCAAAATACCTGCTGCTCAAAAAATGTTGGCTATTATGGCTATTATTGCTAACAAGAAACAATGAAAATTTTATTGTTAAGAGACCCACACCTCCTCCAAGGATCTCACATTTCTAGGAGGTACAGTTGATAAATGCTGAAAAGGAGAAATGAAGGTAAGAAAAACAACTAGATCATAAAGCAGGACTAACCTAAAATAAAATTAAAATCTCAAATAAATACACAATCAGAGCTGAATTTCGAGCTTTCCCGAGTGAGGTTCACCCTGGATGAGGTTTAACAGCGATTATAATAATGACAGTTTTCACGCCTATGTGTGCCAGAGTCCGTATCAAGCCTCCTATTTGGCCTCACAAAACCCTGAACCGGGGTGGGGAAGGGCTGGAGACGTTCTCGCCTTCATTTTGCAGAAGGGGGAACTGAGGCTCATAGAGACCCAAGGTCACCGCCTGTAAGAGGAGGAGCCGCAATGTGAACCCCGGCAGTCAGACCCCTGAGCCTGCACTCAACAGGCCCCTCA
>SJYQ01024317.1:22233-52424 GCA_006410935.1 Redunca redunca | reverse complement strand
TGGTCCTAGTGTGATTAGATTGACTAGTTTTCTGTGATTATGGTTTGTGTGTCTGCCCTCTGCTGCTTCTCACAAAACCTACTGTCTTATGGGTTTCTCTTACCTTGGACATGGGGTATCTCTTCACGGCTGCTCCAGCAAAGTGCAGCCGCTGCTCCTTACCTTGGACGAGGGTTATCTCCTCACTGCCGCCCCTCCTGACCTCGAACATGGAATAGCTCCTCTAGGCCCTCCTGCACCCACGCAGCCACTGCTCCTTGGACGTGGGGTAGGTCCTCCTGGCTGCCACCCTTGTTCTCAGGCGGAGGGTAGCTCCTCCCAGCCACCACCCCTGACCTCGGGTGTGGGGTAGCTCCTCTCGGCTGCTCCTGTGCTGTCGCAGCCTGGCACTCTCGGCCACTGCCCCGATCTCGGAAGCGGGGTAGCTGAAACTCCAGTACTTTGGCCACCTCATGCGAAGAGTTGACTCATTGGAAAAGACTCTGATGCTGAGAGGGATTGGGGACAGGAGGAGAAGGGGACAACAGAGGATGAGATGGCTAGATGGCATCACTGACTCGATGGACGTGAGTCTGAGTGAACTCCAGGAGTTGGTGATGGACAGGAAGGCCTGGCATTCTGCGATTCATGGGGTTGCAAAGAGTCGGACACGACTGAGCGACTGAACTGAACTGAAAACCTAAAATGAGACTATTCAATTTGTCCTTGACATGAGTCACTTCAGGTTCATTTACGGGTGTAATGTGGGTGGTGACTGGGGAAGCAAATGTTTATCACCTTTGTCATTAATGGTATTTCAATGAAAAGGTTTGGAAAACAGTGATTTGAAGGGCTGTCAGAGGAAGAGGAACAGGCAGAAAAAAACTGAAGGAGAATTTTAACAAGTTGGATGAGCATGAAGTCTCCCTGGGTTGTTAATATCAAGGAAATTGAGTATCTGGAGGAGACAGTGGTCAAGTTTGTCAGTTGCCAAAGGGAGATTGCCAGAGAAAATGAAGGCAACAAAAGTACTAGGGTTAGGAACAGTTTAGTTCAGTTCAGTTGCTCAGTCATGTCTCTTTGCAACCCCATGAATTGCAGCACACCAGGCCTCCCTGTCCATCACCAACTCCTGGAGTTCACTCAGAATCACGTCCATCGAGTCAGTGATACCATCTAGCCATCTCATCCTCGGTCGTCCCCTTCTCCTCCTGCCCCCAATCCCTCCCAGCATCAGAGTCTTTTCCAATGAATCAACTCTTCGCATGAGGTGGCCAAAGTACTGAAGTTTCAGCTTTAGCATCATTCCTTCCAAAGAAATCCCAGGATTGATCTCCTTCAGAATGGACTGGTTGGATCTCCTTGCAGTCCAAGGGACTTTCAAGAGTCTTCTCTAACACCACAGTTCAAAAGCATCAACTCTTTGATGCTCAGCCTTCTTCACAGTCCAACTCTCACATCCATACATGACAACTGGAAAAACCATAGCCTTGACTAGACGAACCTTAGTCAGCAAATGTCTCTGCTTTTGAATATGCTATCTAGGTTGGTCATAACTTTTCTTCCAAGGAGTAAGTTGCTCCAAATTTTGCATTGTACTTCATAAATATTCACATGCTGTACTAAAATTTCAAATTGGTCACAAGTTTAAGTTTTCTTCTCAAATTATCCAGTACAGGTTTCAAGAAAACGCACCTATCACTTATGCCACAAGTATGAATTATTTAGTGTCTTCTATGTGCTAGGCACTAGGGATACAATGTGAACAAGACAGACATTGCCCAGTCCTCATGGAGCTTTTGCAGTCTAGAGCAGGAGACAGACAAGGGGCGCTGTTTACTATTCAGATCTACTCACTGAAAAGAATGAATGAATGAATTGAAGAAAGCCGAGTAAAGTGGGGAGTGCTAATGAAGCCATTAAAGAGATGGCTTCTCTGACATGTAGGATGTTTTTCCTGTGGCTTCACACCCCTGAAACCCTTGGCATTCCTTGCTGATGTTTTCAGGATGTCGATCCACTGTCTTCTTTCACTTACTCTACCATTTCCCTGGATATCTTACATATGTCCAGCAGACTCCTCAGTCAGTAAGGGCATAAATGATCAGTACATAATTAATGAACTTCAGAGAAGGCAATGATACACCACTCCAGTACTCTTGCCTGGAAAATCCCATGGGCAGAGGGGCCTAGTAGGCTGCAGTCCATGGGGTCGCAAAGAGTTGGACACAACTGAGCGACTTCACTTTCATGCATTGGAGAAGGAAATGGCAACCCACTCCAGTGTTCTTGCCTGGAGAATCCCAGGGACAGGGAGCCTGGTGGGCTGCTGTCTATGGGGTCGCACAGAGTCGGACATGACTGAAGCGACTTAGCAGTAGCAATGAACTTGACCTCATTGACATATATAGATTATGGCACTTGATGCAATTTCAGAATATTCTTTTCAGATACATACAGAACATTAACAAAATCAGATCATATTTTTGGCCACTGAGAAAGTCTCCACAAAGCAAAATCAAAACAAATCAAAAGATTGAAAAAAAAAATGAGTATCTACACTAACCACTAATCTGGAAAACAAAAGCAAAAAGAAAAACAAAAGCTCCTGTATGTTTGGAAGTTAAAAGGCAAGACTTCAAAATATACCATGGATCAAAACATCACAACATGACTCATCAAGTATTTTGACTTGAATATGACTAAGAATACTAAATATCAAAACTTGCGGGATACAACTAAAATAGAGGAATTTCTGTTCCTAAACCCACGTCAGAAAACAGCAGGGAGTCACTTATCTGAACAACCACATCAGGCAATCAGGGAGCAAGCTGTTCTCTACCCGCCATCTTGAGCCCTGTGGGGGCCTGCTGGGAACAGGACTTTTAAAACGACAAATACGTCTGGCAGGCTGTGGTCCAAGGCCATCTTTGCTAGCTATAAGCAGGGTGTACAGAGCCAGAGGGAACACACAACTGTCTTGAAAACTGAAGGTGTATATGCGCGAAATGAACTGAATTCTATCTAGGCAAGTGATGTGCTTATGTGTACAAAGCAAAGAACACACACAGTGATGGTAGCATGGCTCCTGCCAAATTCCAAAGCAACCTTCTTACAAAGGCCATTGGACACAGAATCCATGTGATGCTGTACTCTTCAAGGATTTAAACTTATTGAAAAGTAAATCAAGAAAAGTGTGGTTAAAAAAAAAATCAGGGAAGAAAAAAACCCAGGGAATGAAATCCAAATAAAAAGACAGAAAAAACAAAAATAAGGCCAGAAATTAAAGAAACAGGAATAACAAAGGACCAACAAGAGCAAAATGTGGTTCTTTGAAAAAGATTAATAAAATTAATAAACCACTGGTAAAACTAAGTAGGAAAAAAAAGAAACGATACAGATAACAGTATTAGAAATAAAAAGGAAATATCACCACAGGTCCTAAGACATTTAAAATGTGAAAGATAGTAACAGCTTTGTTCTATCAACTAGGTGAAATAAACTGGGAGAGGCAGTTGTCCATGCATCTCTTGTGTTCCTCTCTGTCTTAATGAGTACGTGCAAGATCCTGGCTACCATTTACCTGAGCCATTTCTCAGGGCAGCATGTACAGTGGGCAACCATGAGATAGAGGCACAGTCGCCCTCCACAGAGAACAAGCAAGCTTACTGCTTGCTGTAAGAGAGTGGTGGATTCCTTAAGCTCAGTGTTCCTCAGATGTGACACAGACCGTTGCATATACGCTGAAAGTAGTGCTGCTTGCTGGGTCATGAGCAATAAAACCTTTTTTCTGATCCAGGAGTGTGTCTTCTGCCAGAATCCATCAAAGAGTAACAGGCCTTGTATGTGGGTAAATGAAATCCCAGACCTGACAAAATGGATAGGAGGCACTTCCAGTGATTCCGAAGATACCATCAAATTCTCTCCCCTCAGAACAAATGTAAACTGGACAAAAGTCAAAAACTATCACTCAAGGGCTCTGGAAATTTACCAAATGCAAACAAGTTGATGATCACTTATTCACTTTGAAAAATCCTGCTGAATTCTGGGTTGGAATCTGTGGCATTCTTGCCAGGAACTAACTGTTCTCATCTCCTGACCCTTGTACACGCCTCAGCTTTGTTGGGGCAACAGCGCTACCACTGTGAGGCCAACAAGGCCAGGAGCCCAAGTATTGTTCTCAGTCAATTCCACACCTGGTGTGCTGTCATAAAAACTGCAAGCTTGGGAGGACATAAATGGGGAAAGCTTACAGCTGTTAGCCTGAAGTTGTGGCTCATGTGAGGTGTACAGCAGACCAGTGGACTAGCCAAAAATCTACAGGGAGATTCTGGAGATGAGAGAACCCACTGAGGGTCAAGGTCAGCTCATCACTTACCTTTGCATGACTGGGAGGTTACATGAACACAGGGAGAAACAGGCCTGCCCCTGCAGATACCTGCGTTTGAACCCTGGTTCTAGCACTAACTGTGTGACCTTTGGCAAGTCAGTTTAATCATTCTGTGTGTCAGTTTCTTAATCTGTGAAGTGGGAAAGAGCAGTGTTGAGAGGAACACATAAATTATATTGAATATAGGACATAGTGCAGCAGGCATATAGTGTTATTAAAGTGTTTACTGTTCGGTTCAGTTCAGTTCAGTCACTTGGTCATGTCCGACTCTTCACCATCCCATGGACTACAGCACACCAGGCCTCCCTGTCCATCACCAACTCCCGGAGTTCACTCAAGACTCACGTCCATTGAGCTGGTGATGCCATCCAACCGTCTCATCCTCTGTCGTCCCCTTCTCTGGCCTCCAATCTTCCCCAGCATCAGGGTCTTTTCCAATGAGTCAGCTCTTCGCATCAGGTGGCCAAAGTATTGGAGCTTCAGCTTCAGCATCAGTCCTTCCAATGAATTTTCAGGACTGATTTCCTTTAGGATGGACTGGTTGGATCTCCTTGCAGTCCAAGGGACTCTCAAGAGTCTTCTCCAACACCACAGTTCAAAAGCATCAATTTTTCAAAAGCACCAAAAGCTCAGCTTTCTTTATAGTCCAACCCTCACATCCATACATGACCACTGGAAAAACTATAGCCTTGACTAGACAGACCTTTGTTGGCAAGGTAATGTCTCTGCTTTTTAACATGCTCTCTAGGTCATAACTTTTCTTCCCAGAAGCAAGCGTCTTTTAATTTCATGGCTGTAGTCACTATCTGCAGTGATTTTGGAGCCCAAGAAAATAGTCTGTCACTGTTTCCCCAACTACTTGCCATGAAGTGATGGGACCAGATGCCATGATCTTAAGTTTTCTGAATGCTGAGTTTTAAGCCAACTTTTTCACACTCCTCTTTCACTTTGCTCAAGAGGCTCTTTAGTTCTTCACTTTCTGCCATAAGGATGGTGTCATCTGCCTATCTGAGGTTATTGATATTTCTCCTGGCAATCTTGATTCCAGCTTGTACTTCATCCAGCCCAGCATTTCTCATGATGTATTCTGCATATAAGTTAAAGAAGCAGGCCAATATATAGCCTTGACATACTCCTTTCCCTATCTGGAACCAGTTTGTTGTTCCATGTCCAATTCTAACTGTTGCTTCCTGACCTGCATACAGATTTCTCAAGAGGCAGGTCAGGTGGTCTGGTATTCCCATCTCTTGAACAATTTTACAGTTTGCTGTGATCCACACAGTCAGAGACTTTGGCATAGTCAATAAAGCAGTAGATGTTTTTCTGGCACTCTCTTGCTTTTTTGATGGGGATTGGATGGAAAACTGACCTTTTCTAGTCCTGTGGCCACTGCTGAGTTTTCCAAATTTGCTGGCATATTGAGTGCAGCACTTTGACTTTTTTTGTTTGTTTACTGTTACTACTTCTCAAAGTGTTTAAAAACACTTGCATCAGCATTTTGGGGAGGTGTCCAAGATTCAGTCCAGGTGTACTGAATCAAAGTCTTACAGTCATGGGAAAGAACCTGAGAAAGATGTTTTTTTACAAGTTGACTATGTGATTCTTATACCACCAATATTTGAGAACTATTGTTTTTAGGTAAGATTTATGGTTTTATGCTTGGGGTCTTTGTCCATGTGCCTTGTAGGTACAAAGTATCATATTTACTTCAGTATCCTCACTGCCAAGCACACAGTAGGTAGTCAAACATCTATTAAATAAGAAAAAGCTTTATTTAAAGTCAGTCAGCAAAAATAAAAATAAAATAAAGTCAGTCAGCATCCAGCTCTGCAATTCCCACCATGCAGAATAAATTAAAAATTAGGCTTGGAATTTACACCTTTGCACTAATATAAAACAGCTAAAATTACTCTCATAGAGCAGTGATTCTTAATAAAACTTTGTGAATCATGAACTCCCAAGAATGTGATGAACACTATAAACTCTCTTCAGAAGACTAAAGATATGTTAAAACTTGCAAATAATTTTAAGGGGTTCACCTCAAGTTAAAAAAAATCTCATATAAAAACTCTGTTTCTTAAAACACTACGTTCTTATTTATCACTGAATCCCTATTACTAGAAAAAAGGATAGATTAGAGCATACTTGGCACTAAGTAAATATTTGCTTAATGAATAAATGAGTCACTGGCCAAAGGACATTATCATCTGGAACTCCTTGAGTCACCCAAGGGTTATGTACAACAGAGAATGAAAGCACAGGGACTGTATATCTTATTGATGACTGAGTTGTAACCTCGAACTTCTACAAGTGGCAAATAAAAAAAAACAGGTCATTTGGACCAATGTTTCCACTTAAAATGAAACATGAGGAAACACAATAAATACCTTAAGACATAGATAGAATTTACCTTGTCAAATTCAGAAGTTTGTACCCTCACTCCAGGGTAGCATCCTTGGGCTCCAGTCTAGAGCAATAGGTGTCTCACCACTTTTGGTGGATACCTAACCCAAGCTTTGTCTTTCCAACTCTTGTTGATGAAAATACAACTCTGCTTCTCAACTTATTTCTCTAGATTGGTAGCCACCCCATGGCAAAAAAGAGGCTTTACTATTAATATTTCCTGAACTCAAACTAGAAAACAAGAAAATCATAAAAAGCTGCAATCAATGAAAGACATTAAATATATACCAAGGAAAACAATGGATTTGTGATAACTGGTAGACGGGATAAAGAAGTCAGTCAAACAGAGAAAGGCAAATACTGTATTTCACTTATATGTGGAATCCAAAAAACAAATGAACAAACGAAACAGAAATAGGCATAGATACAGGTAATAAACAGGTGGTTGTCAGAGGGAAGAGGGGCAGAGGGATAAATGAAACAGGTGAGAGAAATTATGGGGTACAAATTTCCATACAAAATAAATGAGTCTCTGGGATGAAGTGTACAGTGTGGGGAATACACTCAATAATAACAGAACATGTTTGTATGGTGAGAGCAGGCAGCTATACTCATCGTAATGACCATTTTGCAATGTACAGAAATACTGGATCACTATGCTGTGTGCCAGGATTGGGCACAGTGCTGCTGTAGGACAGCAACCAAACAACCTCATAGAAAGAGGTCCGATCTGTGGTCACCAGAGGCGGAGATGTCGTTCTCGGGGGCAAAGGGGGACTGAATGAAGGTGGGCAAAAGGCATAAACTACCAGTTATAAGATAAATAAGCACTAAGGATGTAAAGTACATTACAGTAGAATTAACATTGCTGTATATTATACATGAAAGTTGCTAAGAGAATTGTTAAGAACTCAAGAATTCTCATCAAAAATTTTTTTAAAAATTTTTATTATATATCTATATGAGATGATGGATGTTCACTGAAATTATTGTGGTAATCATTTCACAATGTATGTTAAGTCAAATCATTCTGCTATACATCTGAAATTTATACAGTGCTACATGTCAATTATATTCCAATAAAAATGGAAAAAAATACCAGCTCTTTGGATTAATAAAAAAAATGAAAGTGATAGATAAGCCTCTGGTAAGACTGGTCAAGTAAAAAAGAAAGAAGATACAAATATCTTATGTAATACACAGTGGTATAAATTTGTATACTACATATAGCAGTATTAGGAATGAAAAGCAGGACATCAGTACAGATCTGGCATAAAATTAAAAAAGGAAGCAATAATATTGTGCTAATAAATTTGAAAATGTAGATGAAATGGACAGACTTTCAGGAATATTCCATTTATCAGTATTAAATATTAATAGAAACAGTCTTACTAATTAAAAAAAAAAAATGAAGCCAGCATCCCACAAAAACCACACTAGACTCCAACCAAGCAAACTTCACCTTAGATTTGTAGTAAAACATTTCAGGAAGAGTAATGTAAATCTTACAGAAACTAGGAAGAGAAAGCCATTCTCTAACTTACTGTATATGGATATGTAATCTTGATAAACAAACCAAATCCAGTTATCAAAAACTAACATCACATCATGACTAGACTTGTTTTACTTCAGAAGAAGGTTGGTTTAATAATAGGAAAGCAATTCTCTGACCACATAAAAAGAATAAAGAGAATAAAGGTGGCAAACAATCATTTTCCTCAATAAATTTAGAAAAAAGTTTTTGATAAAATTCAACAGCATTTAGATCATAAAAAATTCTTTGCAAACTAAGAATAGAAGGGAAATTGCCCAATTTAGTAAAAATATCATAAACTGTCTATGGATACCTTGAAAGCATGCCTAGAGAACAGAAAAAAAAACAAGAATGTCTGAAATGGCTTCTATTCAACATTGTAGTGGAGGTCTCTACAAATGTAATTAGACAAGGAAAACAAAGAAAAGAAAGGTGTGAGAAACAGGAAGAAAATCTGGCCTCACTTGCAGATGACACGACTATATACAGAAAAGTCCAAAAGAATATACAAATTACGAGAACTGACAAAAGAATTTAGCAAAGTGCTGAATAGAAGAATCAATCTGAAAGTTGTGTTTCCACGTATCAACAATAAATGAAAAATAAGCAATTTAAGGATTATAATAGCATGAAAAAATATAAAGAAAACAAGGTTAACTTAACAAAAGTATACGGAACTCATATATGAAGATTACAAATCTTTATCAAAAGCTCTAAAGACCATAACAATGCAAAGAGGTTCATTCAATGGAAAATGCACTATTAAAAAGAGGAAACTGTTCATACACTAAATACAATTTTTAATCAAAATTCTAACATATTTATTTTGTCTTGAAAATTTTATTTTGAAATTTGTGCAACTCTGAACTTTGTTTAAAAGTGTAAAGAACAGATTACAGCCAATATCTTAAAAAACAAGGTAGAAACATTTATTTTACCAATATCAAGAACTGTTAAAGCTTTAGTAATTAAGAAAGGATGTTAGTGGTATATGAACAAAATGTTAATGGAATAAAACAGAGCCCAGAAATAGACTCAGATAAATATGGGCACTTAACAGATGAAAGATTTGGCATGGCAAATCAACAGAGAGAAGAGTTTTTAAGGGGTGGGGGATAGAACTTGTACACCTACCTTATCCCAAACAAAAAACTCAATCCAAGTAGAAGACAAAACTATCATATTTTAGAACATAGTACAGAAGATATTCATGACCTCAGGATAGAGAAGTATTTCTTTAACAACACATTAAAACACCAACAAGCCCAGAGGGATGGTACGGGGAGGGAGGTGGGAGGTGGGGATTCACGGGTGTACACCCGTGGCGGATTCATGTTGATGTACAGCAAAACCAACACAATATTGTAAGGTAATTAGCCTCCAATTAAAATAAATTAATTTTAAAAAAAAAACAGCAACAAGATGGGAAAAGACTGATGTATTTCACTAGAAGCAGAAAGATAAACACAAACTGTAAGCAGATATTTGAAATAGTTATAACCAAAAGATTAATCTCCTGAATATATAAAGGAATCCTGTTAATCAAGACATTCAGTTTTTTTAAATGGGCAAGAACTTCACACAAGAGGAAATCCATGTGGTAGACAAACCTGTGAGGAAAAAAAATACCCTCACAGAAATATGAAGCAACAATGAGGTTTGACAGCAGTTTCTTTAAAAATATACACATATATCTAGAAAAATAACTGAAAAACATCAAAATGGATAACAGACTTCTGGGTGGGTTTTGTTCTTCAAATCATTATTTCTCAAATTCTTTCTTTCTTTGGCTGCACCGGGTCTTAGTTGCAGCATGTGGGATCTAGTTTCCTGACCAGGGATTGAACCCGGGCCCCCTGCATTTGGAGCATGGAGTCTCAGCCACTGGACCGCCAGGGAAGCTCCTCTCAAATTCTTAAGTGTTGCTTTTACAACATTACAAAGCCAAGAGACTTTCTGAAGTTTTAAAAGTCTAACAGCACAAACTTGGAACTTTCCATTGTTACTGGTGAAAGCACTAATTGATACTATGGCTTTAAAAAGTTAAATGTCACCTAGTGAAGATGAAGACACACATTCTCTAAGCAAACATTCCACTCCAAATGTATCCTCAAGAAAGTCACTTAGTCGTGTCCAACTCTGTGACCCCATGGACTGTATAGTCCATGGAATTCTCCAGGCCAGAATAGTGGAGTGGGTAGCCTTCCCCTTCTCCAGGGGCTCTTCCCAACCCAGGGATCAAACTGGGGTCTCCTGCATTGCAGGTGTGTTCTTTACCAACTGAGCTATTAGGGAAGCCCTGGTATTCTCAAGGGATGATACACATGTGCAAACAGGACATAACATACAAAAATGTTCATAGTGGCTTTAGAACAGCAAAATCTAGGCACAATTCAAATGCCATCATAGAAGGAAAGACCATAACTTTAGTATATTTATATGATGGACCACTACACAGTAATGAAACTACAGCTATATGCTTTAACATGGATGACTTTGCTAAACAAAGTCACAAAGGAATATATGTGACATCTAATTTATTAAATAGAATTTAATATTCCATTAAACTTTACTTATTCATGTTTACTTCTGCCTGATTTTTTTAGGCACCTTCCAGGAATGTAGACATCAGTACTATTCGGAGTATGGTCCAGTGACCACAATGAACCGTTACTGGCTGATGAGGAGAGAAGCACGTGAGTAAGCCTGCACAGAAAGCAAGCATTCAGGCAGGCTGACAGCAATTTGATATTAACAAAATATTCAAACACATGATTTTGTATTTACTAATAAAAAACTGAGTTTGTGATTACTTGGAAATTTTTTTAAAAGTTCAAGAAGAACTAGCATATTTAGTAAAAAGAAAAAATATTTTCATTACAAGTGAAACACTGGTTATCACTAATGAAGAAATAGTCAGGAAAGGATATACAGAGCCTTTTATGGTGTTGGCAATACTACATTTCTTAATCTGAGCGTGGGTTATTGAGTATGTGCTTTATAATTTTCTCTTTAAGCTGTACATGTTTAATACCCTGTTTACAATTTTTTTAAGTTTTAAAAATTTGTTATAGACAATACCAATTCTTTAAAAATATATACATTAATCTGTAGAAAAACTGAAATAACATCAAAGTGGATGGTGGATTACTGGTCAATTTTACTCTCTGAACCACAATTTCTCAAATGAAATACATCAAAGTGGATGGTAGATTCCTGGTCAGTTTTACTCTATGAACCACAATTTCTGAAATTCCTGTGTTCCCTTCTCTTTTTAAGGTAGTAGTGAGTGAGTGAGTGAGTGAGTCAAAGTTGCTCAGTCATGTCCAACTCTTTGCAGCCCCCTGGACTTTACAGACCATGGAATTTTCCAGGCCAGAATACTGGAGTGGGTAGCCTTTCCCTTCTCCAGGGCATCTTCCCAACCCAGGGATCGAACCCAGGTCTCCGCATTGCAGGCGCATTCTTTACCAGCTGAGCCACAAGATAGTAGTAGTCACTAGTAATTACAGCACTAAAAACAGATTATGCCAGACCCTGTGTTATTTCTAGATTTCAGCAAACATCCTAATAATGCTAGCTTGTGGATAAAATGGAGAAAATGTAGACTGAAAAATAGCACATATTGTGGTTTAGGGATAACATCCCTGTATTTTCCTCCAGGATTTGGAAAAAACCAAGATGGAGAAGTTATTCAGGAGATCACCTTTACTAGTAACACCATATTTTTTGATCTGTACCAATAAATAGACATCCCTGATTTAGAGATTAATTCAACTGCTGGCCCAGCTAGACAACCAAGCTCCCTCCCGATTCTGGAAGAGGACAAAGCAAAACGCCATGGGAAGTCTTTTGATCTATTTATTTTCTTGCTCCTTTAGCACCCTGTAGGTATCTTAGAAACCTCAAGTTCTTCCTGCTTCATGACTTACTAACATTAGTCCCTTACATAGCTATCTCATCTCCCCCATCTGTTATGTTCCTGGAGGTCAGATTATCTTACTCATTTTTGAAACTCCTAGCAGATTATTATGTACACGATGGACTTCTGTATTTGTTACGTATTATTTAAGAGCCATATGAGCTTAGGTTACAGTAAGAACTTTAAGAACTAAAGAAAGATCAAGAGATTAAATTGGACCAATGACAAAAACACAGCTATTATTTATTAAGCACTTGTATATGACAGACATGGAGCCTAAGTGCTTTATAATAAATCTTTCATTATATTCTCATTATAGTAGAAATAACCTTAGTAACAAATGAAGAAAAAGAAATATATGGAGTTAACAAGATCATTTGTGTGAGATCACCCAACCATGATCTGATCTTGGCTAAAACTCCAAAACCAAAGCACTGAACCAGTACTGAGGTATATTGCTAAACCTTCAAAGATCTACTCTTCAGTGGTATTTGTAGGTACTATGGCATAGTGGTTGAGAAAGAGGGGTCTGGAACCACAGTACCATGGCTCATATATTTTGCTAATTACTGATATACAGGCAGGTTTCTTAACCTCCATTTCCTCATTTGTAAAATGGGAATATCCTTCAGAGGATTACTGCAAAGATGCAATGGGTCAACACAAGTAAAAGACTGATGTTAACCTGTATTAATGTTATTTATCTGTTACTTTTATAGACTTGTGCCTAGGAGCCAGAGTGTCCCCCATGACATTATAAAGGGGGAACAACATTGAGAAAACTTGATATTATACAAACTTGATATTATACAACCAAATATTACCTTACCTAAAAACTAAGAAGCATTTTAGGGACCTGAAGGCCAAACGTCCTTTCCCCCCAACTTTCAGTATGAAAACCTAAAAGAAGGTTAAACAGTGAGGTGATTAGAGGTTGTATTCCTCTTCTTTAACTTACTTTGTTGGTCAGTCCCTAAGATGTTCCAATGGAATATGAAATAAATTATCACTCTCTTGCTACAAAACTGCACTCCAAGGTCTAAGTTGCTAAGGAGCTTTAAAAAGACTTAAATCTTGACAGAAATAAGTGAAGTCAGTTTGTTGATTTTTTTTTTTTATTCTACAAGAATTGACTGGTACAATCCTGCAGAACCAACATGTGTCATTTAGACAAATTTCTTTTTCTTTTCAAAAGTAAATGAAAACGCTCTATAAATAATTTATATATCAATTTGTTTAATTTTTGAAAACAATAGTCAATAGGGTCTGCTTTGTCCTGTTTAACCATAAATGTTACAAATTTACAAACTGAAGCAAAACTGGATAGTAGAGATTTAAAGGAAATCTTTAAAAGAACTTAGAGCAATTTTAATTGCTTTTCAGTCCACTGTGTTTTCAAAGTTGGTTATCATCAAGCCAGGATGAAAGCTGTGAACCCCAGACCATCTGCTTCTTTAATAAAAAGAATGTTTAGATTATTAGCAAAGTAATATCTTTAAATGTTATCTTCACACAGTTGGAATTTTAGTATAAATTTGCATATCAAGTCCTTTTCCATTATTTATTCTACTTTAAAAATATATACAGCTAATGATGTTTAAATAAGTATTCTGAGCCGTGTATCCAAATATAAACATCTGAGAAATTCAAACTGCAGCAACAAGTTATGAACAGATTAAAGAAAAAAGATGAGCTACAAATTATATAGGAGAATGAAAAGTTCTACTTAATATTCATATCCAGGTAGATATGTAAATTTTTATATACATACCTAGTTGAATATAGACAAGCCATCAAACTTTTAACCAGTTACAGACCAGACTAAATCAGTACTATTTTCTACAACAGGTAACAGTGGTGATTTAAAACTTTTTAATATACCTCAATAGTTTTATCACAAGTTATTTGTGGTAACAGTGTTTAAATATCATGAAGTTTAGATAGGTACAGATTAAATAACTATTATCTATGCCAAATTTGGCACTTTTATCCAACTCTGCTTAATTATGGTGTAACTATCTGAACACAAGAGCAGGCAGGCAACCTGAAAAGGACACTCAACATACTCTCAGGTTTATCACTTTAACAGTACTGTTTAAAATCTGCAAATCTAAATACAGAGGGACACTTAAAAAACTGCAGGACAAGAACCCCAACAGAGAAATCTGTAAAATCTTAAACTTCAGTTCTTAATCCACTGATAAAAACTGTTGAAGGAGTAGCTATTCGGTCTTCAAACATTTTAGAATTAAAGGGTTGAAAGTATGTTCATCCTTTGCTACACTGTAGCATTTTAAATTAGCAAGCAGGACAACCTGAATTCATCTTGCTCTTACATGCAGAAGTGCATGTGCATTTTAAAACAACTTAGAATTAGGAGCTAACTTTTAGTTGGTGGCGGTTAAGTGACTAAAATTGCTGTCCAATTCTGTAGTATCACATACCAAAGTCCTAAAAATATGCCAGTCATGTTCAGCACTCATCACTTTTAGGTGGGGGAGAGAAACATGGCAAAAAGCAGTCGTAATTTTTTTTTTAAAACAGCATAAGAGCTTTAAACACAATTTTGCATCATCTTGTATTCTATCCTAGAATACCTGGAACAAAATCTTATTTCAGTCAGCTCAATTTATGCAAGTTATAAAATACAAACACAGACTAAATCCTATAGTGTACAGAAAATGCACTATTTAATACTCATTAAATGCAGTACAATCAATGAAGATTATCAAATAAGAAACACACACACAGCATTCTAAATTTTTAAATCATCTTAGGGCTGCTAAATCAGAGACTGTACAAATTACATGTGCAAGACAAAAAACAAACAAAAAAACCCAAAAAACAAAGAAGAAAAAGAAAGAAAAAACCAAAGAAACTAACTTCTCAGTGCATCACACCCACTAGAATAAAATGTATGGCACTGTTACAACTTTTACTTTTATATTAACAACTGTCAATTAAAGCTAGGAGTGACTCTCGACATTAAAGCCACATTAGAGCAAGAATCAGCCAATTCAATGTTTAATGAAACAGATCACCTTTTTTCTTTGTAAAAGCACTGAAAATGTAATGTGTGCTGATAACTCACTAGAAGTTTTCTCATGTCATTTGCTCCCCATTGTAGTGTCTTAAATTATTCTGTGATTATTCTGTTAACAGTCTGATTTTTAAGGTCTCTGTAAACTGTTACTGAAACATACTAGTTCCTGTGTGGTAAGAATGTCTTTATGAAAAAAAAATAATATATCTGGTCATAGATCATAGAATAAACCCAAACAACAAAAATGCCATTTTCCAAGCTACTGAGAAATAAATTAAACCATGATGTGTCAATTTAAAATTATATCAATATTAACTAACATTTTTATGGTAGATTTTTTTCCTCATAAAATTAAACAATGCAGAATAGGGCTTGGGCTACAGTTAATCACATTTTGTTTTCTTAAAAACAAAACTTTATTTACTATAAAGAACTAAAAGGTAATTTTCTTCCTCCACAACACTTCGACATTAAATTGAAGGCTTTGTTTAAAATATCCACTGCTTACAAGAAAAGTACTTTTAAGAGGATAAGAGGAATCAAAATTACCAAAGTTTAGTGTGTGAAGAGTAGATAGAAACAACCCAGAAAAGTGTAGATCATTGTGTTGAATATTTATGAATAGCCCAAAATAAGTCCCAAAGTTTTTCTACCTTTACAAATAAAAAAAGGTGTCCTTTCCACAGCTTGGGGATATGCACTATACATCCCCTCCCACCCCCCAACAAGTGTATGAGTAAGGTTCTAAAAATGTTGCCGTATTAAGTTCTTCGGTACCTAAAATTAATTGGAGGACAGCAATATTACAGCGGCAATGGTGCATCAACTCTCAATTACGATCCAACACGAGTTGTTGTGGTTCTTTTATCAGAGAAAAAGCTTTTCAAAAGAAAGACCTGCCCTATGCTAACCACCAGGAGAATGAGGGCTTCTCCTACGGACCAGTAGGCCACTCTTGTATTTAGATCCTCAGCTCTGCTTCGGCCTTGAGCTTCTCTCAATCGGAAGTGAGTCTGATAGTCAATGACAGATTTCAGAGCTTCATGAATTGAAACACAGGCAGATTCCATCTAAAGAGAAAGAGTTTCCGTTAGTAGCTTTCATGCTTTCTGTACAACCCATCTAGCATATCCATCGTTTCTTTCACTGTGATCGCAAGTCCGCGCGTGACTACCGTTCCACTCAACTGGCCCTCGCTCACTCACTCACTCATGTCAGTGGTCCTGGCAGAGCAACCCTCCCACTCGCTCCCACTAGGACGACTGGCGGCTGGCCGCCCCAAACTGGAGCCTGGCAGCTGCAGAATCTGTAAGGTGGCGGGTGAAACTTGACGCGAGCAGCAGAAGAAACAAAGCAGTGAAGGCTGGTGGCGACAGAATGTTAAGGCCAGGTTCTCCAAGAGGAAGAATGAGGAGGAAGAGAATGACAGGTCAGTAAATTTGACCAATAATATGCATATGAGTCAAAGTCCAAGTATATACAAAAACGAGCAAAACATGGATGAAAGTAGACTGCCAGTCACAGTTATTTCAAGCATCTTAAAAACAGCTGAACACTTCAACGTGGGAATTTTTTTCCCCCACATTGACCACTTTGCTAAGTTAAGTTTCTCCCTCATTCCAGTCAACAAAAACAATATGTATGTTCTCAATGGGACGTGAGTCTTATTTTCACTGTGAGTCGGTGGGCCTTCATCTGATGACATCTTACCTTTTTCTACACTACACTATTTGCTTGAGAAGGGTTAAGAGTCTAATTTTTCTGGTTGTTGTATACAAACAACCAGTTTAATATTTTTCTACTGCTGAAAATTTAACCCTGAGATACAGGTTTTATTATACTTATTTTACATCACAAACCACATATTAGGAGTTTTTAAAAAATGAGTTTGTTATAATTTTAATAATAGACATTAGAAAATAATTTAAGCACTTAAAAGTTCTACCAAAAGTAGAAAAGGAATAGTTACAAAAATATTTCAGAGAAAGTTTCTTTAAAAAGTATGAGAAATTAGGAGATCTACAAATTGAATTTACCAATTAGAATACTCAAACTTTTCTGCTTCTTGTTTTTTCTGGTTCCTAGGAATGGAAGATCACCATGTACTAAAATGAATGATTTCTAGGTTTTAGTAAGAGGTAGACAGACGCTTCTGGCATTTCTTTGCTTTTCATGTAGTCTCAAAATGATGAACAGTCTAAGAATTCTTCCTCTGAAAAGTATGTATAAAAACAAGGATTTGACACAAGTTCAGAGCGTTCAAGGGATTCTTGAAGCATGACAAAAGGGCATAGGTTAAGAATTACTGAACTAGAGAAAATCACAGAAATTAAAGAACTACTTACGTGGATTCATACAATTTTTGAGATAGTGTTAGTTTTTTATTTTTCATTCTACCTTCAAAGTGGAAATGTTCTCATGTCTTCAAAAGTATAGAGACTAGTATAATGAAGCCCATGTCAATAATTAAACACGGCTAATCTTATTTCACCCATCTTCCTCCCCATTCCAATTATTTTAAAGTATATCTCACATATTTTACCATTTCAGCTGTACTTCTACACTTCATATTTATTTCTGAAAGGTAACAATTTAAAAAACATAATCTCAGTGGCCCTGTAACACAGCGTAAAAATAACTCCTTAAAAGTTATCAGGTATAAAGCCAGTGGAAAGCCCTGACCATCTAGTGGTTAGGGCTTGGTGCTCCCATCTACTTGTTAAAAATTCAATTGGGTCCTCTTTCCATCAGCATTTCTCACTGCCTGGATTTTGTTGATTATTCCCCTGGTGTTCCTCTATCCTCTGTATTTCTTATAAATTACGGTTGGAGCCACAGACTTCATGGGTTTCAGTTATTAATATTCTGAATGGGAATATCACACAGGCAATGTAATGGACTTATTGCATTTTATCAGAAGACATGCTAATAATCTAGTTATCTCTGCATTTGTGAATGATGATTAGATTTAGGGGATATCAGATCTGTTATAAAATTCCCCACCAGCCTTTATATACAAACACCATCGACCTTAGTCATTCTATTTATTAATGGTGAAAAAATGGTGAGTTAGCAAAACACTACCGTTTATTTGGCCATTTCTCAGCTGGTAATTTTTTTAAACTCTATTGCATTAACAGCTGCTTTATAGGAGACTTTTTAAAAGTGGAAAAATGGTAATAAGAAGAGCTTAAAAATATACAAATAAAGGACGTTAAGTAATCCTAAAAGCATTTATCTACTTAGGTTTTTAAACCAAGCTATCATATTATACAAATTAGAACTGATGAAGTTGAGTTATAAACAATGGCTCCCCAAAAACCTTTTTACAAAGTACTGTTCACACATGATGCTAACATATAAAGAACATTACTAAAAATATGAACATCTGAACACATCTTGTTAATGTTTATAATAGGTTTACGAATTAAGGCTTTAACACACTCTTAAAAAGTGCCTCTATCACTATGTGATCTTGGTCAAGAGACTACCTTGGAACCTGGAAACAAGGAAATCCAATTTAAGGTTTCAATAGGAAAGTGGTAAATAATTCTTTTGGAAACCAAACTGAGTATCTTTCAGACATACTCTAAGCTCATACTGTATTTGAACTAGAAATAAAATAGCCCTTCTCATCACCTGAGCAGTATTTATTCACTGACTCAAAATTTCTCTTGCTATCTTTCTCTCATTAAGCTCTTCTTCAAAATAAAACCCAATTTAGCTACCTTAACTATTTTTGATTTTTGTTAGATGACTTACTAGTAATCTTTACTATTTAACCTTCAGTTACAGCAAAAGTTATTGTAACAGCAATCTGCGAACACTAAATACTTGTATAAAAGTGTGTGTATGCAAATATACACATATGTATATATTAATTATGGCATCACTTTCTACCAAAGTGATCCTCCTATTTTAATGTCTATTTTCTTTTCATAAAATACTTTAACACCAGTCTTCACTAAAAAAGTCTGAAGTTCTCTGTGAAATGCCTAATATACTCAAGAGTTAAGATAGGTCCTAAAGATTGTGTTAAAGTCACAAGATTTGGTGTTTCATCAATGAGTTAATGCATGTTAAATTATGCCATTTCCCCCTTTTAAACATATGACTCTTATTACCTGGGTAAGAGCACTGACTCGGTTCTCACTAGGAAACAAAGGTGGGTCTTCTCCAACTTGAAAATCAAAATATACAGTTTTATGTGTGAAAGTAGAAAATTCATTGCTAAAGCAAAATTTGTATGTCCCGTTTTTGGAGGCTGTGAAGGTATAACTATCATACTGTTTCTTCATCTCCTTGTACAGCACATTACCATCAGGATCTTCTAGTCGACAATCTACATCATAGTGACCACCAGTAATAACCTACAAAAGAGAAAAAACAAACACAAAGCGAAGAGATCACTGCAAGGAACAAGTCTGAGAAGTTAGTCGGGTTTCCCATTTTAATGGCTGTAAGGTTTTTAAAACAATCACAGGCAGTTTTATGTTTCTTCATTTCTACCAGTGAATGGGTCCTAGGGGGCAGATTTCAGTTCAACTAAAGCTTTACAGAAACTGAACACATTTCCTCATGACAGGGGAGAGGGAACGAACCAACACGCCAGAAGATGGTTCCTACATCACTTAATTCTCCCACAACCCTCCAAGAGGGCATTTCCCCCTCATTTTACAAACTAAGAACCTGAGTTAAATAATCCACCCAAGATTACTCACCTCATAAGAGGCTGATGCCAAATGTACACTTTGACCCTAAGCTAACTGCCACGTAGTACTTTCCTTCCCCAAACTTCCTCACCTGGTCTCCCATTAGCAGGATCCAAGCACTCACAGACCGTTCAGTGAAGCAGTAAAGGAGGTCAGTCTTTAGCCCAACACCCCATGCCATTATACTGATAAAATTGAAACTCATTTTACTGCCAAATTACAGGCTGTGTTTCTTAAGTTCTTTTACAAGTCAGTTATATGGAATTTGATGCATACTTTGTTTTGAATTACATTTTGAAGAGAATTGACTTGTGGCTTGTTCTAAGAGTATATCATTATTATAAACTTGTTTCCAAGACATTGCTAAACACATATGATTAAAGGAAAACCAAAACAGAACAATGCGAAAGCAGATAAATCTTTTGTTCATCTGCAAAGTCTGTATTTAACAGGAAAGCATATGAAAGGAAAGCAGAGGTAGGTGAAATGCTTCTGAAGAGGACTCTGGAACTATTTTCAAGGGGTTATGCTTATTCAGCATAAGCATATCTGAGCCGTCACAATCTGAGCCATCTGAATTATACAAATGAAGAGAGGAAGAGGTTTTTCCTGAGGTACCTGGACAAGTATAAGAAAGGAAAAAAGCAAGGAGTAAAGAGGAGAAAAAACTGAGAAGAGGGAGAGGAGGCAGGAGAAGAATCACAGGGTGCCTGATCCACCTGCTGCTGCTGCTAAGTCACTTCAGTCGTGTCCAACTCTGTGCGACCCCATACCTGAGGAGGACGCAGTGAAGAGACACTGGGTAGAGGATTTCCAACCACCATTAGATGTATTGGTATTTTCAAGCTTGAACCTTCTGGTCTAGCATAATATTGACATTCTAGATTTGTAGAACAGAGAGATCAAACTTTGGACTTCAAAGAAGATTGGTTATTTACGTGACCTCTGTCACTAAAGAGATATGAATAACTGAACTACGTTACAAGATCATTTCGATAATTAAATGAAATGTAACTGGGCATTTAGGAAATTGTAAAATAGGCAAATATTAACATATAGATATAACACATCTGACACAAAAATGATGGCTTATCAATTGGGTATTCCCCTTTTCACCAAAAGTGAACAACCTTTCTTCTAGGTGAAATGTTGACTGCATTTTACAGACCCAGTTACTCATACTTAACACCACAGTACTTTAAATAATCAAAACATATCAAAACATACATCCAAACAAAAAACAGAACCCAAATTGATCATCCTGCCACTTTTCTTCTACCAAACTTTTAAAACAAATAATCTTACTTCAGATAAAGGTTGTGGTTTTTGTTGTTTAGTGGCTAAGTCATGTCCAACTCTTTGCGACCCCATGGACTATAGCCCGCCAGGCTCCTCTGTCCGCGGGATTTCCCAGGTAAGAATACTGGAGTGGGTTGCCATTTCCTTCTCCAGGGGAGTTTCCCAACCCAGGGACTGAACCCACGTCGCTCGCAGCTCCTGCACTGGCAGGCGGATTCTTTACCACTGAGCCATCAGGGGCCAACAATCTGTCTGATCACGTAAGAAAGAAATTGGAGATCATTTTGAATGATGTGTCCCTACATGCCCAGTTAGTCACCGAATCTCGATATTACTGCTTCTCTCAAATTCACTCCATCTCTTCTGTCTGATCCACAGTCCAGACAGGATTACTGCCACAATTTCCTAAAAGGTCTTCCCAGAACCCAGTCTCTCCTCTGTCTAATCCATCGGTTGGATTATTTGGGGTGAACAGTCTTTGCTGTAGGGGCTGCATTGCCCTGTGCCCTGAAGCACATTTAGCAGCATCTCCACTAGATGATAGTAACACCTCCCTCCCCACGTGTCCTAAGACCTTTTGATAACTCCTGTGGCCTACAGAAAAACCCAAACTTGTCATCAACAGCACACTACTCCCTAGCACTTCCTCAAGGAAGTCTCAGCACCTTTATACCCTTTCTCACTGTGTTTCAGAAACACCAGAATGCCAGAATTCTCTGACCACGACTCTGCACTAACAGTGACAAGTAACACAGGGTCTGTTTGCTAAAGAATCACAGGACCCAAAATGATTCTGCTTACAAATCTACAACTGATTAGAGGAAGAGATTACAGTGTCAAACATCATAGCCAAAAGCTGTCTCACGGCAAGAGGACAGGTCCCGGCTCCCCTGTCCTCACTCTCTGAGGAATGAGGCCACAGCAAACCCTCTTGGATCAAGAACCACCCAGGTGTACAGGAAACACCGTGGAACTGGTGAGCCCAAAACAGGAGTCTGGACTGGGTTTCTTATATTTTGCTGTTCACACAGGCATATTTCTGCCATGTAACCACTCTCAGTAGCAGACTCTCGGGGGACTCACACTGAGCATGTACAAATCATCAGTCTCACTGTTGTCAAGGAACAATGCAGACAAACTGGTATAAATCACCCCTAAAGTCCTCAGATCCACAATTACAAAGCAGCACTGCTACTCAGTATATTTCAGTGCCAACGCAGGCTAATTTTCAGGCTTGCTGGAATTAAGTCTCACAAACGTAACATATCTGCTGAGGAAGTCCTTTTCCCCTCTGCCACTTGTAGAACAACTACTATTTATCCCTCCAGACTCAGCTCACACCGCAGACCCTCCATTAAATTTCCCCTGATGATTCTCCATCTTCAGCCAGCACAATACTTAGGGTACACTTTCACTACTGCACTTAACATTACATGACTATGTGACTATGTCAGGTCCCTGAGGTCAAGGTCAGCCTCATTTATCTTTCAGAGGGGTATACTTTCACTACTGCACTTAACATTACATGACTATGTGACTATGTCAGGTCCCTGAGGTCAAGGTCAGCCTCATTTATCTTTCAGAGGTAGTACAATGGTTAAGGACTTAACCTAGAACTGCATACTAATTCTGCTACTGCTACAGTCTGTGACCTTGGGTATCACTAGTAAATGAGTAATAAAAACTATACCCTTCTCATATCGGGTTGTCCAGGGAATTAAATAATACACCTGAAATGCTTGGTATACTGTCTGCCACACAACAGACGCTGATTTTTTAGCCTGTAATAGTACTCTCACCACCAAGCACAGCATCTGCATACAGAAGTCAAGAAATATTTAAGTTCAAAGAAATAAGCTTTTCGCTGACACTTTATATTACAATTCTTGCCATCACTTTTTCTGTCCTCATGAAGTTAAGCAAGCTAAAGAGTCATCCTTGGCCTTCCTCACTCACTGTAGCCAAATTATCAGCAACTTCTGTGGATTTTACATAAAGAGTATCTCCCGTCCTTTCACCTTTCACTTTCTTTCTCCCTGCTGCTACCACCCTAGCCTCAGCCTGAATCGCTACAACAGCCTCCTAATCAGTCTTTTACTGATACATCTACTTGGCAGCTCTCCACAATACTTTCTCTACCTGCTCAAGTTAATATCCCTACAGCTAACCAGAAAACTTAGAACTTGGCATTGCACTGCTTACAACCCCACTGCTTACAGCTTCTCATACTCTCAGGAAAAACTAAAATCCTTAACTCGACCAGCTGGGCACTACATAGTCTGGCCTCTGTTGACCTCCCTTCTTCTGGCTCCTTATTCCCAGCTGTAGTATTTCTTCAAATTTCCAGTCGTAATTACCACAATTCTTCAAACTCCCAGTCACTGTTTCCATAATGACCCTGCGAAGTCCATTCCCTCTTTCTCCTCACCAAAGCATTTATAACTTATCCTTTACAGTTTGGTATCAAATCGAGATCCCCAAAGATCAAAAAAAAAGAAGAAAAGAAACAGTAAAGAATGTTCTAACCAAGTTAAAAAACTACATCTGTTAAATAACCACTTTTATATAATCCCAAGATGAAAGTGCCTTTCACTTATCACAGCAATTCCTTCTACAAAACCTCTGGCAGATGGTCATCTGGTCTGGAATAGAGCTCTTCCAACGACAGGGACATTAACCAATAGTCTTTAACATCCATGGAAAAACTGAAAAGCAATGGAGTCAGATATTGGCAGCACTTGAAATACGATGAAAGTGGAGGTGTGGTTTAGAGAGTGGCGAACTGACGTAAGGCACTATAGAACAGGAGTAATTTTTTTTTTTTAACTCTTAAGGAAGAAAGTTCAAAATGAAGGACATTAGAGAATGGATGGAAAAGTCACGCACACAGGACGCATTTCTGGAATTCATTTATCTTAATGTCTGTTCTTAACTATCTAATGCGCAAGGTTTCAGAAAGGAAAGCCAAATGGCCTGCATCGGCTACCTAGATATGATTCCTGAAATCAGACAAAGAATGAAAAAACGGCCTCGNATAATAATAGTACTTAACCCAGATGGCTACTATTTGAAAAATGCTGTATAAGAGTCTTGTCATATAATAAGAAACATATAATAAGCACATGGGTAGGAACCAGACAGGGAAGAAGGGCTTATGCAAAAGGGGATGGAGAGATGTAGGATCTTTAATGGCCTTGGGTGTCCAAAGCCTCTGTAGGGGAAAAGGAGCCCCTAGGAAATGAGATTTGGGGGAGACTGTACCTTTCTGAGAACAAGTGAAAGGGGGCAGGACCCTATGGGGCCTTCCCAGGATAGACAACCCCTTCCCTCAACTGCCAATGTCCTCAGCCTGCCCTTAGTCTGTAGAAATACTTTGGTCAAAATCTAATCAGAGAAGTGAAAAAAATGCAGAAACAAAGGAAAACAGACAAGACAAAATAACAAAGTTTAGTTATTAAACGATGTCAAGGACTTTAGTTCTTTCTCAAGGGCTATAGATAAGATTCTAAGCCATAGCCTTTGAGCTGTCTTGTAGAAAATGAAACCCCCACCAGGTAGAAGAAATCAACTACGTGATGATCAGACTGTACCCATGACATAAGCTACCACAATTCTGAGAACTGGCAGCAAAGGAATAGGAGCAAACTGACTCTGGAGATGAAGACTTACTGTACTTAATGGAGATGACACTGAGCAGGCCACTGCATGACTAATTTCAAGAAGACTGTCAAAGTTGACTGTGCTGTTTCTGCATGTATAGCCCCCTCCCTCCACCTATACACCCTTGAGATCCCCCTTTAAAAGGTCTTGCCCACTGATTGTCAGTGGGGCTTTGGCCTTTGGACATAAGTCTGCCTCTCCCTGCTGGTTGCCAGCCCCCTAAACAAAGCAAATTTTCCTTTCCAACCAATCTTGCTCTTGAATTTCACCTTTCTAGTGCCAAGCAACCGGACCTCACTTTCAGTAACACTAGGTCAGAAAAAGAAGTAGTATTTGTATCTGTGAGTGGAAAGAAGACTGAGTTTCAAAGTAGAAAACTTGGATTCTATTTTCTTACTCTTGACTTTTGGCAAGTAACATTTCTCTTCTAAACGTCCGTTTCTTCATGCATCAAGTGGCAATACAGAGAATGAATGAAAAAGATTAAGACCTTAATGAATATAGCACACACCACCAGAAAGGCAGATAGACCAATTTTTAGAAATACAACAATACCAGATGTTGGTGAGCAAGTAGAACAACTAGATCCCTTGTACATCCGTGGTGGATATGAAAGTTGACACAACCACTTTGGAAAACAATGTGGCATCATCTAATAAAGTGGAAGATAGCTAGATGACCTAGAAGTTCACTAGTCACCAGAGAAGTTCCACTTTGCAAATGCTTTATATACTTCAGAGCAGTGATTCTCCAAGTGTGCTCCAAAGATGTTTTGGGAGCCTTTGAAACCCCTTCAGAGGGTCTGAGATTATCTAAGAGAGGTTGGATTTTCATCATACATCTCAACCAAAACAACATATAACATATTGAATGTAAAAACAGATGAGTACCCAGCTTCTTGTATGAATCTAGATATTAAAGAGATTCACACAAATGTAAAGCAATATGACCCTTATCACTAAATTTTTATTTGGACAATATTTCTATTTTTCATTTTAAAATGTGTTATCTGTGTTAACATATGTAGTAGGTGAAACTGTATCCCTAAAAACATATGTCCAAATCCTAACTCCCAGGCCCTGTGAATTCAAGCTCACTAGGAAATAAGGTTTCCGAGACGTAATTAAGTTAAAAATCTCAAGATGCAATCATCCTGGACTTAGGGTGGACCCTAAATCCAATGACTGGTGTCCTTATAAGAGAAAGAAGAAGGAGAGCTCAGACACACAGGGAGAATGTCGTATGAAGACAGAGGTTGTAGTGATGCATCTACTAGCCAAGGATTGCCAAGGATTGTCCACGGCCACCAGCAGCCAGGAGACAGGCGTGGAACAAATTCTCCCTCAGAGCCTTCAGAAGAAACAATCCCTGTGAAGGTGCTCAGTCGTATCCAACTCTTTGCCACCCCATGGACTGTAGCCTACGAGGTTCCTCTCTCCATGAGGTTCTCCAGGCAAGAATACTGGAGTGGTTTGCTGTGCTTTCCTCCAGGGGATCTTCCCAACCCATCAGACCTGTGCCTCCTGCAGCTCCTGCCTTGCAGGCGGACTCTGCTGTGAGCCACGGGGGAAGCCGCGTTGAAGCACACCTAACATACAAATTATGTCAGTGTCAGGTGCGCAACATCACGCTCTGACAGTCAAATACATTGCAAATGACCACCACATTCCAGGGACTGTTTGTCACCACACAAAATTGTTTCAGTGTCACTGACCGTATTCCCTATGTTGTATATTATATTCCCATGACTCGCTTATTTTATAACTGGAAGTTTGTATCTCTTAATCCCCACCTATTTCATCCAGTCCCCACTTGCCTCCCTTCTGGCAGCCACTCTGTTTTGTTTGTTCATTTGTTTTGTTTTTAGATTCCACATATAAGTGAAATTGAGGCAGGAGGTAGACAGCCCCTCCTAGAGTAGATACTCCAAGATGAGAATCGCAGGACAATCGAGGAAGGAGGCTGGGCCCTGCCCAGAAAGAAGACAAGAGACCACATATTTCTCATTCTGCAGCTCAGGAGAACTCCCCAACTAGGCGCATGCTCAGAAGGCTTCTTGGAGGTTCAGAAGGGAGTGATGATAATTACCCGAAGACCCCTTCGGTAGAATCCACCTTGGCTGAGAGATGCATGTGCACACATGGAAGGATCCTGAAATATACCAAATATAGACTCTGAACCAGACAAATCAAAATGACTGGCCAAAGGAAACAGAAGAAATGCCCCTTAAAAGAAATTCAAATTACCATGAGGACATGACTCTGAGACTCTGAATCCATTCATATTTCCATCTACTTTTCTTTTTTCTTCCTAAAAAATACTTTACTTGTTTCACTACTTTCCATCTCTGTGGGAATTCTTTTCCTGCAAAGCCAAAGAGCCAGGGCCTTGTCATTGACCTCTGGTCTAGTGGCTATGATTTGATGCTGTCATCACTGTGACCCAACCTCAACCTCTGACCAGAAACTGAAGCCCCACTTGAAGCCTCGGCAGGCTGAGCCACCCAAGATCAAGATCATATAGTATTTGTCTTTCTCTGACCTATTTCATTTATATTACACTTTCTAATATCCATGTTGCTGCAAGTGGCACAAAGTCCTTCTCTTTTATGGCTGAGTAATAGTCCATTGTGCATATATTGTTTTATTATTATTCTTATTTTGGTAAAGGGACAATTTCTAGTTTATTTTTTTAATATAAATTTATTTATTTTAATTGGAGGCTGATTACTTTACAATATTGTATTGGTTTTGAATACATCAACATGAATCAGCCACGGGTGTACGTGTGTTCCCCATCCTGAAACACCCTCCCACCTCCCTCCCCTTACCATCTCTCTGGGTCATCCCAGTGCACCAGCCCTGAGCATCCTGTATCATGCATCAAACATGAACTGGCGATTCATATCACATATGATATTATACACGTTTCAATCATCCCACCCTTGCCCTCTCCCACAGAGTCGAAAAGATCGTTCTATATATCTGTGTCTCTTTTGCTGTCTTGCATACGGGGTTATCGTTACCATCATTCTAAATTCCATATATATGTGTTCAGTTCATTTCAGTTCAGTTCAGTCACTCAGTCGTGCCCGACTCTTTACGACCCCATGAATCACAGCACGCCAGGCCTCCCTGTCCATCACCAACTCCCAGAGTTCACTCAGACTCGCGTCCATCAACTCAGTGATGCCATCCAGCCATCTCATCCTCGGTCGTCCCCTTCTCTTCCTGCCCCCAATCCCTCCCAGCATCAGAGTCTTTTCCAGTGAGTCGACTCTTCGCATGAGGTGGCCAAAGTACTGGAGTTTCAGCTTTAGCATCATTCCCTCCAAAGAAATCCCAGGGCTGATCTCCTTCAGAATGGACTGGTGGATCTCCTTGCAGTCCAAGGGACTCTCAAGAATCTTCTCCAACACCACAGTTCAAAAGCATCAATTCTTTGGCGCTCAGCCTTCTTCACAGTCCAACTCTCATATCCATACATGACTACTGGAAAAAACCATAGCCTTGACTAGATGGACCTTAGTCAGCAGAGTAATGTCTCTGCTTTGGAATATGCTATCTAGGTTGCTCATAACTTTTCTTCCAAGGAATAAGTGTGTTTTAATTTCATGGCTGCAATCACCATCTGCAGTGATTTTGGAGTGCAAAATAAGAAAGTCTGACACTGTGTCCACTGTTTCTCCATCCATTTCCCATGGATTGAGTCACCCTGCTTATTTAACTTATATGCAGAGTACATCATGAGAAATGCTGGGCTGGAAGAAGCACAAGCTGGAATCAAGATTGCCGGGAGAAATATCAATAACCTCAGATATGCAGATGACACCACCCTTATGGCAGAAAGTGAAGAGGAACTAAAAAGCCTCTTGATGAAAGTGAAAGAGGAGAGTGAAAAAGTTGGCTTAAAGCTCAACATTCAGAAAACAAAGATCATGGCATCCGGTCCCATCACTTCATGGGAAATAGATGGGGAAACAGTAGAAACAGTGTCAGACTTTATTTTGGGGGGCTCCCAAATCACTGCAGATGGTGACTGCAGCCATGAAATTAAAAGACGCTTACTCTTTGGAAAAGTTATGACCAACCTAGATAGTATATTCAAAAGCAGAGACATTACTTTGCGGACTAAGGTCTGTCTAGTCAAGGCTAGGGTTTTCCTGTGGTCATGTATGGATGTGAGAGTTGGACTGTGAAGAAGGCTGAGTGCCGCAGAATTGATGCATTTGAACTGTGGTGTTGGATAAGACTCTTGAGAGTCCCTTGGACTGTGGGGAGATCCAACCAGTCCATTCTGAAGGCGATCAACCCTGGGATTTCTTTGGAAGGAATGATGCTGAAGCTGAAGCTCCAGTACTTTGGCCACCTCATCTGAAAAGTTGACTCATTGGAAAAGACTCTGATGCTATGAGGGATTGGGGGCAGGAGGAGAAGGGGACGACCGAGGATGAGATGGCTGGATGGCATCACTGAGTTGATGGACATGAGTCTGAGTGAACTCCGGGAGATAGTGATGGACAGGGAGACCTGGTATGCTGCAATTCATGGGGTCGCAAAGAGTCGGACATGACTGAGCGACTGAACTGAACTGAACTGAACTGATAGGACCGGATGCCATGATCTTCATTTTCTGAATGTTGAGCTTTAAGCCAAGTTTTTCACTCTCCTCTTTCACTTTCATCAAGAGGCTTTTTAGTTCCTCCTCACTTTCTGCCATAAGGGTGGTGTCATCTGCATATCTGAGGTTATTGATATTTCTCCCAGCAATCTTGATCCCAGCTTGTATTTCTTCCAGCCCAGCGTTTCTCATGATGTACTCTGCATACAAGTTAAATAAGCAGGGTGACAGTATACAGCCTTGATGTACTCCTTTTCCTATTTGGAACCAGTCTGTTGTTCCATGTCCAATTCTAACTGTTGCTTCTTGACCTGCATACAGATTTCTCAAGAGCCAGGTTGGGTGGTCTGGTATTCCCATCCCTCTCAGAATTTTCCACAGTTTATTGTGATCCACACAGTCCAAGGCTTTGGCATAGTCAATAAAGCAGACATAGATGTTTTTCTGGAACTCTCTTGCTTTTTCCATGACCCAACGGATGTTGGCAGTTTGATCTCTGGTTCCTCTGCCTTTTCTAAAACCAGTTTGAACATCAGGAAGTTCACGGTTCACGTATTGCTGAAGCCTGTCTTGGAGAATTTTGAGCATTGCTTTACTAGCACGTGAGATGAGTGCAATTGTGCGGTAGT
>SJYQ01024312.1:78413-120370 GCA_006410935.1 Redunca redunca | reverse complement strand
CCCCCACCTCCCCTCAATGTGATATATATGGAGTGAAAAATATGAGAAGCCCTACAAATGACAGTTGACAGGTAATACAATGTATTGTGATATATTCCCAGAAAGGAATGTCATTCGGCAGTAAATGAATAAACTGCAGCCACATGCAACACCAGCAGATCTTTGAAACACAATGTTAGGTAAAGAAATGCAAGTTCTGAAAAACTGTACACATACTCCCATCCTAACAAAGCTCTTAAAGCAGGGAAAACAGGAGGCAAATTTTAAAGCAAAATATTTAAATACTGGCTATAATATTTTTGTTTTGCTTTGGTTTTGTCTTAGCAAGGGGATTCATGAAGAGCACAAAACCCAGGATCTTGGTTACTTCCGGTGGAAGTGGAGCAAATGGCTGAGCACATGCAGTGTTCCTGGAAACACTTTCATCCTCTGATGGGGTGGTAGACTTACAGATTTCCATTTTGTAATTATGCTTATAACTAACACATATGTTACACATATTTCTGTATGTATAAAATATTAAAGAAAATAAAAAATTGTGGGAGAGATTCATGAAAGATCATCCCAGGGGTCCAGTAGGATTCTTCCAGATTCCAAGCTGTTTGTATAAACAAATCAGAAGCATTAAAGAAACACTAAAATTGTATAGTTAATCAAGGTCTTATTCTTAAGGATATATTTCAAAGAATAACTACCCATATCCTATGAATGAAATTCAAGACAAAAACAAATCATGAAACAAAAAATGTCAGAGAATTGACTTCATAAGTAAGCAGGTTCATTAATTGAGTGCATTATGTAAACTGTCTGGCAGTTTCCTGTGAGGTTAAATAAATACCTAACTCATGATCCCTAGCTATTTAACCGAAAGAAACGTATATCCACAAAGAGACCTATATGGGTATGTTGATAGTTGCTTTGCTCCTAATAGCAAAAAACTGGAAACGACCCAAATGTACCTCAAAAGGGAAAAGGGCAAACAAATTGTGATTTATCCATTCAACGCAATACTGGATACCAATGAAAAAGAAAGAACTGAAAATGCATACAAAAGCGTAGATGAGCCTCAAAAGCATGGTAGCGTACGCATTCATCAAAAACAAGTCAAACTGTACACTTCAGATAGATGCACTTTGTTGTGTGTAATTATATCTAAATTTTAAGTTTTAAAGAGTCCATTATGTAATTTAGAAATTTTGCAGCTGTTCTAAAAAAGCTTAGCAGAATGCTTTCCATTTTTGCTATTATGTGAGTTAGTAGAGCTCATCTCCAACCTCCATGCCCACAGCTGTCTCTGCAAATAAATACACTTTCAGAGATACATCTGCCCAAGGTCCCCTACAAAGGGCTTGAGCTAAAGAAGCCACCAAGGGGTCTCCACAAAGCAACCCAGGGGCGGGAAGGAGATAAGGGATCTCCAGCTGTTCCCAGTACCTGCACAGCCCCATGGATGTGAGTCCCAGTCTCCCCGAGATCTGTTTGCACTCATCTTGAGAAGATTTCCTATTTTAGATGCTCAGGGACAACCAGCTCATGGGGCCATCAGTGCTACATTCCTCCATAATACTTGAAATGCAAGGTGGAGGTTTCAGAAAACATTTGGACAGGGACAGAGGGCCATCTTTGGGAGACTACTTCCAGAATCACGTTCTGGTGAAACATCAGTAAGGGGAGTTCCTGGAAAACCCAGGCCTGAGCCAGGAGGGGCAGGCACCCTTGTGCTCACCATGGATCCAAGGGGGAGGCTGGAAGGCTTCTTTCACTGCCCAGCTTTCCACAAGCTGGCACTGGCCTGAGGGTCTGGGGGTGTTCAACTCCCGATCATCATCTGTGGGAAAGCAAGCCATACCCGGAGCCCTGTTCTGGCTCCATATTTCTTCACTTGTCTGTTTCACTTGATCTCTGAGATGGGTCTGCTGTCTTGACTCCTTCACTTTCAATCTTAAGGATCCTTGGCTGGCAGAGAGCACAAAAGATGCTTCTTCATCTGTGAAATGCATCTTAGAAGTACCTGAAAAGTGGAGTTAAATCAAATTTTTCTTCATTCTGATTAAAGCCACCAGCCCTGAGATGTTTTGTCAGCAACATGCCCCGCCCCACTCTGCAAAGCAGTGTGACTCCGCCAGCCGCTGTGGCTCTGTTTTCTCCCCCATGAAATGATCGTATTGGAGTAGACCTTCCTGCTTCTAAAAATACCATGATTTCTTTCTTTGGTTTCTAGTTGAGAGGGGTACCTTGGTATCCCATAGTATAGTTTCTACCTTTAGTTTCTTTGTCAAATAATTAATAATCTATAAATCAATGCACAGGCAACAGAAGCCAGACTCAAGGAACAATTGTTCCCTAATGTATTTTATTAATCTAGATTTTTCACATACTGGAGTTTCTTAGAGCAGAACACATTTTTTTCACCAGTTCTAAGTTCCCATATATATTCCAAGAATACAAATATGGAAAGACGAGCAAAAATATCACCACAGCAGCAGCTGGAGCAAGTGGCCACAGGTGACCCACAGAACGGATAATCCCCTTATTGATTATTGAGAATGCTCCTGCAAAATGTTCTCTTCTGGATATTAAGTTCTGGTGAAGCCTTATTCTATAGAATATATTTGTACATTTTTTCAGTGAAAAAAATAATTTGAGAGGCATCAGTGTGTCAGGCTCCATAATGGAACCAAACTCTGTTGCTGGCCTCGTGGACCCGCTGCAAATAAGTGAGACCTTAAAGTTATGTAGCTCTCTGCTGCACAGTGTGCAGACCACATCTGGAGAATCGGCATGTTTATGTCTGTCTGTGGAGGACCAGGGAGCCACAAGAGAACGCCGTACTGGCGCAGGGCAGGAATGGCAGAGGATTACTTCCTGTATCCCATGAGGGGTGATTAAGACATACAGGCATTAAGTTTCATGTGATGTCTGTTTTCATACGCTTGGAAAATGATTCCTAGGCTTGACCCAAATAACTCCAATGGGCAGAGCTAGCCCAACGGGAAGGAAAGAAGGTATCAGTTGTTTTTAAGAATGTTTCTTCTTTTCCAGCAGAAACAAATAACTACCATTATCTTGCAGGCTCTGCTTGCAGCACTGCCTTGTGTGAAAAAGAGCTCAGCATCAGGAGGCAGAGACTGGATCCACACCTACTGGGCAAACTGTCCAAAGAAGCACTGGATTAACAGAGGCCAGCATGGTAACATCTGAGGTCCCTTCCAATGCCAGGATCACTAGCTATTTGGCTTCTACTCCTGGGCTTGGATAACTGTGTATTATGGCCACTGAAGGGGCCTCCCTTTGCTTTAAATGAATAGTGAACAGCTTCAAAGTTGAAGATGTATTGGGCTTCCCTGGTGGCTCAGATGGTAAAGAATCGGCCTGCAATGCAGGAGACCTGGGTTCAATCCCTGGATCGGGATGATCCCTTGGAGAAGGGAATGGGGCTACCCACTCCAGTATTCTTGCCTGGAGAATTCCATGAACAGAGGAATCTGACAAGCTACAGTCCATGGGGTCGCAAAGAGTCGGACACAACTGAACGACTAACACTTTCACTTTCTTTCTTTCAAAGTTGAAGAGGTATTCGTTTAATAGGATATTGTATGTGTTTTATATTATAGAGACCCTAATGAAATAGCTCCTGAAAGACGTCCAAAACCGAGTTCCAACAGGTCAGAAAGTCAAGTTAGGGAGGTCAGGGATTGGTTTCAAACCAATCATATTAAGGGGATGGTTGAGGCAAGTGGGACTCAGGTGGAGGTTAAGATAACCGGTGTACTGGTGTGTCTGACAGTGGGCTATGTCAGAGTAGGGAGTGGGAGCCCTGATTTTTAGAACTTTCTCATTTTCCTTGATTAGAAAATCAAGGAAATTCCACTATGGCTAATTTAAGCAACCAGTGTAAGATCACTGAGCATAGAATTCTGAAGAGATGGACAGCTGACTTTTGTGAGACCCTGTGAGCCTGCTGCAGTCTTCACCCAAGAATCTTGCATTACCTTTGTAACAAATTAAATATGTATTCTGTAAGGAATTTTTAAGCAGCTCAGTACAAGAAAAAAGAAAAAAAAAACGCAATAGCTATAAACAGGCAATTCACAGAAGAAACCAGAACAGCCAATAAGCAGGAAAATATACTCAGCAATCTGGTTGGCAAAATTAAGAATTGGACTGTACCAGCTTTTCACAGGGATGACCGGCAGAACTGAATTCTTGTACCTACCCTACAACGCAACAATGCCACTCATATAGAGTATATCCTAAAACCTTTTGACATATACACTGGAAGACACATGTAAGAGAATTCACAGAAACACTATTTTCAACAGTAAAAAAAATTCCCTAATTGTCCCTTAGGGGAAGGATGAAAAATGGTGTGTTATTTTTACAATAAGATACTATACAGAGGTCAAGATGAGTGAACTAGATATAAGTAATCGTGATCAACACAGATAAATTTAACAACTAATATTGTATGAAGGAGCAATTTGCAAAAATTAAGAAACCACATGCTACTGTTTATGAAGGCTTCCCTGGTGGCTCAGACGGTAAAGAATCTGCCTGAAATGCAGGAGACCTGGGTTCGACCCCTGGTTTGGGAAGATCCCCTGGAGGAGGGTATGGCAACAAGTCCAGTGTTCTTGCCTGGAGACTCCCCATGGACAGAGGAGCCGGAAGGGCTACAGTCCATGGAATCACAAAGTGTCAGGCTGAAGTGACTTAGCCATGCATGCATGCACTGTTCATGTAACTATTAACACAAAAACAACAGCATATCTTGTTCGTGGAAATATACATATGCAACATGCATGGAAATGGTTCTTGGAAAGACAAATGGGGCAAAACGCTAGTTATCTGTTAAACCTAGCTGATGGGTACCTGTGTGTCTATTCAATTACTTTCTGAACTTTTCGTTGCAGTTGAATCATTTCATAATTTTCATTTTCCTTTTCTTAAATACACTTTTAATTTTAGAACAGTTTAAATTTAGAGAATTTTGGCAAGGAGTACAGACGGTTCCTGTACACCCCAATCTCAATTACTTGTGTTAGTAACACCTTGTATTAGTATTGTACATTTGTCACAAGCAATGAACCAACACCGATATACCATTATTAACTAAAGCTCATACTTTATTTGAATATTCTCCAGTTCTCCCATAATTTCTGTTCCCTGCGCCAGGATCCCATCTAGGGCCCCATGCCATATTTAGGGGTTATGTCCTCTTGGACTTCCCTTGACTGTGAAAACTTCTCAGGCTTTCCGTGTTTCTGAGGACCTTGACAGCTTTGAAAAGTACAGGTCAGATGTTTTGTAGAATGTTCCTCGATTGGAATTTGTCTGGTGTTTTTCTCATGATCCGACTGGGATAAAGTGTTTCGGGGAGGAAAGCCATGAAGCAAGTGCCGTCTTGTCACGTCATATCAAGGACACAAACAAGCATCCGACATCGCTGTTGATGCTAGCCTTGATTACCTGGTTGAGGGAGAATTTATCAATTTTCTCCACTGTTACTCTTTCACTCCCTCTCTTTCTATACTGTCCTTTTGGGAAAAAGTCACTATGCTTAAGGAGTGGGAAGTTAGGCTCCCTCTCCTTCGTGGTGGAGTTTCTTCATAAATTATTTAGAGTTCTTCCTCATGGGAGATTAGTTTATTCTCCTCATTTATTTCTTTCTTTAGCCATTATTTGTATCAGTATGAACTCATGTATATTTATTTCATATTTGGGGGTGTAATTCAATTCAACTTTATTTTGCTTTGCCCAATTTGTTCCAGCCTTGGCTATTGGGAGTTCTTCGGTTGGCTTTTGGGTCCCTTTGACATGTCTTCATCATTGCATTTTGTTTGTTCTCAGAGGTTGGTTTTTTTTTCAGCTTTTCCTTATTTCCTGCCACTTCAAGATATTTCAGATCTTCTCTATCTCCTCCCCAGTCCTAGAAGCAATCATTTCTCCAAGAGGTCTGGTTCCTTCTGTTGGAGAATTCTATCAGAAACCAAAATCTAGGCACTGGGTGTGCTTGTTGCTACTGGGGTGTCATTGCTTCCAGGTCCCCTCAGTTGACAGAACAAGGAAATAAATGTGTGTGTGCTAACTTGGGTATTCACATGTACTGGGTCTAGGTTAAACCAAGCCAGAACTAATAGTAAAGTCTCATGCTGAATCGCCAGATCGAACCCATTAGCAATGGGTCACTCTGACCTCTTCCCGGGCTCCAACAGTGGCAAAACTGGCTCTCACCACCTGCCATCCATCTATGGATTTAGATGGATGTTCCCTTCATAATTTTTATAAATTATATAAAAATTTATAATTCCATTTATAATTGTTTTAAAAAATGAAAGCTATAGGGAAATGCTGCAACTTATTACAGCATCCAGACCAAAGGTACAGATTAGTTACAGAGCAGACATCTGAAGGACAAGATGTTGCGTGTCATGATGCATTCAGGGCACAGACTTTCTGTTGGTGCCTTGTACCTTTCCAGGGGGCCATGTTGGAAACATGGGCAAAATGTCCTTTCAAAATGAGTCCCACTTGGGAAGAATGAAAATGACCAAATCACACCTGGAGGGATTCTTGACGATTAGGCAAGGGGTGGGTGCTAAAGAGAAAAGCAAGACTGAAAACATTCATTTCAACTGCAGTTCTTACCTTCTTTTGAATAATGGATTCCTTCGAGACTCGGAAGGGCTGTGGACCCTCAACCCAGGAAGATATTCAAATAGTTCAAGGAGCATGAAAAAACAGTGGGGAAATCTCACCTCTGAGTCCCTATGTGCACATCAAGTTAAGGAAACCTTATGGGTATGATATGAATGTCAAGTTCATTTGGTTGTTTTTCAGTAGGGAGGAGTGAGCAAGTGAGCTCCATGTGGAGGCTGCATTGTTTGAGTATGGCTGTTTCAGGATGGGCCAAGCTCTTGCCTTCCAGCTGCAGGCCTGGGATCTGTGACATTTATAGCAAATTCCCATTTATAGCAAGTGGCAAATGACACCAATTTTCTATAGAAATAAATATTTTTTTATTTTAAAATAAATCTGTTTTATTTTTAATAAAATCACTTTGAAAAAACATATGAAGTAATATTTGGGACATTAGGGAACTAAAGTTTTGGAAACAGGTACAAAGAGATGGTACCTTGAGTCTAATGAAAAGTGTACATGCTTTGGAACCAGAAGGGTTTGGGTTCAAACCCCCTCTTTGCAAATTTGCCAGCTGTGGGATCTTGGCTGTAGGTGAAACTTGCCCTGTCTGTATAAAATTTGGCATGTCCACCAGTGTTCCTCCAAGTGTATTTTCTATACCACCCCCATAAGAATCAGCTGGAGTTCTTATAAAATGGAAATTTCCAGGCTGCCACCCAAGAACTTTTATCATCAGATAGAATCCCAGGGGGCAAAACGTAGAAATCTGCATTTTAATGAGGGCTCCCAATGATTTGTATGATGTTCTGAAAGCCGTGGAGAGGATGAAATAAGCTGAAACAGGTAAAGCACTTGGCGCATAGGAGCAGGACGGACACTTGTTCTGAACGGCCTACTCTCTGAACATCACCTCCCAAGGGACCCCAAAGGCCTTGCTTAGGGTTGTCATGGACAGCTGTGCAGCTTGAACACCGCACAAGTCTAGCACTCGGCACCCTGGAATTGCGTGGTACACAAACTGTATGTTCATGCATGACCTTCTTCTCAGAAGCTCAGCTGATCGAGACCCTTTTGTTTCTGGTTTTGAGCCTGTTTCTCCCAGCCTTCCTTATAACGCTTAGCTTTATAGCAGCCTTTTGATGAATTCCTTCACTGATCAAGGGGCCTAGAATTGGATCTCACTCTGTACAATCAAGAAACTTGACAGGGCAAGTGACCAGTGACTGCTCTGCTCCCTTCTCCCAAGCATTTCTCGGTTGTGTTCCTGGGGTTTGTGGGGTGCCGTAGAGTGGCTCTGTGGCTGAGAAGCTCAGTCTGTCAAGATATGACCAGTTCCCTATCCACGCTCTGCTTTCTGCTTCAAGCTGTTTTATGGGTTGGATTTTGGCTCAGCAGTTCATTTGGAAAGAATAATTCCACTACTTTAAAAAAAGTTTGAAAATCACTGCCTGTTACAAGATACCCCCAAAGAAATGGTGCCATGTGGCTAGCAATGAGGTGGAGAGTTGGGGTCAGGGGGGCAGCCTCGAGTCCATAGATGGAGGCGGAGGCTAAGCCGGGGGTCCGTGGGCTCCCTAGATGCCAAGCAGCCAAGGTCCACGTGGCAGAAGTAAAAACTGTTTCTAGGGAGCATCCATTACCATAAGAGGAAATCTTTGCGGCCCCTGAAGCCACCCTGGCCTGCCCATGGGAAAATTGATCAAGTCCAAAGACCACAGCCAAGAAAGGGCTCCAGAGTCATCACTGAAGTCCCAAGGGAGAGAGGCAAAGGGCAGTTTCCCTTTTTCTGAGGACACCGGCCTATGGGGGTGAGAATGAAGGAGGCCAGAAGGGTCTGGACATTTCCTGCAGGAACCAGAGCTCGCCTCTGCCCCTCCTGGATCTGCAGCACCTAAAGCTCAGAGATGTTTCCTCCAGCTCCAAAGTTTGACATTTGCAATAGAGACGTTAAATTTTTCTTAAACATTTCCTTTTGGTTCATGACTGTGACAGTAGAAAAAAATGTATGCAACAGGAAAAAAAAAAGATGGCATGTTGACTGTTGTTACAAATGTCATCCTGTTCACCTCTTTATCATAGATCTGCTGCCGCCGGACCGCTGCTTGCTTCTTGCTTTTCAGTGGGTCACCGATCGGGGAGTGGGGGGTGTTCATCCCACTTTTGTAGCTCTGCACCAGGCTTTTCTCTTGATTTACTGATTTATTCTCTTTTTAAAATCCAATTCCCATCCCCCTCCGTAGCCATTTTTATTACCATAAAGGTAGGCAGCAAATGTTACATTTCGTATATAATTAAAAAGCTAGAGTATAGTGAATGGATAGGGCCGGGGTCCACTTAATAAAAGTTATGGCCATTCTCCCTAGAAAAGTCTACCTCTATTCAATAACACAATTTTGCAATTTCTGGGGTTCAAGGACTCCTAAGGCCCTATGTGAACACTCTTTGAACTGCAAGTTCATTACCCCTGTGACACAAGAAAATTGTGAGAATTAGGAAAGCATTTGAAATGCAGACTCCTAAACGGACTGCATCTTTTATTCCTTTCAAAGTCATAAAAATAAGTTTTACTGGGATAACAAATCGCAATGAAACAAATTTTACATCAAAGAACAGATAGTGGCCATTTGTAATTAGTGTAACATAACATTGCCTTCATAGTAGCAGTTTCCTCCAGAAGAGGACTCGGAGAGCTTACCCTTGCAGAGTGCTTGCTTGGGGCTGGCTTTGCACCTGCTGTACCATCTCCTTTTCGTCAGCTAACAGAGATGGTCACTACCACGGCCACTTTGACAGATAGGGAAACTACAGCGTAAGGAGAGGGAAGGAGGGTTCCCCAAGTGGTAACGTTACAGTGTTAAAAGTTCTGCCTTAACCAGACACAGAGAACCTTTACCGCTTACAATACACTACTTACAAAATGAATTTATTTAGCAAAGGGTCATTAACATTTTTCTGTGGATGAATTTGAATTCAACCTCATTGCAGTAACATTTTTAAATAGGAGAATTAGGGTTTCCTGTGCCATTTCTGATTACATCATTAGGTTCCTTTGTCTCCTGTACTTGGGGTTTCATTTGGAACGGAGTTAAAAAACAGAAATAAAACATCTTTCATTCCCCCCCCCCACCAAAAAAAAAACACCAAACATTTATTTCTACAGTAGGTCATACCTTTAAAGGAAAACTTCCCCCTTGAGCACTGCTCAGCCCACCAAACCTGCAAGTCTCAGGAACAAGTCGCCCTGTGTCCCGGAGATGGGGTAGGTTGTTCATCTCCGCACCCTCAGACCCCTCTTACCAACCGCACTCATTGCAAAGGATTCACAGGCAGCGTTGGGTCACTCTTTCCATCGGTGTTACTCAAGGCTGTGTGTGTACATGTGAAGCACTCAGTAAGATTGCTCAACTGAGCTAAATTCCTACTTTCTTCAATTGGGGAAATTTTTAATGCAGGAAAGAAAAGGAGAAAAGTTTTGAAAAGACACATTACCCATGAGCCAGGATTTGCAGCCAATAATACGATTTTCTCATTTTTGCTTGAGAATCTTCATTTTGCTTAAAATAAAACTTACAAAGAGGTTTCATTCTCTTCCCACCTGTTGTAGAGAAAGTGATGATTATTATTTTGGAATGTGTCTTTCCAATCTATACTTTTGTACTTTTACTCCTGAGTAATCCTTACCATTATTTTACACGATTTAAACATTTTACTTTTTCTGCGGTTTTAATTTAAACATCTTGCTTTTTAAATGTAATATATGTGTTCAAGATCTATTTACGTTGGCACATGCATGTTTGTGTCTATGTCTCCTCTGTCCGCAGAATTTTCCAGGCAAAAATACAGGAGCAGATTGTCTCCTATTCCAGGGCATCTTCATGACCCAGGGATCGGACCCATGTCTCTTGTATCTCCTGCATTGGCAGGCAGATTCTTTTATCACTGCACCACCTGTCTTAGTTATTATGTAACATCCCACGATTTGTATACACAGCGTTTTCCTTATTTGTTCCCAAGTGAAAGGCATTCAGGGACCCCCTTGCCCTGACAATGCTGTAATGAACATCCGTATTACAACTCAGGTTACATTTTGTACAAATTACTAAACATACCATTGCAAATAGGGGAAGGATGTTGGTAGAACAGGAGGTCATGCTGGCTCATATGTGATTTTTCCCAACACATTACTATTCTGAAGCACTTGAAAGAGAAAGTCTTAGCAATGAATACAGACCTGAGCTGAAAATCTACAGAAGTGTCTTTTGCAGATAACAACAGGAGTGTAATTGAAGGAATCAGAAGCTTTCCCCCTTGTATTAAAACCATAGAGTAAAGAAGAAGGCTATCCTCAGAGGCATATTTTAAATGTTTATGAAAATGCTCTCTGCTAAAGGACATCCACACTTAGCCGTCCAGGAAGGAAAGAGCCTGGAAGGGGATGTCTGCGACTCCAGGAGCGAATGCCAGCAGTGTGTCAACTGTCCTGTATTTGTTATGATTTTAAAAATTTGTTTCTGTTTTTGTTAGTTCTTGTGTGACCAATTCCACAGTTTTTGAGTGATCTTCCCGAGCCCTGTTTTCCCCATAAAACTTGCTGTTTTTAGTGGAGGAATTTGCACTTATTTCCTTAAGTGCGAGTTTCTCTAGAGCACACACCTCGAAGTAGAATTGCTGGGTCATAGGAGAGGTACATTTTCAACTATTCTAGATTTCCCCAAATTACCCTTTAAAATGACTTCATCAATCTACACTTCCATCAGCAGAGAAGAGTCCTGACTTCCCTGCTTCGACGCTGTTACCTGATGCTGTTAAACCTGGCTTTTAGCAGCATCATGGGTGTAAAATGCTTCCTCACGGTTGTTTTAATTTGCAGTCCCCCGGCTGCTAGTGAAGTCAAGCATGTTTTTAGATGCTTATTGTCCATTCTGCTTTCCTTTCCTGGTTATTACCAGTTCAACACTTTGTCAGTTTTTAAGCTGAACTGTTTCTTTTTTTAATTAATTTTTAGGAATTCTTTATACATTCTAGATATGAATCTTTTGCCTATTAAATTTCTACTTTTACATCCCCTTCCCAGTGTCCCCACTCTCTGTATGTCTATTTTTTCATGTCTGTTCCCCCATAAAAACATGGCATTTTTTTTTTCTGGAATACATCCTAGGTAACTGTGATTTTAGATTATACAGTTAGCGTGTACAGCTAGAAAAATCTGAAGTTCAGGTGTTTGTAAACATTCTTTATCTCCTCTCCATTCTCCTGTTTCTAGAACATTCTCTGTCTGCATAAGCATTTTCAAAGCAGACAACAAGAGATAACCCCTGTCCTGAAAACTGTGGGCCAGATTTACTTTGTTTGCCAGGTCAATTAGAAAAAAATTTCATGGAAAAACTTCAGAAGTGTTAAACATCATGTTTGAGTTGGATTCTTTGTAGATGTCTTAAACTTGTGAGAAAACAGTATACTTTATTAAATTCCATGATTCTTATTGTTAAACCATTCAAACTATAAGCAATCAACCATACTTTTCTGATGAGTTACCTAAGAAAATTTTCCTTAAACAGAATTGCATTTCAGACTAAATTTTAGAAGTGGCAATCTGGTATTTTTTAAATTAGATACCTAACTTAAAAAAAAAAAAAGAAAAACTTAGAGTCTGCCTGCAACTGAAAATTTGATGTGTGGAAATGTGAGGAAAAGATCTAAGTATTGGCAAAAGATTGCAATAAAGTAAATGATGTGGTTTTCTCAGGGGTGATTTTGCAACTTGAAGCATTCCAAAAAGAGTTAGTGATCACAAAGTTTCTTTTAGCGTCTAGCCTTGAAATACTTGGCATATGTAGAGCTCTTTTGGATATTTGGATAAATTAAATTTATATTGACATTTTCTAAAGTTGGCATAAGTTTCTAGCTGGTGTGGGCACATGTCAAACCCGGAACATTTTGAGGCAATCAGTTTTACAACTGATAGATATCAACATCAAACTGTTCCTTCCTATACTATATTCCTAAAAGCTGAGTCACACTGAGGTTTAAAATATGTCATTTTTTCCTGATAAAAAGCAGCAGCTTCCTCAAAATTAATCACAGGATTACCATATGAGCCAGCAACTCCTCTGCTGGGTACATACCCAAAGAATTGAAAGCAGAGTCCTGAACAAATATTTGTACACCAGCATTACAATGGCCAAAAGGTGGAAACAATTCAAGTGTCCATCAAGAGATGGATGGATAAACAAAATTTGGTATATCCTTACAATACTATATTATTTAGCTTTTAAAAGGAAGGAAATCTTGACACATGGTGCAACATGGATGAACCTTGAAAACACAGTAAGTGAAATAAACCAGATACAAAAGGGGAAATATTGCATGATTTCACTTATATAAAACACCTACAATAGGGCAATTCAGAGACAGATAATAGATCAGAGGTTTTCAGAGGCTGAGAGAAGAGGGGAAGGAGGAGTTATTGTTTCTTGGGTACAGAGTTTCTGTTTGAAGAAGACGCAGTTTTTGGAAATAGTGGTGATAATTAAATAACATATGGATGTAATTAATGGCACTAAATTGTATACATAAAAATAGTTAAAATGGCAAAATTTATAGTATGTATATTTTACCATGATAAAAGAAAAGTTTTAAAAGGCAATTACTTCAAGCCCCTCCCCCAATAAAGCAAAAATACTTATTAAAGAAAGCTTGGAAAGCCTATAAAGTAAAATAAAATTAAAGCCACTTGCTATCTCAACATGCCGTGATAATGAACCTGAACAATGAGCTGTGCATTTTGTCCCCTGGTCGTAGGTGTATGCATGCAGACGCATGCCCAGCATCAGGCAGTGCAAGATCAAGCTTTTCTCAGTTCTAACAATCAGTAGCATCCATTCTTATCTGTGAACCCTATTCAAATCAATCAACTATTGTTGAATATATAATGTGTTTTCAGTACTTCCTCAATTTTAAATAATTTTGTAATGGACATTCTTGTCATCCATTTTATGACCATTTCATTATTTTCTTAGGATAAATTCTTCAAAGCAAAATTACTAGGTCAAAGAATATGAACTTTAAAAACAAATCTTCTAATGTACATGTACTATTCGCCTTGCAGGAATTTTATTGCATTTTGCGACTTTATTGCATCTTCTCCAACAGTGGGTGTCACATTTGATAAACATCCCTAAAATTAATGAAAATAAATTCCCTGTAAAGGATGTGATTCTAAAACTGTTAGGCTAATGATAGTATTGGTACAGAAAAGAAAAGAAGGAAGAAATCAATAGAGATCTTGTACGTTAGAATGATTACCCATTCTCTGCCACTCTTATCTGAATGGAGCCACCCTTCGGGCTCTGCTTGCTGGGGAAGTTACACCTGGTGCTGCCCGCCCACCTTCCAAGACCCCTCCAGCCATGCCTAGAAGCTCATGACTCCTCCAGCCACACCGAAGTGCTCCCTTTCCAGTTTCTTTATCATTGCTCCTGCCTTTCCTTTGGCCATGAAATGCTTTTCCTCACCCACTTCCTCAGCTACAGNAGCTGATACCAGAAACGACATAGACACTGGATCGTTATAACCATCCATAAGTCAAAAGAGATTTGGTTTTCAGATTGCTTGAATAACACATAATTCTTCTTTGAGCAATTTTTGCTCAAGGAAAAAGGTCCCCAGGAATTTAATTAGAGAAGTAGAAAAGATCCTTGATCCGAGATAATTTTCTTTTGCTTAGTTCCCCCAATAGGGTAAATGTACTTCCGATTTCAGTAGCGATCTTGTTAAGGTGTGATCTGAGAAATGTCTACCAAAAAGCACATGATTTCTGTATGAGTCAGGGCTTAAGAACTCATTCTTTCCTTTTCTATTTTTCAGCCTAAGATTTTAATTTTATTTATTAATAAAATAATTTAAAACAATATCCACCTCATTTGAGCAAATCATCAATTATTTATATTATTTAAGCCCTTTTCTGATTTTTATCCATATTTTAATGGACTTCATATCATTATCCATAGTTTCATACATTTTACATACTTTTATGTTCTACTTTTTTCACTTGTAATTGTTTTCTTACAATTTTTCAATGTATCTGCAATCACCTTTAAATTTTTCTGTTTTCTTGGAAAGGAGTAACTTTCAAACTTTCTTTAGTAGAATAATTCTTTTATCAGACAACATCCTTTACGGTTTGGTGGGATATCCATCCAGTCCAGAACTAACTACTGTGATAGTTCATTTCAACATTTACGATTCCCCTTTCCTGTACAGTTAAACTGTTTTCAGTGTTTGGAAATTTAAACAATGATATTAGTATCTTTACACATGACCTGTTAAAAACTAATTTTACTGGGATATATTCTGACAGACAAATCTTTATGAGTGGAATAGTTTTTTTGTTTGTTTGCAATATGCATTATCAGATTTTTTTCCAGAGGAAACAAATCAAATCTTATTGTCATCCATAAACAAGAGTTCCCTGTTTCCCCAAAGCCCAGCTAGCAATAAATTTTGTCATTCACTTTAAATTGGTGGGTGTGAAATGATGGCACACTGATTCAGTTTGAATTTGTTTAAATTTTAGAAAACATGGTTGGTTCATCAGATGTTGATTTCCTATTGGTGTTTAATTTAAACCATCCATTTTCTTCAAACATTTGTCTCTTGAACACTGATGCTTGGTTCTGTTCTAATACATTTATAAAAAGTTTTCATCTATTTTAAAGAAGAAACATTTGCTTATCATTTATTTCAAGTATTTTATATCTATAGAAGACTTTTAGAAATTGAATTCCATCAACCTACTTTCTCTGTTGCTTGAATCATCAAAATTATTTTCATACATAGTGCTATTCTATTTTCTCCTAGTTTTCTTGTTATTATTACCATTATTAATTTACCATTTATTCCATTCACTTTTTATTATGATGTGTAGGTGTGAGTTAATTTTTTCTTCATTTTGATTTCTAATTATTCCCAAAGCATTCATTAAATAATCATTACCTCTCCATTTGCTTTGTTAATATTTATCATTTACCAAGTATATATAAGCTTGCTCCTACACTCTCTGTTGAGTTTAAATTTGTTTCTGTTTTTAAACCAAAACCATAAAGATTTTTATTTTCAAATTTATATTATTGTGTGCTTTCTAAAATTTTTTGAAAAGCATGCATTTTATTTGTTTTCAATATTTTACAAGGTCAAGTCTTTAAAAATTGTAATTGTCAATCATGCATATTTATTTTTCAAACAAAAGTTGGAATAATTTTTGTCATACTTTGATAAGTATTTGTATAGGCTTAATTGAAAGTAAATCAGATCTAACAATTAACATGTGGAAAATATAGCCTTTTTTATATTCAATCACTAAATGTAGAACAGTTTTTTTCTTTACATCTCTTTTCTAAAATCAGCATTTTCTAGTTTTTTTTGCATGTCTTGAGTTAGGGTGATTCTGATATATTATATATTTTTGCTGGTATGATGAATGGGACTGCCTCAAACCAATTACCAGGTTCTTCTGCCTTTTACTAGAAATGCTTTGGAGATTTGAGGAGTTCGTCTTTATCTGAACACTTTCATGAACGATCTTTTTATTTTCAATACTTTTAGTTGGAATCCTTAGTTTCTTCAGGTTCAACCTAAAATTCTGTTTTTCATTTTATAGTATTGACTCTTTAGCGCATTTTTGAAGCATTGTTAGGATAACAAGAATCTCCAAAAATATGCTAAATAATGTTAATAAAAACCATCTTTGTTTTTGCTTGTTTTTAGATAGAAATCTTCAAAAATTTCTCTATTACAAACTGTTAGGTTTTAGAAATATGATTTGTTAAAGGAGTATTTTCTGATTTCTATTCTTAAGTTTTTACGAAAAAGAGCATTGAATGTTATCAAATGTTTTAATCTTTTATTAAGGTCGTGTGAATTTTGTATCTGAAGTTATTTAAATTGTGTATTTTATTCACAACTTTATGTGCATGAAACTGAACATGTTTCTCTGATAAACCTTACCTGTTCATGCTAAAAATACTTTAAAAATAGGGTCATATTCTATTCACAGATATTGTCACATTTATAAGAACTGTGTCTCAAGGCAGTTATTTTTTTGTAGTGTTATCAGGCTTAAGAACAGGATCTTTTTTTTCTGCTAGAATAAGCTAAGAAATATTGAACTTAATTTTTTATGAGTTGTACTTTTTCTATTTGAAAATCTGAAAAAAAATTTACAGTTAACTCATATGTCATTATAGCAAGGAAATCAGTTTCTTGGCTAACCATTTTCATTTCTTCCCTAGCAATCGGTCTGTTCATATTCTCAACCTCTTTTTATATTATTTAAAATTCTGTAACTTTGGTAAAATCATCCATTTTACTTTAGTGTCCAAACGCATCACCAGTGTAAATGGACAAGATATTCCCTAACGATTTTTAGTCTTTTTTAATCGCTTTTAAATTTTTTCTAGTGAAATTTAAAAATTTTGTTTTTTCTTTTCAAAATGAGAAATCTCTGCTGTCATATATCAGAGAATACTTCTTGTCACATTTGTTTACTTCTGCGTGTATTTTCCCCCAGAGGTTTTGCTTGGTTCTTTTTCTAGAAGTATGTTTCTAGTTTTTGAAATTTTTCTTTTGTTATTAATAAAGACCTTTAAGAAGTGAGTTTTCTCTACACATACCTTACCTTTCAATTCACGGATTTGATAGGTACTACCTTTGTTTTCCATATTTGACAATGATTTGTAATTATATTTCATATTTCTTCCCTGACCAGGTGATATTTTAAATCTTTTTTTCATTGATACTGTCAGTTTTCAAATTTAAAATAAAATGGTAACATTTTAGGTATTTTTCCTTTACTGAAATTGCCTGTTATTTTTCTTTCCTGTGAAAGCTTTCCATATTCCGTGTTTTCCCTTTCAATTTACATTATAAAATTCCTCTTTCAATTATTTAGTTATTAATTGTAGTTTTGCAAACTGTTTCTTTTTTCCCCTACTATGTCTATTGTTATGACTAGATAAAGATTTCTGCTACAATTTTTATTTCAACTTCATATTGTAATTTTAAGTTTCTTTCACGTACTTTGTTGAAATGTGTTTTAGTTCACATAAAATTTAACACCTTTTATTTTCATTATTTTACCTTATATTGTCATATAATAAACTTATTTTTATTGCTTCATCCATTTTGTTTTGTATTCTGCTTTCCTAAGATGTTTGGTATTTTCTGACTCATCCAATTATTTTTACCCTTTCCACATCTACTTTATCTTTTATGTAGAATATTCTTGGATCTTTTCTTAAATATAACCTGAAATTTTTTTAAATAGGGAAATGTAACCCATTGGCATATCCTCTTATAATTGTTGTATTTAATTTTTATTTTACTTTTTTACTGTCTATCTTTGCTTATATTTCTTTTTTGTCTCTTCACTTGGAAAGAGTCATCCTTAAGCTTCCACAAATATTTGTAGTTTTATAAATAGATAGTAGTAACTGTTGAGAAAAATCTGACACTTAGAATTTTTCGCTCTCCTTTCCCTTTTTTCCATTCCTCATAGCTTGCATGTGTGAGAGAAGTCGTTTTTTAAATGTTTGTACTTTTCTCTCAGTGATGCTGATCGCTTATCGCCGTGATGCTGGAAATGCTATTTGCGGATGAGGTTGTGGTTAGGGAGTTCATGAAGTTTTCTGCTATCAAACCTAGTAGATAATCGGTAAGGATCTTCCTTTTTTGTGTTTTCTCTTTTTTTGAGGTTCCTTTTTCTCCCCCACCCCCCCGACCCCGTTTCCTTTTCGGAACACTGTAGTTTTCCACTGCATTGGGGAAGGTTACTGTCTCGACTGCTACACTTGATCATATTCTAATCTAAAGCACTTTTTCAAAGCAGAACATCACTGCTGTTGATCACCTTTTGAATAAGAACAGGAATAGAATAGTGGCCTGGGTTCATCTCACACTCAGCACTGAGACGGCGCGCACCGCCTGTCCTGGAGACCGTGGAGTCAGCAGCCGGCTGCCTCTCTGTGCCCTCAGCCTCCGTGGGCCCTCTCCTGCTGGGAGGAGTGTAGACTTTAGAACTCAAACTACAGCGATGCCCCTGGGCGCAGGCTCTTAGCCTAAAAACAGACCTGGACGAGTTGCTGAGCGTTGTCAGGCGGCTGACCTCTAGTGATGGCTCTGGTATCCCAGAGCTCCGTTCATTTATTTGTGCATCGATTGAACTAATTCTTTTTATATTTATAGCTTGGCTGTTATGTAACTGCCCCACACAGCGGAGATTCTTTTTTGGAATGAGATGTGGAATACTTTAAATACCTATGAAATCAAGTGTACACTTAACACTGCTTCAGTTTCCAGTCTCAGCTCTTACATCAGTTCTGGAAATTCTCTTCTTTCACAGCTGAAATGATGGTCTGGGGCACAAATTGTTTCCTTAGGAGTAACAGCATCAGCAGTGGCTCTCAATTGCTAACCTTGTGCCATGAGCTGCCTCGCTGTTAGTTTTGGAAAACCATACATTCAACTGAGTCCCTTGCATTTTTTTCTTTCATGATATTCCCAGAGAAATTCAGTCTTTCTTTAACACTTGCTTTTCCAGTTTATCCTCTATTTTAATGACTCACCATTCTGGAGTCCTGTCTCTCCACCCCACCCCACTCCTACTCCCTCCACTAAACTTCTGGTCTTTTCTAGATTGTTCTGTTTAAAGCAATCACTACTTTTGTGTTCTTAAAACTGCAACCAGATTCAGTGGTTGTTCTCTCCATCTGAGAGGGAAGGTTGGCTCTATCCTAGCTGTGATTCTTGTCATTGTTCTTTACCGGCTGGGGACAGAGGCTTTAACGGTTTTCCTGTTATTAACAGTGTGTGTTGAATAAGGTTTTCACATACGTTTAAAGTGTTAACTCTTCTTTCTTTTAACATGGCTCCTAAGGACCTTTGTCTCTTTCTCTCTCAAGCTTTTATACACTCACTCAGAGTCTCCAGATTTCTGATGTTTTAATTGGTATCTCAACAGTCTCAACAGAAAGGATTACCTGATAGAACACCTTACCATCTGCTCCATCATCTACTGAGAACATTGGTCTTCCCTGATGGCTGACTTCACCAACAGAACCCGGGGAAAATGCAGACTGCCTTGTCCATGACTGTAATTGACCTTGATCACAAAACATAACTAAATGTTCTCAACTACTGGAAAGGAAGACAAACATGAGAACACATTTCATTCTTTGATTCCTGTGTTAAAAAGCTCTCTTCGACATCTTTTGATTTCTCAAGTTTGACCTTTAATTACCGATCGTTTAAATATAACTCTGCTTCTCAGCAACCTCCTTCCATCTGGGTATGTAATTCCCTCTCTTATAGAGCCTCTTAGAACTTGTCAATACAGTTACATTTTTGGGGGGGAGAACAAACACTCTGAACAACAACAACAACATCTTCAATAGACACTGGAAATGCTTTCACCACCACTAATGCCTGGCTGGACTTCCCTGGTGGCTCAGATGGTAAAGAATCTGCCTGCAATGCAAGAGACCTGGGTTCAATCCCTGGGTCAGGAAGATTCCCCTAGAGAAGGAAACGGCAACCTACTCCAGTATTGTTGCCTGGAGAATTCCCTGCAAAAAGGAGCCTGGAGGGCTACAGCCCATGGGTTTGCAAAGAGTCAGACCCAACTGAGCAACTCACACACACACACACACATACACACAGCACCTGCCGGTTGCCCAGATGTTTCACCTGTTCCTCCCTCTGTTTCTTGACCTCCTTCCCGGGAGTGCCCCTTGTGAGTAAATTCAAAACAACACATGCCCAGGGAGAAGCCGTTCCCACCAGTGTGTCATTGTGAGAAAGAGGGGCACCCACCACCACCCCAGCAACCAAAGTGCCCACAAATCGGAGTTGTATCACTGTCAGTTTGGTTTTTCTCTTTTAAGCCTGAAGTCAATATGCTGAGGATGGCAAAGGAAGTAAGAGCTCCTCTCATTCCTGTGAACAGAAAGGAAACTGGCCCCTTCAGGAGAACTGAAATTGATGATGTGCAGTTGACACACAAAACACCGCGTTAGCTTGCACTGGAAACAGAAAGCTGGATGCCACGCTAAATATTGCTAGCATTCCTATTTGCATCCCTGCAGTAAATAGTGTTATTACTATAAAGCTGAGCAAGCATGACATTTCTGACTGCCTCTCCTTTTCAACGGAGGATCTATAAATAGTGCCTGTGTAGCATTTAAACATTTCAAAGCATCACGTTTTTGTTAATACAAATGTGTGATTGGAGCCATTCACTCCCATAAATATTTTCCCTCACAATCTAAGCTCAACAGCCATGAGCCTTTCCCATCACCCACAACTACGGGACATTTTGTAAAATGCTGGCCGGCCATTCCCGGAGGGAAAATATGGTCACCAGCTGAGGAGCCCGGCGTGTACAATGTACCATTTCAACACCTCCTTCCACACCTTCCTGAAGATTCAGCAAAAAGGACATCAGTATTTCCCAAAGTGAACAACCCTTGTCCCAAAAGATGTTTTTGCAAAAAGGGTTCTTTTAATAAATAAGTCTGGGAAGCACCACAAATTATTGCCCTGCACTAGGAGATTCAAGAACATCCAACATTTATTCCACAAATATTTATTGAGTGTGTACCAAGGCCCAGGATCATTCAGGGACTAGACATTAAACAGGGGAACAAATCAGATGGAGTCCCAAACCTTCAGGAAACCTGTAATTTGGTCTTAAATGAACACATCGTACCGGGTTCCCATGGCGCTGTGACCACACGGTTGGTGGCTAAAACAACAGAAAGGTATTCTCTTGCAGTTCTGGAGGTCAGAAGCCTGAAACCAGTATCCCTGGGTCTCACTCAAGGCGTCCAGAGGCCCTGCTCTCTGCAGACTCTCAGGGGGACTCTCTCTCTCCAACGCTTTCCCCTTCATGGTCTCAGCCTGCACTTTCTACCTCTCTATTCATGCTGCCTCCATCTCTTCCATCTTTGTCAAATCTCCTTCCACCTTCCATTTCTAAGGACTCTTGTGATTGCATGTAGGGCCCAATGGTCTCAAAATCCTTCATGTAATCACATAGGCACAAACCCTTTTTTGACCATGTGCATTTCCAGCGGTTAGAACCATACATCTCTCGGGGCCATTATCCAGCCTGCTACAGGGAGAAATGGTTCCAAGACGTCCTGGGGGTAGCAACAGCTTTTCTGCTTTCATCCTGAACCCTGTATTTAAGAAACACCCGCCTCACCCAGGGAATCTTGACTGACATCTCCCACTGTGGAAAATGCCAGTCCCGGGGCTGCCTGCTGCTGCAAGAGGGGAGAGCTGTCCTGGGGGGCTCCCTTTGAGTGTTTTCCTCCCTGCCGGGTTCAATAAACTCTCTGCAGTTGACCCTAGCTACATAGCAGGTTTGTTGCAAGCAGAAAGGACAGAGAACAGGGCTCGCTGGATGGGAGGGCTGGGTGGTCACAGCCCTTCTCACACAGGGCTCCCACCTGTCCTCTACCCTTGGCTCATCACAGCTCCTAGACCCTTCCCCCCCTTCCCTTAGAAGAGACCACAGGATGGAGGCCTTTTCACAAGGAACTTTCTTTAAAATCACCAGAAAATAAAAGGGACGCAGAAGGAGCCAGATCACCGAGCCCCAGTTCTCGGTTGGCTGACACCTGGCTCCATCCCCAGCTCCCTGCTGTCGCCTGTGATTTCCAGCAGGTAGCCTCCTGGCTCCTCTTCCTCCAGGCCAGACCTCAACTTCATTTTTCCTCAAATTTCTGACTCTTTTTCACCTTCCTATTGAGCTCCAGGTTCTGGAAAGAACAAATCTCATTTACTCCGTGTTTAACCATCCAACAGAAACGTGATGGGCACTTACGGTATGCCAGGCAAGCACAACGCCTCCCATTTCATGCTGGGTCCCATGGATCTGGCTCCCAGACCTTCCTACAGAAAGAAAGAAGCACTGAAGGCAGAGCTTGAACTACAGGAAGATTTTATGGAACTCCCAAGGCCCCCAAGCATCGCCAGCAGGAGAACTCATCTGATCAGATCTCATCAGGGATCAAGATCAGTACAGGTTTAAAAAATAAGCCTTCAGACAATTCTTGTAGAGTAGAAAGTTTCTCTGGTGTTCATCAAAAAATCACTAAGGGAGAAGGAACGTTTCCTGGAGATGCTCTGGAAGCTTTAAGATTTCCATCAGAAGTCCTAGCTGTCAGGTGAGGGGAGGGCAAACCCAGTGATTGGCAGGGCTGTGGGCCAACAGAGCTCTGTAAAGCAGGAAAGTCTGAAGTCCCAGTGTTCCGGTGGCAAGTAGCAACAAAGGGCAGCGAGCCTTCAAGCACTACCGATGCAAATTTCTCTCTTGAGCCCAGGAGCTCCTCCTTAATGGGAGAGCTTCTAATTTATAAAATCACTAACATAGTATTATGTAATTGATACCATTATATCATTGAGATTAGCTTCTATGATATATAATTGATAATGTGCTGATTGTAAGTGTCACTGACAGCACTGACATAATGCTGATAATTTGTAAGGTTGGTAAGAGGGGTCTAGACAGTCTTCTAGCTGCTGAGCGACAGCAATGGGCAGATGATTTCCAGCCTTCATGGAGCTAACATGCTAATGTGACGAGACCAACAGTGAGCACGCGCTTAGTCACTCAGGCATTTCTGACTCTGTGACCCACGGACTGTAGCCCACCAGGCTCCTCTGTCCATGGGGATTCTCCAGGCAAGAATGCTAGAGTGGGTTGCCATGTCCTCCTCCAGGGGATCTTCCCGACCCAAGGATTGAACCAAGTCTCCTTCACTGCAGGCAGATTCTTTACCAGCTGAGCCTCCAGGGAAGCCCAAGGGTAAGCATATAAACAAACACTCTAGCACCTTCTCTCTCCTCCTCTAGCCCAGTAAGCCCTCCCCTTGGGCACCCAGGAGTCAGGAGGAGAACCACAGAGCGGGCAGCTGGGGCTGTGTGGTCCACAGAAGACGGGGCAGTGCAGGGAGTAAACTTGTTCGAGCAAAACCATCTTTGGCTCTGCTGCGATTTACAGTTGCAGGCACTCCAGCTTGCCCAGCTCATGGAATGCTCCCATCGAGCCCAAGAGTAAAGTGTCCTCCTGTGTGTTATCCGCCTTTCAGAGACAGAGGTTCAAGACCCGAGCTCACTCTAGGTTATAGAGCCTGCACTTGGTCCTCTCTCAGTCTGGTGCCACCCACTGCACTCACCCAGAAGGAAGGAGATGGTCCCATCCCAGCGGGGTTAAAAAGCTCAGCCACAGGGCCCGAACACAGCGCAAAGGAAAGCTGCTTCAGCGCAGGGTTCCTTTCCTCAGTGCACGCTTTGCTGGGGCGAGGAGTTGGGATCTCATCTCACAGAACTTCAGAGTAGCTGCAGGCCAAACGGGCACTCGGACCTTCACCACCTTATTTGATTCCGACTCTGAGCGAGGCAGGAGGAGCCCACGGCCACTCTTGGGCTGGACGCAGGGATTTTTACATCTGTTTCTCAAGCTGTCCTGGGCCGTAACACTGGTGTGTAGGGAACAGGCAACCTCTGTTGACACAGCTGTAGACAATTCTTGAAATGGGGCCCTGGTAACTGTTTACAGGGCAACGGTCAATAGTGTATTTAAAACATTTTTTTTTTTTTTTGAGTTTATAGGATATACTGACAGATAATAACAAAGCTACTGTGCTTTCTCCTCCATCAACCAATCTCAAAATAGTCACTGATGATAATCAAATAAGACTATTTCGGGGCACTTTTTCTACAATGAAGTGATCGTTGCTACATTTTCACATTATCAGATTGCATGGGTGTGTTGACAGCACCTGTACCTTCCCCGCTCCTGGCCAGCAGGGGCAATTTTGAGGGTGCACAAGGGAATTCAATCATGTGCCCAGGGGAGCCCTCCCTGGAGCAGAGTGGAGACCTGGACTCCCCGGCCTTCTCCCAACACGCAGGAGAGATGTCTGAGCAGGGACCCCCTGCAAGCCACTTACGCTCCAGCTTAACAGAAAAAGTCCCTCCCCTTGGCCAAGTTCAAGAAGGGTTCCAGTAGCCACTGTTCGGGAAGCCTGAAGCAGAGGTCAGGATATCCTGGGACTTGGGAAGGCCACTCAAGATGAGGATTGAAAGCCATTACCAAGAACCAGTCCAGACGACTTACAAGGGGACCGGTGCTTCCTAAGGAACAAATATCACTGTTTGCTTTGTGATCACTGTGAGATAGCAGGGCTATCCTGACAAACGATAAAATGCCTCTCCCCTCTGCCTCTTTCTTTCTGCACCCTTTCTTCTCCATTGACTTTCTTTTTAAAGATTTATTATTTTTATAAAGGGATACCTACTCACAGTAAAATATTCAAACAATGTATTAAAGTGCAAAGGAAAAAAACCAAAGTGCTCAAAATCTAACCACCTAAGAGGTAACTTTCTGCAGCAATCTGTGTGAGGCGTGTGTGTGTGTAATTTCTAGTACTTCTATCAGAGAAAAGCCTCAGATTGTCAGTTTACAGCACGCTTAATGCCTCTCTGTCACCAGCACCCAACTGCTGCCCCTTGCCACAGACCAGACCAAGTCACAAGCACTGCCTGCTTTCAGATCCCCAGGGAACTTCAGGTTCAAACTATCATTAAACAACCAAGATCCTAAACAGAAACCTGTGACAGCCATGTTCCCCTAAACTGGAATTGCGAAAAATAGCCCACACACTGCAATTTAATTGCCACCCCTGCCTCTACCAGCTCCTCTCCAAACCGCCCAGAGCCCCTGTGCTCCTGAGTCCTGGCCCACAGCCCAGCTGCTGGCAGGAACCACCTGGACAGCTTTGTCACTGCTGAGGCGGGGCTCCTGCTCCAGGAGGTGGACTTAATTGGCCCAGGTGAGGCATCAAGGCATATGTAATATATACTATATTATGTTATGTTGTGTTAGATCAGATTATTCTAGATTAGAACGTTGTTGTTCAGTCACTCAGTCATATCCAGCTCCTTGTGACCCCATGAACTGCAGCACTCCAGGCTTCCCTGTTCTTCACTGTCTCCTGGAGACAGTGCTCAGACTCACGTCCATTCAGTCAGTGATGCCATCCAACCATCTCACCCTCGGTCTCCCTTTTCTCCCCCTGCCTTCAATCTTTCCAGCGTAACAATCTTTTCCAATGAGTCAGCTCTTCACATCAGGTGGCCAAAGTACTGGAGCTTCAGCTTCAGCATCAGTCCTTCCAATGAATGTTCAGGGTTGATTTCCTTTAGGATGGACTGGTTTGATCTCCTTGCAGTCCAAGGGACTCTCAAGAGTCTTTTCCAATACCGCTGTTTTAAAGCATCAGTTCTTTGGGGCTGAGGCGATCCTAATATTCGGCCAAGGATGAACACCTCTAGTCTAGGACCATTTTCGGCCACACAAAGGCACCGCAAGCAGAACTCCATCCCGACCCACTTGACCCCGCAATGACCTTCATGAGACTGGACAGACTGTCTCACGCTCATCACCAAAAAGAAAACTGGGGCTCAAAGAGCTGGAGGTTGCGTGTTCAGACTGTGTCCAGATGGTGGAGTCTTCTCAGCACTGGGCCAGGTCAGGGGCGCCAGCCAAGTTCTCACGGGTCAGAGGCAGCACCAGCCCTGAGTCAGCCCTGCCTCTGTGCCCTCTGCCTAGATCATCCGCAGCGGGGCCACGGACTGGGGCTCAGCTGGCAGGTCGTGGGGCCAGCATCTTAGGGTGCACAGGAGGGAAACCAGGTAGGCACAGAAATAAGCCTGCTCAGCCACAGACTCACTCTGGAAGCGCACGCAGACGGCAGGGGGTCGGACGGCACTGTCTTCCCCTGAAACAGGCACAGGAGCCGAGGACACAGCCACCTGTATTACGGAACATTGTTTTATTATTAACATTTTTCAAATATACAGAAAAGTAGGGAGAACGGAATATATTACCATTTTAAATAATTATGGTTTAAAATGAAAATGTTTTTTTAAAAAAAGCACTTGAAGGATATTTATTTCTAAACCATTAGCAGTTAAAGTTAATAATGATGCTTCCATTAATTTTATTTCCTCTGACTTTTATTTCCCTCGTTTAGAGTTCTCAGAATGAAAGCTCCATGAGGGCAGCAGTTTCTGTCCCTTTAAGTCACCGCTGCTTCTCCAGGGCCTAGAACAGGGCTTGGCACACAGGGGACCACAGTTAAACCTGGTGGGAAGGAGTCAAGCTGAGCCACGTGGCTTGTGGCTTTGGGGGCAGACAGTTATAGATGGCTATATAAGAAATAGATGCAAGGGAGCAGTGTCCTCTTTTGTTCTGCCAGCTGAGCCAGGGATGAGATGGCAATCTTCATTCTCTGGGGTCATGTCTAATTTTTTTCCATGATATAAAATTAAAGAGCATATGAGTCAAAGGAAGGAAATTGTAAGAACTCTTGAAGGATAGGTTATACGCCCAGAAAACTCACCGTACATCTCAGCCACTGAAGATGTTAATTTATATACAGTGCATGCTTGAGAATAATGGGCAGTTGATTCATGAGGGAAAATAGAAACTCAGGTGCCAGGGGGCAGGGCCTGGGTCCTGTGAGTTCACATATTTTCCCCAAGCGGGGAAGCTGGGAGTAGAGAGGTGTGTGGGCCTCCTGGGGCTGTGACCGCGTTCATAACTACTCTTGTTTTCTCACCTGGTCGTCACCCATTGTGGTGACCACGGGGGGCCCTGCTGCTCTCTTTCCATCAGAGTAGAAAAAGCTGGCCAGGGAGTGGAAATGGAAAGCACAGTTGACCTCAGCCCCAGACACTTGACCCAGACTGTTCCTGTCCTGGAGGGAGGGGCTGGAATGGATTTCAGATGAACAGCAAGGGCTGGCATTACTGGAGGGAACCATGCTTGCAGCCTTCTGAGGCACTCTAAACTTGCCTGCCTTTCTTAGTTCTATTCATGTCCTGACTTGCAGAATTCATCCTTGAAAAGCTTCGGCTGATATTCAAGAACCTAGGGAGATGGCGTCCTGGGCTCCCTAAGGGTGTGAACACACCCTAGTCCGTCCTTGCAGGTGGGCATTGGATGTGTCTCTCCCTTCTGGACAAGGAAGGCGTCTGACCTGGGCCAGGAGGACACGCTTGGCAGCACCTGCTCGGCCCGGGCTTTCAGAGGCCCTTGCCCTGGGCTTCTGTGCGACCAGAGCAGCCACCACCCGGCAACTTCCAAGTGGATGCGAATCCAGCCACACACGGTCCTGGGCGTCCTCGGACTGCCCATCCTTATCTGCATTTTTATAAAAGTCACTGTCAAACTGTAAAATGTATTCTTCCTTCTCAGACAGCCTTGGACTTACTGAGAATAGGGACAAAAATAACAATAACGTTGTAAGATGTTTACACATTTCAAAGAGCCTTCAGATAAAATGTCTCATGATAGTTCTGGGATGAAGACACTACAAGAATAACGCTCTTTCTTGTCTATTTTCTAAATGAACAGACTGCAGTTGGAAATTTACCTGACTTGTTCAAAGCTGTAGGAGAGCTGGGACTCAAACCAAGGTCTTCTGGTTCTAATGGTATCATCTTTACGTCACCCAGGCAGTTAAAGAAATCCATTTCTACCTACTTCTATATATAAAAATATCTCACTAAGAGACCCGGGCAGGAATCAGGAGGGTTAAATCAAGGTTACTCGGCAAAGTCCTGTTTCCTCATCCACAAAATTAAGAGGTCAGACCAGATGATCTTTGGGCCCCCCTAACTCCTGACACTTATTTTTGGCTGTGCCGTGTGTCTTGTGGGGTCCCAGTTCCCTGACCAGGGATCAATTCCACACCCCCTACGATGGAAGCATGGACTCTTAACCACTGGACTGCCAGCAAGTCCCATGACACATTTTTCATCCTCTCAAAGGCCATAGCCAAGGGGTTGGGTTCCTGGCTGGCACCAGCTTCTTCTGCCCAGGTAAACCCCAGTGAGGGCAAAGAAGAAAATAAGACTATGTTCAAAAATAAAGTAAAATGTAAGGACAAAGATTTCAGTGGTGACTCTTCCATATGGAATTACCACTAGGTATCAATCAAACCTTCCCTGGTAGCTCAGCTGGTAACGAATCTGCCTGCAATTCAGGAGACTCTATTCGATTCCTGGGTGGGGAAGATCCACTGGAGAAGGGATAGGCTGCCCACTCCAGTATTCTTGGGCTTCCCTGGTGGCTCAGCTGGCAAGCAATCCACCTGCAATGTGGGAGACCTGGGTTAAATCCCTGGGTTGGGAAGATCCCCTGGGGAAGGGAGAGGCTACTCACGCCAGTATTCCGGCCTGGAGAATTCCGTGGATTGTATAGTCAATGGGGGTCCCTAAGAGTCGGACATGACTGAGCGACTTTCACTTTCTTTCACATCAAAGAAACAGTTGGTTTTTCAGCCAGCAAACATTTGTTGGGAGGGTGCCATTTGCTGGGCAAGGTGCTGAAAGCTAGAAACACAAAGCTGATGGCGGGGCAGCCTCTGCCTTCTGGTCCCAGGAAAGGCTAGCAATTAGGAGCCAATCTGGGGAGTGCAGCAAGGGAAGGGTGGGCCAGCTTCCAAGAAGCTAGAGAGAGGCACCGAGATCTTGGCTGGTGAGGTTGGGGGCGGGGAAAGTTCTAGAGGAGGAGAGGTGTAGACGGGGCCTTGTAGTGGGGTATGAGAGATATGCCTCCAACATGGTTCCAGCTCCCAAACCATCTCCACCACCTCGTTTGACTTTCTCTAAGTGCTGATGAGAAAATCCTCCACCCATCAGTGTGTGAGAAGCTCTAGACAGTTCCTTCAGCTGAAGGAGGAAGCAACACTTTGTTCCCGTAGCAAGTGAATGAGAAGAAGGACTGTCCTCAAGACCTTTTATACCTCAAACGGGGTCCTTTCCCAGCCCAACAAGCTCACTCATCTACTCAACAGTTGACGTGCCTGCTGGAAACTCACATGGGAGGAGTCCTGGTCAGGGGGCAGAAGAACAAAGGCTGGGAGGCCCACTAACTTTCTCTCCCTTCCTGGGAGCCCTAGAAGACAGCATGATTCTGCCTGCTGCTTCTGAGTCCTTGCTGCTGCTTACATGTCATGGATAAAGTGCCATGTCTGTGTTCCCAGGCCCCTCCCAAACTGCCAAACACTGTAGAAACTTTCTGTTTCTGTTTGGACCATGATGCGATGTCTCCATAAATGGTCGGGCATCGTGACCCTGTATGACAGCAGAGAGCATGTGCACAGCACTTCATGCCTACGCTGCTGGTCCTCTGGAGTCTGGGCCACACAAAACCCCTGGCGCTGGGCATCCACCCTGCTCTCACCCGGGTGCGTTCACACCCCCACTCTAAGCGCACGTGCCAGTACAGGCGTCTCTTGCAACCAGCAGCCAGCGTCACTGCTTCTCAAGTCTGTATCCCAAAGATGCCCTTGACTTCCTCGAACCCCTTTCCAGCAGGGCTGTTGGTAGAGTCCTGTTGAAAATGGCCTTTGCCGCTTCCCTGAGCGGTCTCCATCATTCCCAGATGCTTCCCCAGGTCTGTCTTTCCCTTTTCAGCTCCAGGTTTTATCCATGATGTCCCTCTTGCCCGGGAGATCACCCATCACCCACCTTCCCTCTGCTACCTTCCCCCAGGTCTGCGCTGCTCGGGACGCCCACCCTCTGTGGCCTAGGGTCCCTGCTCAAGTCCACACATCTCCCCCCAAGGGGCGGAGGGTGCCATGAGGCTGGGGACCGCTCTCCCCACATCGTTTCCCTGAGAATCAGCGCCCCATGCCCTCGCGCATGCCGATGTGCCACAGAGGAGGAATACTGAACTGGGATCTAGAGAAAGACCAGGACAAGACATGGTCTCTCTCACACTTGGAGCAAATGCCTGAAGATCAGTCAGCATCTCCTCTGTGAGCCCAGTGGAGAGAGTGTAACCAGCAGCTCTATCACCCTACATGGCGGGTGGCTGTTAACTTTGCCGTGGGCTTTCTTAACAAACAAAGATGCCCTGGAGAAGGGCAAGGCTACCCACTCCAGTATTCTGGCCTGGAGAATTCCATGGACTGGATAGTCCATGGGGTCGAAAAGAGTCGGATACGACTGAGCGACTTTCACTCACTCGCTCTTCTTGACAAGCACACGGGGCACCACCTGCGCGCAAGGCCCTCGGGAGTCAGGTGGTCAAGGAGCAGGGCAAGTAAACACTCATTTACAGTATTTCTCTGATGTCTGAGAAAGTAAAAGAATTGTTAGGGTGTGTTTATTTGAAAACTTTGGAAAAACACTTAGGGGGTTTCTAATTTTCAAAAGAATTGCTTAAAAAAAAAAAAAGGGCTTAGCGTTCTTCAGAGGGAAAGACTGAAAAATATATCCTATGTTGCTATCCAAAGAAAATAAATTCTTGTCTGATGGCATTTCCTCGTATTTACATTGAGAAAAGTGGAAAAGTTTAACTCCTAGCCATTTGCCATTTCTTTCAAATGTTAATGTCAAAATACACAATTGTTTCTGCCATTAGGGGTAGAAACAGTTTAGCAGGTTCACTGGGGTGTGTTAATGAACAAAAATGATAAATTAAGGTGTTTAGCACAGAGTTATGAAATGTCAACATGGTATTAATTTTATAGCTTAAATGCATTTATTCAAATATAATTTATATACTATAAAATACACCAATGTGAAGCATATGATTTAATGGTGTTAGTACATTCAGAGTTGTACAACCATCTCCCGTGATCTAATTTGAGAACATTTCATCACCCCTAAAGAAACCCTGTACCCATCAACAGCCACTCTCCACTCTCCCCATTCCCAGCCCTAGGCAAACATAAACCTGTTTTCTGTCCTTACAGATTTGCTTATTCTTGACATTTTACATAAATGAAATCACATGATATATGAATCCTTTTGTGAACACTAATGTTTTCAAGGTTTATCGACATTGTAGCATATATCTTTCCTGTTCATGGCCGAATAATATTCACGGTTTATTTTTTCATTCGCGAGTTGATGAACACCTGGGTTGTTTCCACTTTTCAGGTCTTACGAATAGTACTGCTATGAACATCCATAATTTTGCATGGGTGTAGATGTCATTTCTCTTGGATAAATACCTAGAAGTGGAGTTGCTGGGTTGTAAGGGAATTCTATATTTAATATTTTGAGGAAATGCCAAAATATTTTGCAAAGTGATTGCACAATTAATTCTACGTTCCCAACAGCACTGTATCAGAATCCCAGCTTCTCCACAGAGTTGTTGCACTTGCTACTGGCTGTCTTTTTTGTTAGAGTCACCCAAGAGAATATGAAGTGATACCTCATTATGGTTTTGATTTGTGTTTTCCTGATGGCTAATTATGTTGATCATCTTTTTATGCACTTATTGACCATTGTGTGTCTTCTTTGAAGAAATGCCTATTCAAATCCTTTGTCCATTTTCAAATGAAATTGTCTCTTTGTCATTGAGTTACAAGAACTCTTTACGTCTGCCAGATTCTTTACCATCTGAGCCGCCACGAAAGCTGCTTATCAAACATGATTTCCAAATATTTCCCCCATTCTATTACTTGCCTTTAAATTTCTAAACAACATAGTATCTTAAATACAGGAAAAAGTAAGACAAAAACAGCTCAAATTAACTAGACCTGTCTGTAATTTCTGTTTGGTGCACTTGCTGTTTCAAAATGATTTCTGTCTGTTGGCTTTCAGTTCTAATACGAAAGTTATGAAGGGGAAGGTTTTTGTAAGGAAACAAAAATGTAAATGAAAGGACTAATTTGTGTGCTCTCCCTGAGTTTTTATTGAGGTTTTCCTTGGCCACTTTGTTATTTCCCATTTCGAAATGTAGCCAAGTTCCTGTTACAATTGTTTTTAAGGAAATATTTTTGTAGTTTGAGAAGAAATTAAATAATGCATTATGTGTTTACTATGGAAACAGTGTGGAAGTTTCAAATTTGTAAGATTTCAGGCTGTTGGTATAAATCAGGAAACGGCTTCAATGGAGAGAAAGTGAGAGCAGAAGGGACCAATAGAACGCAGGCCAGAGTCCAGGAGAGGGGACTGGGGCCTCCCACAGGGGAACCTGAAGACCATGTTCTTTGGGGGGTAACCACCCAGAGAAGCCAGCCAGCAGTCTTGAGGATGGAATCCGCGATGGCACAGCATGTGCGTGTGAGTGTGCGTGTGTGTGTGGACACATGCATGTGCATGGGCAGAGAAGGAGAGAGAGAGAGAGAAGAAGGGGGAAAGGGGAGGGCCTGGGGAGGGGAAGGCATTACTTCCCATTGAAAATTTTTTTTAGTCCTTAAACGTTTTTAGAGAGCCTCGTCTTTGTAAACATACCTGTATGTCCAATCCTTTCCAGCTCTAGGAATACAGGGGCCTGCTTGTTCTCGGAATTGTATTTAGCATTTTTTTTAAAGGAGGCCTCAGCTCTGCCCTCCCACTTAAAGCCCTCTCCTGCACGTGTGCACATGTACACACCCAAGATACTCAGTTACTCACAAAAGGTCCTGATCCCTCGGGAAATTAAATTCCATTCCAGTTTTTTGAACTTCACATATTTAGTTCATGACATAGGGACCCTTGGAATGTTAAATCTAAAACTTGGTATGGATTGTCATTAGAAACGTGGGACTTGGTCTGAAGCCCCCATTCCTCTGAGCAGCAAGTGGGGAACACAGTTACAAAGCCTGCAGCCTGTCCCTCCTCGGCTATGGATACGAAGGGCTCATTTTGTAGCACTCCAGCTTCCAGGCACAAAATAACTGCCAGCGTGTATGCCATCTGTATTTATGTAGATCACAGACTCCATGCCCTTCTCTTTGTTTCCTGTTGGTAAATGCCTTTATTTGTCCATAAATATCTTTCATCTCCATGAAATGGATATAAAATCCTTACTCCTCCCCTAGTGTGTATGAAGAAGGAAGAAGGGAAAAGCCCACCAGGTAGCCCTGTGTTCTCTTCCCCATAATAGTGATATAAAATGCATTTCATAAGCATTAGCTGTGTGCCTACTAAGGGCCTGAGGGTTTCCACACATCATCTCTGAAAGAGAGGTGTTTTTCCAGCCTTCAGTGCAGTGAAGTAACTTACTTGAAGTCATATGTTCTGATCTAGGATTTGAATCCAGTAGATCCTGATTTGGTAGCCTGATAGCTTTGGATTTTAAATTGAAAACGTGCAGTTTAGGGGAAGCAGATACTTTGTCTTTACCTTCCAAAGATTCTTTTCCAAGAATGGGTTTGCAGAATCATATCGACAATGAAATGGGGTCAGATAGCCTGGACTTGAATCCTGGCCTTACTTCTTGCTGATGCTGTGATCTTGGGCAATCACTTGACCTCACTGTTCTCACCTGTAAAAGAGCATGATGATAATGAGAATCCTATCTGCCTAAAAAGGTGTTGTCAGGATCCAAAAATATAACCTACAACGCATGGTAAGCCATCGGTTAATATTAGCCACTATGACTGATTTGCATATTCAACGAAAGTTGGAATATTGAGTTTAAGGAATTTTTTTATGAGTAGAATCAAATAAAGCAATTTTAAAGCATTAAGTCTTTTCCCTTCCTTTTTGATGCAAGGGGTGGACTTTCCCAAGAGGCAGGAATAGAATTAGTTTATTCAACAAATGCTATTAGAACCCTACTGTGGTGCCAGAGATAATATGGTGAACAAAACAGACACACTCCCCAGTTCTTCATACTGTGGAATTCACAGACTGGTGGAAAAGACACCAATTATACAATCAGATTCATTGTGGTGGATAAGAGCAGGCTCCTCTGGACCACACAACAGAGGCAAGTGCTTTTTCACAAAGCCAACACTTGTCTCAAGTTTTTTTAAAATCTAAGATTTACCCTGAAGTATATTTTTTCTTTTACCAAAGAAATTGTTCCTTTATGCAATGATACTCGGTGTATTTTTATAAATTCCTACAACTCATGGTATTACATGTACACTAAATCCTGTATGTTTGTATACATTTCCACAGAAACCTTGTTGACAAACCCTGCTTAATGTTAGTTCCAATTACAAATGGCAAGTTTAATTCAATGTTTTTCACACATCAGATATTTAAATAGTTTTTAAAAAGAAATATCTCACAATGCCAACTGGAATCTTTTCTGGAGCAAAATGTCATCTTAATGAGCGTTTAGAATGTAGTGGTGGGTGGAAGATGTGAGGCTTCTTTGAAATGTTGGTTTGGTGTTTACAGGGCTATTACGGAATCCAGAGGACCCTCACTTTTCATCTGTCATCGGATTCCTATAAGGCATCCTGGAGCATCTCTCTGTGTGCTGTGCTCTACTGGGCTTCCCAGGTGGTGCTAGTGGTAAAGAACCCACTTGCCAATGCAGGAGACGTAAGAGACACGGGTTCAATCCCTGGGCTGGGAAGATCCCCTGGAGGAGGGCATGGCAGCCCACTCCAGTATTCTTGCCTGGAGAATCCTATGGACAGAGGAGCCTGGTGGGCTACAGTCCATAGGGTTCCAAAGAGTCACACAGGATGGAAGTGTCCTAGTACACACGCACGTGTGCTCTACGAGTCCTTCCCGACCTGCCCTTAGAGGGCTCAGGCCAGTGGGCTCTCTGTCCACAGGAGTCAGAGCTTCTGTTCCAGGATGCTCTGTGGGGTGCCCGGTGCCAGGAAAGTGTGACTCATCAAACCGGGGGTGGCAGGCGGGCCCGTCCGCAAAGCAAGGCAGCACAGGACAGGACTGACATCTCCTGAAAGGCGGGGTCGCGTGTGCGGAAGTCAGGTGACGATCTGGTGGAGGCGGGGGAGGCGGCCCAGGAAGCCCCCGCCGGCTGACCTCCGGGCCAGACTCATCCAGCCGCAAGACACCGCTAACGTCTTGCCCGCAACTAAGGCTTCAGCAATCTCCAACTAGAACAAAACTGCAGAAACAAAAAATAAACCACTTACAGCTTAACTTCTGGAGAGAGAAGACTCCTTCCTGCCCAGGTCTGGACTCTTTCACCACCTGGAGAAGTTTGCAAAGAGGGAGCGGTGTGCAGTGCCGTTCTTTCTCCGGGGTCCCTCTGACACACTGGCGGCCTCGATGATCAGGTCTTCTACGGGCACTTCGGGGCTTGCTCTTAGTAAGCGAAACAGCCCAAGTGTCAGAGCAAAGATGCTGAAGGTATGTAATCTACTTCCTCATAGAATTTAACATAAAGAAAGGAAATATCATATAATCCCTATTACCTTTAAGTAGCTCCCTCTTCATCACCCGCTTTTAAATATGCACAGACGCTCACGCGCAGGCGCGATCATGCACGCATCCCTCTGGAAGAAGAAGCCAAACGCTTTGAGCTCTCCAGCAGTTAGTTGAATGCACTTTGTCTCACCAGCCCTCAGCAATACGTTCGACTCTTCACATTCACTTGAAAGTTAAACCGCACAGCTCCTTCTTTATCCAGATATCGTCATGACAATGAACCTCTTACAGTCCCCGCCTCTGCCCCAGCCTTATGTAACCCACTGGCACACGGGCTTTCTCCGTGTGTCTGTTTGGTGCCTGTTTGTATCATTTTGATTTTAGGTCCGTCTGGTACTGTCTGTATCTTTTCTGTTCACAATGCAGTTACTGTTAAATGATAATAGTTTTTTAATAACAGCGGTGTGTGCTTCTCAGGGAGGCAGTGCTAATTTAAGGGCAGGTGAGCCGAAGGGAGGAGGGCTGGAATATTCCTCCATGAGCTTTGGGTTTCTTCCAGGCGTCAGCTACCTATTTCTTCCCCAGGGGTGCTGATCTTGGAGTTAGGAAGAAAATAAAATGCCCTCAGTGTCCCTTTGAATGTAGAGACTTGTCCTTGACGTGCCAGAAAATACAATGTGTCTTTTGTCCTGAGTCCGAGTTGACGTCCCCTTGGGTTGATGATAAAAGCCCCAGTTGCATGGGAAAAGAACAGTGAGGGTGTCTTGATGTGACTCTCCTTTTCGTTTCTCCTGTATCTAGTTGGCATTTCCATGACTCAAGATCTGAAACATGAACTTTAATTTCCCCTAACCCAGGAGAGAGGCACCTGCTGTGGAAAACTGGTGAGTGGTGGCAAGGGTGAGCTTTCAAGGGTCCTTTGGAGGGGTCCCACCAAGGGGTGTTATGAAGGTGAGATGGGGGATTAGAACTCCTAGAACTTTTATCAGCTCCTTCAAAACCATTCCCCCAAAGAGAGACTTTCTAATGCTCGTTAGAGTGTGGTCTAGGCCCAGCAGAATCAGCTTCCTCTTGGGAATTTATTAGACCTGCAGAATCACAGAACTCAAAGCGCCCCTGGACCAGAATTCGCATTTTAACAAGGTCCCCAGAAATGTGTGCGCATGTTAAAATTAGAGAGGTGTTCGCTCTGAGCGGTGGATCTGTCCAGTGGCTGCGCCGCAGCGTCACCCGGGAGCCTTTCCAAAGGACCCGGGCCCCGGCCCCATCTAGCAGCTCTCTGTAGTTCAGGAGGCGCTGATTTAGACGAGCAAGGGCTCAAGAGCCACAGTTATCTCTCTCTTAGCCTCTTAGTAGATGTGTGAATTCAGGACTGCTGCATGCTGGCTTCTTGGTCGGTGAAATTGGGTCACAATTAGAGCTATCTCACAAGATTATTGTGAGGATTAAAAGAGATGGTGTTTATAAACTCTGAAGCACTGTAAGTCCTCTGTAAACAGTGTGTATTGTTATCCAAACAGGATAAGACCAGCCCCCTGGAGCTCTCTTCCCACTAGAGTGCTGGCCTAAACTCTTTTCTTGTTAACACCACAGACCAAGTTTCAGGTGACTCACTGTGCTTGGAGATGTCTTCCAGCTCTTTCTAAGTCAGCACATTCTATTGCTCTTCCTTAGCAAGTTCAACAAATTCTCACTACCTAAGGATTGATGGGGGTGGGGGAGCACCGCTTACAGTAAATCTACTTAAAACAGGAACCAAATGTTATACCGAATAATGGGAGAAGAAAGCTTAATTGGAATTTAATACTAAAGACATAAACTAAAATTTAACCAAACTTAATCATCTAGGTGGGCTTCCCAAGTGGCGCAGCGGTAAAGAATCCACCTGCCAATGCAGGAGATGCAGGTTTGATCCCTGGATCAGGAAGATCCCCTGGAGGAAATAACAACCCAGTCTAGTATTCTTGCCAGAAAAAAATCCCATGGACAGAGGAGCCTGGCGGGCTCCAGTCCATGGGGTCGCAAAGAGCCGGACACGACTGAGCAACTGAGCACATTCTCCAGTTGTCTAGGTAATAATCACGCGCAGATTTTCAGAACAAAGCAAAAATCAGCTGTCATTTTTGGTGGTGGGGGTCTGCTAAAACTATTCTAGAATGATAGGTTAATGTGATTTTTGAAAAATCAGGGCTGTCCTTTTCTTCCTTCCTTTTTTTCTTTTACAATTCATACTTACTTTGTGGATAATTTGTTTGTCCTTGTGTTGTTAGATGGTTTCAACATCAGAGAAGGAGTGACTGAAGCAATATTAATGTAATAAGCATGAGTCACTGTTACTCATATCTGGAAGGATGTTCAATTGAGGAAAATATTATACTGTAATATTCAGCGGTCAGTCTCCCATACTGTCCTCTCTTTTACTTCTCTGTGCAACCTTGTAGTTGTTAGTCCTTGGAGAGAAATTGTCAGATGGAAGGGCCCTTAGTGTTTGAATCTGATGTTTTTTTTTTTTTTTTAAACACACATTTGCTAATTCTTTTAAAAATGACATTGCATTTCTCAGGAATTGCATCTTAACCCTCTTCAGAATGATTCATTTATGNGGGTGGGCGGGGGGTGGGGGGGGAGAGTGACTTCCGAGACCACCAAAATGACATAACCAGAAGCCAGTGTTTTGTTTCACCCAGACTGACTGTTTGGGTGAACTCTCTATCTGAAGTCCAGGACGACTGATGTTTATGTCTCCTATGTCACCAAAATGCCTAGTCCGAAAATGCACAAAATCTGACCAGAAATAGCTTCCCTTTTTGTGTTGTTTTGTTTCCTTCCATAATTTTATGGCTATAAAGAGTGGAAACCAGAGCTGGGGAATAAAACACGACTTTCAGTTGCCCAGTCATCTTCTCATGAAGCTCAGGGGGGCTGGCAGGAAGAGTTGGGGTCACCAAGTCCGAGCACCTTTAAGGAGGGGCTGATGACTCAGAGGGCCAGAAGGAACCCACAGCTGGAGAAGGCGGTCCATGAGCAGGGGCTGGCCTTCCAGCCCGGGTCTGGATGAAAGGTCCCTGCCGGACCCAGGAACTTCCCCATGAGCTCCGCTACTCTGCATCTGACCGGTCTCTCCACACCCGCCATCCAAAGTTGTGGACGGGGAAGCAAGGGAGAGAGAAGAGAGTGTCTTCAACTAAATGGGGGGATGAGTGGTCCACCCTGTCCCCAGTGGGATGTACTCATGTGGCCTGACGGATTTCTGCTGGAGCTGCAGGACCCACAAATATGCGGGGAGGTGACAGAGCCTGGAGATCAGTGAACACCTTCAAACCCCACCTTGCAGGCAGCACTGGGTCTGAATCACCAACAGAGGAAGGAGAGCATGAGCCGCCCCCCGCCCCCGCCACCCACCTCATTTTAAATGCCCTCAAGAAAAGTGTTTTTCAAAATGTTTTTCCCTCAAAACTATTATTGCAGGGAACCCAAAGAAAGGAAAGCGTCAAAATGACTTTTCATAATGTTTACCAAAGTCCCCTTGGAATTACGAAGCTGCGTGAGGATCTAAGTCACTCTGGCTTTATTGGGAGACAAAAGGCTAAATATCCCTAGGAAGGAACAGATAAGAGCGTTAACATTTCTTGCAGACTTGTCCACAGGATCTTGGCAACGCTCTCCTTCAGTAGCTCATCCCCGACAGCAACAAAAGACAGTCGTGTTTCCTAGGCTTCATCTCCGACAAGAGAGACAAGGTGGCATCCTCCCCGGAGAGACCTGTTGAATTAGTGGCTGCGGAGATGTGTGGGCTCAACAGGCTTGAAGGGGAAAAGATAAAGGAAGCAGGCGTGCCCTCTGGAAGATAAAAGCAGGGGAAAGGAAGAAAGAACGAGAGTAAATGACAGTGAAAACCAGCCCAGAGCCAAGAGCTGGACAGGTTCTGGCAGAGAAAGAGATGAATTAGGAGGACTATTCAGTGTGTTAATGGCCAAAGTATTTGACTTTAGAAACAGCAAGAGTTATTTCTTTCTGAAGGAGTTGTTAACAGCTTCCCCTGTGAGACCAGCTGGTTTGGAGAATCCCAACATAGCTACAAAGAACTAAGGGCTTCCCAAAGCTCTTCCAAATGTATTCTGGGACCTGGGGCAGAAAGGGCTCCTTAAGGTGGGGAGAGGTACACAGTCAATCGTGAACCATGATGGACAAGGACATGAAGCTGGAACGGCAGCTTCCTACCCAGGCAGTATGCCAAGAACAGAGAACACAGGCTGCGCAGGGGGAAGGTTTTCTTCCGGTCCCATCTAAACATGAAGACACCTGCTGTGGAGAGAGGCGAGAAGCTTGCTAGTTTTGTATGTGGTAACAGGAAGATGAGAACTTGGTTCTGGGGTATCTGAAAGGGTTTCTCTGCACCACTCATGGGGTGCATGAGTGAAAGGGTTCACTCATCCTAAGGACACAGCTGGTGGGGCTCCATGGGCATGTAACTTTGGGAACAAAGCATGTCTGACAAACCAGAACTCTGAAAAGCTTTTGAACAGTCAGAAGCCCCAGGTGATGCCATGCTTCTCTTGGTCCCATTAGATGTGCGTGCTAGTCTTCCCAGTCGTGTCTGACTCTTTTCGACCCTATGGACTATAGCCTGCCAGGTTCCTCTGGCCATAGGATTCTCCAGCGAGAACAGAGAATGGGATCTGTTCTGTCCTTAGCATGAATGAAAGTTTCGGGCTTGTTGGAATGCTATGTATTTTCCCAGCCTGTAATAAAATTACAGTAATAAAAATTACTAACATTTTTATTCTGAGAGGCAGTACATGATTTTAATTCAGGTCAGAAGGCACAATCCTAAAACAATAAAACTTTAAGGAAAAACTACAGCTTTTATTCTGAAATAATTGTAGATTTACATCCACAGTTGTAAGAAGGAAGACCGAGAGATTCCACGTACTCTTTTCTCAGTTTCCTCCATGGTAATATCTTGCAGAATTATAGTACATCACGAACAGGATCCTGACCTTGATATGATTCACCAATTTGTTTGGATTTCCCCAATTTTAGTTGAACTCATTTGTATGTGTTTTTCATCCTGTACAACTTTATCACATGTGTAGGTTCAAATGTCCACCACTTCAGTCAAGATGTAGGACCGAGGACATCACAGGGTATAGCATCCATACCGCAAAGATCTCTCCCTTGCCTGGTTATAGACACACCCTTTTCCTCCTTAACCCCTGACCATTGCCCACCTGTCCTCCATTTATACAATTTCCATTTCTATAAATTTGTCATTTCAAAATTATTATAGAAATGGAATCATATAGAATACAAAACTTTAGGGATTGAACTTCCCACACAGCATAATTCCCTTGAGATCCACCCAAGTCGTTGCCTGCAGTACATGCTTTGCCCTTTTTATTTCTGAGTAATAGTCCACACTGTAGATATACTGCAACTGGTTTAACCATTCACTCTAAAATGATATAATTTTTCAGAAAGAAATATGCGGAATTTTAAAAGTTGACTGTATTTCTGAAATTCCTCTTATACAAAACTTAAATATAATAGAAAATGTTGTTTTTAAGGTCTGTGTGTGTGTTCTCAGAGTTTATGTTGGAGGAGGTTTCTCTGGATCACGGCAGGGTAGTACTGCTCCTGACCATAACCTGAAACTAATACCAAGCATCTTATAAAAAAGAGATCGTGACAAATGAGAATTGTGCAGTATTCACATGAGTTCTTAAAATGAAAAAATTTTAACCTTTCCTTATATTTTATAAAAACTCTTGATTTAAGGTGTTTATTTCCTGTCAGTAAATTAGGATATCCTAAACCCATTCTTTAGTCATCCTGTACAGTGTGTCTAGCCAGATTTCCAATAGGTTTTAAAAATTCTTCTGTTAAATAAACTCCCTAAAAAAAAATGTAGACATTAAATAAATGAATGCCTCTTTCATAAATGATGTAGAATTTTTCAGCTGATTTCAGATGGAATAAATGAAGTATCAAATAATTTCATATTTTAATGGGAGTAACACCCTCTCTTTTCATTAAAAATAACTTTAAATTATCAATAGTCATTTCATAACACTCTACATCTAGTTTTTCTATTTCCATTAATTTGAAATAACACTGTTCTGCATTTTTGGCAAATTGCAAACATATTCTTTGCCCATAGG
>SJYQ01024312.1:0-78193 GCA_006410935.1 Redunca redunca | reverse complement strand
TCTATAAATATATACATATATAAAACACTTTGGTAACTTTGTGAAATTAATTTAAAAAAATTTTAAGCTTTCTAACTTGACTCCAAGAATTTTCATAATGTGAAGGAGGTGATATACACCCAAGTTGTCTTCATGTATTCTAAAACCAAAATCACTAAGAACTCTTAACATTTCTTTGTTAGTTAAGGTGAAAAAAAAAGGTTAATTTTTCTCTCTCTTCTTTTTAAATGTTCTTTTGATGAATTTGTGGGGGAGAAAGTGGTCTCCCTGTCCTATTTCTCCACCATCTTAGGGCTGCCCGTTCTCTCTCTTCGATTTAAGCGGAAGGTTTGGGGAGCTAAGTTTTAGAGGCTGTGTCCACTCTTTCCCAGGAGTCAGTCAGAGCTTCCTGATGAGAAAAGAGAAAATGGTCAAAGCATATCTGAAGCAGCCTTCGGAAAGCACTGTTTTTTGTCACATGTCTGAGCTCTCAGGACGCAAGGTCCATCCTTCCATAGGAAAAAGGAAAATCAAAGCAAAACATAAACACACAGCAATCAAACACGGAAACAACTGAGTGCTTCCTCCTTGTGTTTCCCCACGGGTTTCTTGTGAATTTGCGGATCTAAGCAGCTCAGATTCTTTGAGAGAGTCTGATTAAATATTTGAAGATGGGCACTTCCTTGATCTAGATATAAAATGTCTGTTCGTCTGCCACACAGAACCTAATTCTTCCACTTTTGGAAAACACTCCTGAGCAGTCCTGTGTCCCCTTGTGTGGAGCTGTGAGCAATCACACATGCCTGGGTGCCACTCTGGTTTTAAAAAACATAAACTTTAAAAAAAAAAAAGTTTAAAATATGAAGACTACATTAAATTCAGTGTTAAAGACAAATGTTTCAAATGTCTTTCTTTTTTAAGAAAAAGAAGTTTGTCTATTCATAGATATAAAAAGATGTAGTCCAAACTGGGTTACCTCTAGGCGACAGATCTGCATGGAGGAACACTTTGATTTTTCTCATTTTCTGCTCGTTTATATCACTTGCATCTTTATAGAAAAATTAGTATCTTCTGTTTTATAACAAAATCCTTTTCTTCAATTGTTTATTTTCAGTTTCTGTACCTACCTACTTCTGAGAAAAGTTCAAGAAAAAACATCAAAGCATTAAAACCGCAGGACACAGATAACCTGAAGGAAAGGGAAGGTAGAGATGTTCGGTGCTGATAACAGTCAAATAGGCAATGACTGGCTCACAGGTCCCTGGAGTCTCCAGGAGAACAGGAAAAAAGAGTTCTTATCCATGCTGTGGGGCTACGGAATGGTGGTTTTTTTTTTTTTTTTTTTTAAGAGAGCTTACAAATTAATCCACTTCTGTAAAAAATTTTCCTGGCACTAAATTCAAGCAGGAATTGATTACATAGATCCTTGTGAAAGGGTGAATGGCCCAGAGCACAACACTGTCAAGTATCATTTTCTTAGAGAAATTCTGTTCAAATAGATCTCTCACCCTCTATAGAAACCTCTAATTGGTCATTGAATAAAGGTGTTTTTGAGGCTCTGTAGTCCTGATGCTAAGAACACAAACAAAAAATTACTACTCTGTATTTAAAAAATGCAAGTTGCTATTATTATTTGAAACCGGGCTGTTTTATACATTATAAACCTAGAGGGAAATGCCAGTCTGCTTTCCACCACATTTGTAGCACAGCAGCCCCTCAACTCAATGTTCTAGGTATGGGTGGGCATGGCTGTATTTTTTTTTTTCCATTAAAGTGTGGAGAAGAGAAAAAGATGGCAATGATAAAAATTAAAAGAAAGAAAGAAAAAAAACTCCACAATCTCTCTTTAGGAAAAAAAAGAGTAAAAAGTATAAAACACTCCAATCACTGTAATCTGAATGTTTCTTTTATGTTGCTTTTTTATATCTATTTTTAAGTCATTATAACCATGGAATAAATATGCAAATTTGTATTCCTTTTCTGAGTGTACATTTTATCAGGAGTATTTTCCACATTGCTGGACAGTCCTTTTATGTATCAAAAATGTCTTTTTACATACTTTCTACATGTATTTAATAATTTTTGCCTTAAAACTGTAGAAAGATGGGATGTTTTGATGGCTCTTAATATACAGTGATAGATATTGACAGATTATTTTCAAGATTAAGTATACTGATTTCATATTTTTTAATTAATTTGTTTACTTTAATTGGAGGCTAATTACTTGATAATATTGTGGTAGTTTATGGTTGTTTTGGAAAGTGCCTCACTCCAATTTGGTTTAAACTGAAATTCTTTTGTTATTGAGAGTTGAACCAAACCACATTGTTTGAGAAAAAATTTTCAACTAGAAATTTTTATTTTCCTTTTTTTTTTTTTTTTTATCAGTTTGTTGTGGCCTTTATTTAGCTGGAAGTGCTGAAAGTTGCGTTTTACTTTAAGTTTACCTTTATTATGCCTCATAATTTTACATTTCTCTTTATTTCTAAATATTCTTTTCTTTTTTTTTAATAATTTTTATTTTTACTTTGGTTTACTTTACATTACTGTATTGGTTTTGCCAAACATTGACATTAATTCACCAAGAGTGTACATGCGTTCCCAAACACGAATCCCCTCCCATCTCCCACCCCATACCATCCCTCTGGGTCCTCTCCTTGCACCAGTCCCAAGCATCCTGCATCCTGCATCGGACATTGACTGGCGATTCGTTTCTTACATGATAGTATACATTTTTCAATGCCATTCTCCCATCTCATCCCACCCTCTTCCTCCCTCCCTCCCCCAGAAATTTTTATTTTCCTACTCATAGAAAACACAGATATAGAAAGTGTTGTCTGCTTTATCTATTGGAGGTTTTGGTGTTGCTGTCATTGATTTGCCTAAGCTCATTACATAATAAAGATGTTGACACAAACTTGGTCACATGCCGCAGTGTTCCCTCTCTTTTTTTCATTTGTTTTAAAACATGCCCAAGTTTGTATCTCAAAGCAGCTTCCCCCAATCATAAAACACTCTATACCTCCCAGTTGCTGAATGCTCAGAAAATGTAAGCCGGTTTTTATGTTAGCCTGAGCAAAATGTATTGGGAAGATGCACTTGCTGCCAGTTTCCCCAGACACACAAAAATCAGATGCCACATATCAATCTATGTCAGCCCTGACAGTCTCGAAGATTTCCTAGAGAGACACAGTGTAAGAAGTGGTTCAGAAAACTGACTGTGGGGCGATTCAGTCTTCCTTTCTATAAAATGGATAAAGTTACATTGTAGTCTCAGGAGGAAATAACAAATGGGAAATCAATTTGAAAATGTTAAAAGATGTCACATGTAATACAATGATAGCAATAATGATAGTACCAAAAAAACAAATGCAGCAATTAAGTGGCTAAGACACAAAAGAGGATCACTTTTTCTCTACCACCTCTTCCTAGCTGGCATGCATACTTATGGAAATGGAGCCCACAGGATCTAAAAGTTGAACAGGATCACAGACTCCTATCTAGCCCAATGCCATCACTATGATTTCATTTCAGTTACAGCAGGACAACTGATAACGCATGCAGATGAATTTGACTTAGCCTCGGAATATTCTTTTTTTCAGATAAAAATATTAGTTTTAGGAATGAAGTAAAAAGTAAAAGAGAAAAATAAAAATCATACATAGTTCCATCACTGAGAAATAACATCTATGAATTTTATCTTTATTTCCCTTCTTTAGAGTATATATTGAAATTTATGTCTTAAACATGTGAAGTTAAGTTTGGTTTTGCAGTGAGGAAATGATAAAGCCATACATTTTGTGTATTTGCTGGAAGATTTTTCATACTCTAGTAACTTTCCAAAGTTGTGTAAGGCGTGACTTGCTTGGAAACGTTACCGAAAAATTTGGGGTGTCCTTTGGTGGCATTTAAGTCCTTTTAAAAACAAAGCAAATTGAAACAAATAAAACAAAACCCAGGAGAGTTAAGGCAAAAAGAAATTCTCTGAGAAGCAGAAAAGTAGACGCCACCACACGCCAGCATAAGCTTTCTGTCTGCACACTCAGGGGACTGTCACCGTGTGGGACGCGCAGCCGCTGCGGGCAGGACAGGACAGGACAGCTCCGCCGCGGCGCACCGGGCTCCGCTCTCGGAGCAGGACTCGCGGACCTCCTCCCCGGCACACTGCGCTGCCCACTTCATCCTTACGAATACGTTCACTTCTGGTTTCTTAGGCAAGTTGCAGTCTCTTGGATCCCTTCAAAGTTTCTCCTATGGACTTTTATGGTCAGCCATCAGGGTTTTAGGGAACAGCTGGGGCTGCAGGGACCCAAGGCTTGTTTCCTGCCTTCCAGGAAGCCCCACGTGCTCCAGGGTGCCAGCCTCTGAAACCAGGGGCTGTCAGGCAGGTGAATGCTGTCCTTCTGTGACACCATCGCCCCCTTTCCCCCAGTAAAGTCAGAGTCTACTCACCCTGAAACTTGCCTTTTAATAAAGTTTCATCCAAGAAAAATAAATCATGGAAATTTTTATAAAGCCACGTGGTAAAGAAAAATAGTATCATTAGAGTCATTGATATATAATACATTACTTACAATTCTTATATTAGTTTTTTCCCCCTACTTCATAACTGTTTAAGGATCTCATCATTTTAGTCTCTTATCAATGTTGAATATGTAAGTCAATCTTTGATTTGAAGTAAAATAACAGGTAACATATTTCTGAGCTCTTGCTAGGCATTAGAAGCATTGCCTGTACTATCTCATTTAATTAAAATGTGATCTAAGTTTTCTTTTTTCTAAATAGTTTAAAGAGCAAAATAATACTGTCTGGTGATGTTGCAAGTTCACAAAGTATGTAGGTAGTATGAACTTTGAATTGAACTCTGTTCCTATAGTTTGACAGCTCCTCACTGGTGGAGAAAAGAAATCTCTACAGAAGAAAAAAAAATAAACATTTTTGTTTTATTGAAGCCAAAGAAAAGAAAAAACTTAAATAACAGAGGTCTTGTTTCGTTACATGGGAAACTGCAGGATTTTTTTCATGTAATTGTTTTAGATTTGGTTATTTTTTTTAAACAGCACAATAATTACATATCTGTGAAAAAAATCATTCTCCTCCTTTCGGGCAATGCCACTTATTTGTCATTTCAGTAGCATTTAGTTGAAGTTGGGAGGGAAAGTTTATTGTGTCAGAGAATAACCATAGTTAGCTCTGGGAGTCTGTAGTTCTTAATGACACACTAGATAGCATGCAGTAATAAATGCTTTTTAAGAAAATGGAGCCAAGAGTATGGAAACTAGCTATTAATTTGGTATGGCATGGTTTAGCTAATGTGACTTGTTATTCCATTAATATTGTGTCATTAACTACCAGGCAAAATACAAGAATTATGATATGCTGCCTTGCAAATTACTTCTGAATAAGAGAGAGTGAATGAGAGAGAATTCTCTCTAGTCTTTTACTGCTCATGAAAGCTCTTAAGAATACATATGTATATATAATGAACAAAAAGGGAAGTAAATTTTATACTTTAAAGAGAATGAAAAAATAATAAGCAATTCAGTTTTTTTAAATGGCTAAAACTAATTTTTCCAATGAAGGATAAGGATTTTTCAATGCACCTCTCCATGACTATAGGCTATTTTAACTCTTTTCAAACACCTAAATTTAGAAAAATTCCATATAGGCTTGATTTGTCTCTGTTACACAGACTTCGTTGCTATGACAGCAACATGATACAATTATTTATTGCCATGACAATCTGCTGTAGGTTTTAAAAATACGTTATCTATTTTTATTAGTGTTGTCAATTGTGCCGGGAAGGGAGACCACCGCTTCACATAATCGAGAAAGCCTATAAAGCAGGGAACAAGTGGAAATCATTTCGCTGGAGAGGCAGAGCCCAAAACAAGCCAAATTCCTTGGAATCCTCAGTGACACGCACATCCCCCACTAACAGCAGCATCCTGGCCAGCTGTCTGGCTGCAGCGAGCATTTTGGCAGGGGTATGAGGGCTCCGTTTATGCTTTCCATGTGGCTTCCACTCCGCCACATTGGGTCAACATCACACAGGGTTCGAAGCACAGAGAGCGCATAAGAAATCTGCATCTATTGTATTCTCTCAGGAGAGAGAGAGCTGTGTGTGCTTGGTGACCAGGCTTATGCAGGTTTTCCTGTCCTGAGAAGGTGGCTGGGGTTGTTTGTGGGCAGAGAGGTAGGGCTGTTACCCAACACTCCCTGTGCCAAGACGGTGCTCAGTGGTGTCCAGCTCTTAGCCCACTTCCTTCTTTCCTCTTCTCTCTCTTGGGCTCCCCAACCTGCCAGTTCTGTAGAAAAATCAAAGAAATACTACTACTTTTGGTGGTCAATGAGTGTTTCATCCAAGAAACACGTGTGGCATTACTTGCATTTGATTACATAATTGGACCATCAGCAACCAACTAGCTACTTAAGGCATCCTGGAAAATTAGATTTGGTTGCTACTTCTAAAATATCAAGTTTCCTTCTAAACTGATAACAAAAATTCAATCACCACCATTTAGTTGCAATGTTGGTTAAATACTTAATATGCGTTGTGGAAAGGAGTACATCAAGGCTTTATATTGTCACCCCGCTTATTTAACTTGTATTCAGAGTATATCATGCAAAATGCCGGGCTGGATGAAGCACAAGCTGGAATCAAGATTGCTGGGAGAAATATCAATAACTTCAGATGTGCAGATGACACCACCCTTATGGCAGAAAGCAAAGAAGAACTAAAGAGCCTCTTGATGAAAGTGAAAGAGGAGAGTGAAAAAGTTAGCTTAAAACTCAACATTCAGAAAACTAAGATCATGGCATCTGGTCTCATCACTTCATGGCAAATGGATGGGGAAACAATGGAAACAGTGACAGACTTTATTTTGGGGGCTTCAAAATCACTTGGGTCTGCAGCCTTGAAATTAAAAGACGCTTGCCCTTTGGAAGAAAAGCTATGACCAACCTAAGTTTCCCTGGTGGCTCAGATGGTAAAGAATCCACCTGCAATGCGGGAGACCTGGGTTCGATCCCTGGGTTGGGAAGATCATCTGGAGAAGGTTATGACAACCCACTTCAGTATTCTTGCCTGGAGAATCCCCGTGGACAGGGGGGCCTGGTGGTCTACAGTCCATGAGGTTGCAAAGAGTCAGACTCGACTGAGCAACTAAGCACAGCAACCTAGATAGCATATTAAAAAGCAGAGACATTACTTTGCCAACAAAGGTCCACCTAGTCAAGGCTATGGTTTTTCCAGTGGTCATGTATGGATGTGAGAGTTGGACCATAAAAAACCTGAGTGCCGAAGAACTGATGCTTTTGAACTGTGGTGCTGGAAAGGACTCTTGAGAGTCCCTTGGACTGCAAGGAGATCCAACCAGTCCATCCTAAAGGAAATCAGTCCTGAATATTCATTGGGAGGATTGATGCTGAAGCTGAAACTCCAATACTTTGGGCACCTGATGCGAAGAACTGACTCACTGGAAAAGACCCTGATGCTGGGAAAGATTGAAGGCAGGAGGAGAAGGGGACAACAGAGGATAAGATGGTTGGATGGCGTCACCAACTCAATAGACATGAATTTGAGTAAACTCCGGGAGTTGGTGATGGACATGGAAGCCTGGTATGCTGAAGTCCATGGGGTTGCAAAGAGTCTAACATGACTGAGCAACTGAACTGAACGAACTGATGTGTTGTGTGTAACACAAAGTCTTTTAGCACTCTGTGATCATTTGTTGTCACGACAATCCATGCGAAAGATCCTCCTACAATTTCCATTTCATACATGAGAACAGTGAGGCTCCCTGCTGGGGAGACTGTCTAGAGTCACCTGTGTAGTACAAGGTGGGTTCTGCCCGAGGCCCTGTGCTCTTAAGGAGATAGTCACAAGGAGGAAATGTTCCTGACAAAAATATGGTTATGAGCAGGAGCTATGCCCTTGGAAGTACTTTTAGGATGTATCCTGAGACAGGCTCTGGCCAGGTGGAGGTGAAGGCTGGGTCCTACTCCTTGGATGCCCCCCCAATACTGACATGTTAGGGGTGAGGTTATAATGTGTCAGCTACAAATTGTCATTGAACAGTGTATTTGTGTGTGTGTGTGTGTGTGTGTGTGTGTGTGTGCTGAGACTAATATGCTATTCATACAGTATAATAAATAATCTATCACCAATCAGCTTGTACTATTGTCCTTGAAATTTGTCTTTTGCTGCTGTTTATAAAAAACCCCATGGACTGTAGCCTGCCAGGCTCCTCTGTCCTTGGAATTCTCCAGACAACTACACAGGAGTGGGTTGTCATTCCCTTCTCCAGAGGAGAAGAAGATGTTCCTAACCCAGGCATTGAACCCAGGTCTCCAGCATTACAGTTATCATCTGAGCCACCAGGGAAGCCCCAGGCTTATTCATACAAATCAATAGAGAAAAGACAACTTTTTGCCTTAGTAGAGACGGAGAGGTGATCTCCTCTCCCCAAAACACCACACACTCACACTCACACTCACACACACACACACACACACAAAGAAATGATCAATGTGAACATATATTCAAAAAATTCAAACTTACTAGTAATCAAACAGGCAAATCAAAATAAAGGAGTAAAAAGTTTTGAGTCTAGTGTGTTGCTCTAGTGATAATACCAAACACTGGTGAGGATGTCAGGGGTTTGAATTATTTGAAGCCTTCATGGCATCCGGTCCCATCACTTCATGGGAAATAGATGGGGAAACAGTGGAAACAGTGTCAGACTTTATCTTGGGGGGCTCCAAAATCACTGCAGATGGTGACTGCAGCCATGAAATTAAAAGACACTTACTCCTTGGAAGAAAAGTTATGACCAACCTAGATAGCATATTCAAAAGCAGAGACATTACCTTGCCGACTAAGGTCCGTCTAGTCAANTGGTGGCTCAGATGGTAAAGAATCCACCTGCAATGCGGGAGACCTGGGTTCGATCCCTGGGTTGGGAAGATCATCTGGAGAAGGTTATGACAACCCACTTCAGTATTCTTGCCTGGAGAATCCCCGTGGACAGGGGGGCCTGGTGGTCTACAGTCCATGAGGTTGCAAAGAGTCAGACTCGACTGAGCAACTAAGCACAGCAACCTAGATAGCATATTAAAAAGCAGAGACATTACTTTGCCAACAAAGGTCCACCTAGTCAAGGCTATGGTTTTTCCAGTGGTCATGTATGGATGTGAGAGTTGGACCATAAAAAACCTGAGTGCCGAAGAACTGATGCTTTTGAACTGTGGTGCTGGAAAGGACTCTTGAGAGTCCCTTGGACTGCAAGGAGATCCAACCAGTCCATCCTAAAGGAAATCAGTCCTGAATATTCATTGGGAGGAATGATGCTGAAGCTGAAACTCCAGTGCTTTGGCCACCTCATGCGAAGAGTTGACTCATTGGAAAAGACCCTGATGCTGGGAGGGGTTGGGGGCAGGAGGAGAAGGGGACGACAGAGGATGAGATGGCTGGATGGCAACACTGACTCGATGGACGTGAGTTTGAGTGAACTCCGGGAGATGGTGATGGACAGGGAGGCCTGGCCTGCTGCAATCCACGGGGTCACGAAGAGTCGGACACGACTGAGCGACTGAACTGAACTGAACTGAGGAAACATTTTAAAACTATTTATTAAAAGCTTTTAAAAACATGAATACCTTCTGTGCCAGAAATTCCACTTTTAGGATGTATCCTGAGTAAATGAGAAGATTTCTCAAAGTTTTATACGAATGCCAGCAAAAACTGAATTCAGTTATGGCACAGTTGTTATTGTCTATCATGCAGTTATTCAAAATTACGTTTCGAGTATATTTAATGTTGTTAAATACCATTCTTGATGCACATGGGAGAAACAGGTTACAGATCAGACTGATGACTGTTATGAACACCGTAATCATCACATACACTTAGGGAAGAGACTGAAAGGACCGCCACGCAGACACTCACCACACATCGCTTCTGGGAGGTGGTATCGTAGTGATTTTTATTTTAAGACTTGTGCTTTTCTGCTTTTTCTAAATTTCCCTCACTGGTATAACTTACCTTTGTGGATGCCGGTCTGACTGTGACAAACCGGCAGGCTCACTGCAGAGATCAGTGGTAAACAGGAAGAGTCATCAGCTCAACTTTTCTTGTCTCATGTCATAAAAACACAATACTTGTGAAACAGTTCTATTTCTGTAATAGTATTTAATGAGGGAGATGAGAAACTTAGGTGTGTTTGGATGTCTGTCAATGACTCCTGGTTGAATTTTATGACAAATGATGGGTAAGCAAACTCAGAGCTGAACAGAAGTGCCAGGTCAAATTTGTCTTATTGTACTTATTTTTAATTAGAAAAGGAACACTTTTAAAGCCCTTTCTGGTTGACATTAGATGAGGAAGTTAATAGGGGCTTATTTGTTTTCAGGCATTCATGCATACATTGTACCTCGACTATTCTTTACACAGGGACAAGACTGAAATTTATATTCCATTGTTAGCATTTTCAACAAAGGATTTTTTTCATCCAGAAAATAATTCTATATTCTAGTTCACAATTTGGTGATAGATATCAAAAGATGGAACAGTATTGGAAGAAATCAAGCCTTCTCTTCATGTGAGGTGAGTTGAGGTGAGGTGAGGTGAAGTCGCTCAGTTGTGTCCGACTCTTTGCGACTCCGTGGACTGTAACCTACTAGGCTTCTCCATCCATAGGATTCTCCAGGCAAGAATACTGGAGTGGATTGCCATTTCCTTCTCCAGGGGATCTTCTCGACCCAGGGATCTCCCGCATTGGAGGCAGACGCTTTAACCTCTGAGCCACCAGGGACGCCCTTCTCTTCATGTAAAATTACTAAAGAATGAACTAGCAGTGGGTTCTATGAATTGAAATAAGAAGATTATTGTTTCTGGGAAATTATTCCTAAGAATGCTCAATTTTAACTTGAAAAAAGTGAGCAATAGTACAGACAAAATTACCATATTCTCGTTCTAGAGAAGAAAAAATTAATTTAAAGAAAAATATGATTTTCATTAAAATGCTATAAGGAATAAACATACGGAATTATGTTTTTTACAAGATTTTCCTGTCAGTCCTTGAGCTGGTGTAAGTTATATATTTCAACGGCCTTCCCTGGTGGCTTAGTTGGCAAAGAGTCTGCCTGCAGCACAGGAGACCTGGTCCCATCCCTGAGCTGGGAAGACCCCCTGCAGAAGGGAATGGCAACCCACTCCAGTATTCTTGCCTGGAGAATCCCGTGGACAGAAGAGCCTAGCGGGCATCAAAAGTCTGGTAAAACACGGTGGTGGTGATGATGATAATGCATATTATATGCAAAAAAATTTACAGTTTTGAAAGCACTTTCAAGCGCAACATCTCTCGCTTCCCCCCATCTATTCTCAGAACCACCAGAGAAAGTGTTCCCCTTCCCGTTTTAGTGGGTGGTCCCAGCATTAACACACCGCAGGAACCAGCCCAGGCTCCTGACAGCCCTTTAGAGTCCGGAATAAAGTCCTCTGATATAGCTAACTTTCATACGTTAAGATAGTATTTCAAGAACATTTAGAGCCGAAGTTATGAGAGCACAGAGTTAGTATAGAAGGGAGAAAGTACTTATTTTAGGAGAAGACCCAAAGAAGTATTGTTTCTTTTAAAATAGCAAAATAAGGAAGTTTCTGCAGTGTAACACATTAAGATAAGAAAAAACATTTTGTAATGAACTGCAATTTGAGAAAAGGGAACATCTGATACTCAGAAAAATGTCAAGACGATATTTTACCAGCTTCACAATTTAGACCACTCACTGAAACTGGGAAGATGGTATACAGACCATCAGAGATGCTGACCAATGGACCGACACATTACTTGATATTGATAAAGAAAGAAGACATACTTACACATTCATTCATTAAGTGATTCTACAAATATTTATTGAGAATTTATTATGTGCCAAGTGCCATGCTTGAGCACAGGGAAATAGGGACTATAGTTGGGAAAAAAAGAAAATTAAAGAAAGTGACGTTGCTCAGTCGTGTCCGACTCTTTGCAACCACATGGACTGTAACCTACCAGAATTCTCCGTCCATGGGATTTTCCAGGCAAGAGTACTGGAGTGGGGTGCCATTTCCTTCTCCAGGGGATCTTCCCGACCCGGGAATCAAACCCTGTCTCCCGCATTGTAGGCAGACACTTTACTGTCTGAGCCACCAGGGAAGTCAAATAATTGGGAACAATACCAGAAAGGAGTGTTCCCTGTCCTTATAGAACTTAAGCTCAAGGCCTGGGGGAAGGTAGATATCCATCAACTTTTCACCACGGGGAATGTCAAGAAGCAAAACCATAGCGAGAGCTGTCAAGCAAAGGTAGGAAGCGTCTCTAGAGCAGGGGCTTTCCTGGTAGCTCAGACGGTAAAGAACGGGCCTGCAAGGTGGGAGACTCACGTTTGACCCTTGGGTCAGGAAGATCTCCTGGAGGAGAGATTGTCTACTCACTCCAGTATTCCTGTCTGGAAAATTCCACGGACAGAGGAGCCTGATGGGCCACAGTCCATGGGGTCACAAAGAGTCGGACACAGGTGAGCAATAACAGTCTCACTTTAGAGTATTAGGTGAATATCCCCATCTGGTTGGGGGGGTTCAGGAGGGATCCTGATGGTGTAGACTGATGCTGTAGAAGGAAGGGTTATCTTTATGAAAAACAGTACAAAATTAAGCCTAATAGAGAAGATTAGTTTTGAATGAGAAAAGAAATGGTGACGAATTATGAATTTTTTTAAAGCTGCAAATACCATAAGATCTCCCCTCCCCCCAAAACCCACAGTACTTTTTATTAGCTTCCTGACATAGCTCAGTAACATCTTTTGTTTGCCTGCTTTTTAATCACAGTTTCATATGGTAACAATTTTTTATACGGACTAGAGAAAGTTATGTGGCCATTACTCCAGCTGTTGGTTGACGAAAATGTCTTGTTTTATTCTTGCTCACTCACTGTGAAATGTTTCCTTCAGCTTTGCAACTCATTTTTGGTAGTGTCATGTGCCAGGTAAAGATTGAAGTAGATCTGGGGAAAGCTCCATAAGCTCCATCAAGCTTTACGTATGATTTGTAAGATTTGGGAGAATTTTCCACAGATTGCCTTCTAGAGCATTGTAGGACTTGCTCCTCTTGCACTCTCCACAGAATTTTTTTTAACCTTTTAGTTTTTTCAGTTTTTATTTTGTATTGGGGTAGAGCTGGTTAACAGTGTTGTGGTTGTTTCAGGTGCACAGCGAAGGGACTCAGCCACACATATACATGCATCCATTCTCCCCCAAACGCCCCTTCTATCCAGGCTGGCACATAATATTAAGTAGAGTTCCGTGTGCTATAAAATACTGCCATTGTGAATATAGCAGTGTGTAAATGACCTTCCCAAAGTCTCGAACTATCCCTTCCCCCTGGCAACCATAAGTTGGTTTTCTAAATCTGTGACCACAGGCTTTTGCTGCCAGGCACCGCAGGACCCGCTTATACTGTCTATGACCCCTGGCTCTGCTCCTCCGGGTCTCTGCCTGCCAGGCAGATTGGCTGAGTGGGAGGTGGGCACATTCCTGGAAGCCCTTCCTCTACCAGAACACCAGCGAAATTAATGACAACCAAATATCCATGTATGCCCCGCTAAATACAAACTGTACGTCTTTCCCCACCCGGGTCCCCATGTCCCTTTCAGCAGGAGGGAAAGTGAGGGAGACAGAGGTGGAGTGGAGAGAGACAGGGGTCTGAGCCACGTGTGGCTTAGCTCTCGGTTTATAAAGTTTACAGAAATGTATGATCACAGGACCACCCTGTAGGGCCCTCCTTTCTTCAGGGTCTTAGAAGGGGCTCCTGCAAGGGACAGCTCCTGAAACTAAGGCTTTCGGGTGCATCCTTTGGGTTCTGTGAGTGAAATGATTTGGGGGCTGAGGTCTGCTGAGGTCTGAGTCACTAGAATGACTCCTGTTGCCTGGGTTAGTATGGACCCAGGGCCACGCATAGGGCGGGTCCTGGTGTTCCTCAGGCCCGCTCAGCCACATCCTTCCCAGAGACCCTTCAGGGCTTCAAACTGGAGTAACTCAGGTGGTAAAGCATCTGCCTGCAGTGCGGGAGACCCGGGTTCAATTCCTAGGTCGGGAAGATCCCCCGGAGAAGGAAATGGCAACCCACTCCAGTACTCTTGCCTGGAGAATCCTATGGATGGAGGAACCTGGTAGCTTATAGTCCGTGGGGTCACAAAGAGTCGGACACAGCTGAACGATTTCGCTTTTCACTTTCAGTAGCTCCAGGAGATCTGTTTGATAAAGCCCATCTCTGCAGAAGATTAGGCTTAAGCAAGTGCTTGTAACCACCTGCTTTCTCCTTCTCTTCCTTCCTCCTTAATATCAACCAATACTAAATTTCCCAACTATCTCCTTTTATTCTCAATGGGCTTGTTTGAATCAAAACCCAAACAGTGTCCATACATTGTATCAGGTGCATAGATCTCCTAGACTCTTAATCTGTAAGTCCTTCTTCCATGTTGTTTTAATTGCTACATCTTTGTTGAAGAAACTAGGATTTGTCTATAGAGTTTCTCACATTCCGGATTTTTGTCAATTGCATCCAGGTGGTTTTAGCACATTCTCCTGACCCCTGTATTTTCTTAGATTTGGGCTCAACACTTTGGCAAGAAAACTGAAGAGGTGACACTGTGTACTTCCAGCAGCGTCACTGCAAGGGGCTCCTTATGTCCTGTCACCTCTTCCTGATACTGGACGGATCAGTGTGGCCAGGTGTTGCCATTCGAATTCATGATTACAGAAGTCCCCGGCAGTGTTTCCCCTAGTGGATATAGTAGCCATTCATTGCCTAGATCCATTATTTCACTGGGCATACAAAGAAGTGATGGTTTCACCATGCCGTCTGTATTTATTAGGTAGAATACACCTGTGAAAAGTTAGCATTACAGACTACTTAGTGTTTTTGAAATAAATTTTATAAAAGAAAAAGTTAAAGACAGTATAAATGCATGATCCTTTGTCATTATTTACCATGCTTTAGAGGGCTTCCCAGTTGGTGCTAGTGGTAAAGAACCCACCTGCCAATGCAAGAGACGTAAAGAGACGTGGGTTCGGGGAGATCTCTTGAACAGGACATGGCAACCCACTCCAGCATTCTTGCCTGGAGAGGCCCACAGACAGAGGAGCCTGGCAGGCTGTAGTCCAGGGCGGCAAAGAGTCAGACACGACTGGAATGGCTTAGCACGCACCCATGCCGTGTTTAGAGTCATGAGTTGGTGTCCAACAAAACCCAGTGGTAATTAAGTATTTCTTAAAATATGGACTCATTGGTTTTGAGCTTATTTGGCTTGTAGCCTTTCACTGCAGATTAATTCTTCTAAGTGCTCAAAATTTCCCCACTTTGACCACTGAGAGCCTCTTCAGAATGGATGGACTTTGATAGCTTCTCTGCTCCTGGGTACAAGTATGGCTCTTCCTGTGCCGTTCCTGCCCCAGGCCTGGGATTGGCCAGTTCTCCAAAGATTTCTGTTTCCTTTTAGTTGGCAATGGTATTTAAAGACCAAAATACATGAGTGCTGGGTGACCCTGATTTTTTTTTTTCAAGCTTTCAAGCTCTTTTTTTTTGTATTCCAGATTGTAGATGTTTAATCATATTCAGCTTAGTTTTTTGTTATTGTTTGTTTTCGTTATTTTTTTTAGCAAAAATGTCTTAAGCATTTGCTTCTTTTCAAACTGAGTGCAGAGACTCTCAGATTGTTTCACTCAGCGTTCATTTAAGATGGTCACCTCCAGAACTCTCATTACAAAAATATCTTTTCTCCTTTGATATAAGGAAGTAACCTGCAGAGAGATGCTTTGACATCATACAAATATCCAGTTCCCTAAAATTTTTCCTAATGGTTTTACCCGCCATTGAAGACCCTCCTTGAATCAACAGATACACCAGGATATGCTCAACGGTGATTTAAAATTTACACCTCTGTATTTATTAGCTGATATTTTTGTTTAATGATGAACTTCCTGTTTTTCATATTCACTTACATCTATTCTTCACTACTATGTGTTCACTCAACATGTTGCAATCATTATTATTTTGATTTTTATACGATAAACACTAATATTTAGGTGCAAAATAGTCTTGAATTTGGTCAGCAGGAACTCAAGCTTCTTTTGTGTCCTTTTGACATTATTGCATTAGTCTCTGAGTATTGCAACAGACCTAGAATCAGCCATTTCTCTTAGGAACCCAGGTTCCTTTTGGTGAGAAATGTTCAGTTTGGGTGCTAACTGTGCTCTCCCTACTGGCTTGTCATTGCTTCCAGGCCTTTTCAGTAGACAGAGTTAGAAACACATTTTGTTCTTTAACTAATAGAACTAAGGATACTTTATTTTCTCCTTTTCCAGTTTTCTCTGCTGTCTAAACTTCTAAATGAAATATGTATGTTTACAGTGGTAAAATATATACAACATGAAACTTACATTTTATCATCTCATGTGTAAGTGTGCAGTTCTGGGGCACTAAGTTCATTCATGGTTTTGTGCAGCTGTCACCACCCCTACCGTCCAAATTAAGTGTTTTAAGGTCTCCTTATGTAATTTTTGTCTTCACATGGTTGTGCCACCACACAATGTACAGTTATACAAGTCATTTCCACTTGCTTTCAATGTTGTGTGGCTGATTTTCTCCATTTTGATATTTGTTTTGAATTAGGTAAAATAAACACATGATCCAAAATCATAGCTGTAGGCCAAGGCACATTCATTGCCCTGCTTTGACTCTCGGCTTCCTTCTTCCGCGGGAAAGCCTCCTGATTGTTTTCAATGGATCCTTCTATTATTTCTTCTTGAAAAAGGGCGGGGAAATCTTCATGATGCAAAATGTAACATTCTTTAAGCACTATTGCCCACCTTGTTTTTTTCACTTAACAATAAATCTTAATGATTACCCTATGTGTCTATATGTGGTCTCCCTCATTCCTCTTTACTACTGCATAGTAACTGGAACCCATCATACACCGGAACTTGTTCAACTATTTCCCATCGATAGACATTTGTGCCATATTTATGGAGCTATTTTAAGTCCTGCTCTGAATCCAACAGTACAACCCGGTAGAGACGGACAAAATGACAGCGGTAGGGGCCAGCTGGGCAGAGGTTACTGGAGAATATGCATTGCCTACTTACTGGGATCTTCAGTGGAGGCTCCCCAAATAGGGAATCTTCAAAGAGCCCTGGAAAGTGCCCATGAGAAAGTTAGCACAAAACATCCAGCCAAGAAAGACCTCCTCGCCCCGTTACTTCTCGTTTCACCTTCTTTGAAAAAACCATGTATTCCTTTTCGGCCGTGCTGGGTCTTCGCTGCTGCCCTGGCTTTCTCTCGTTGGGGGAGCGGGGGCTACTCTAACTGCGGAGTGGGGGCTTCTCACTGCGGGGGCCTCTCTGTCGCTGAGCACAGGCTCTCGGGCGTGCGGGCTTCAGGAGCGCGTGGGCTCAGTGGTCGCAGCTCCCACAAGCTTAGTTGCTCTGCGGCATGTAGCATACCCCCAGATCAGGGATCGAACCCGTGTCTCCTACATGGGCGGGTGGACTTTATCCACTGGGCCACCAGGGAAGTCCTCTCTCCACCTTATTTAGCCAATGTGGGAGTAAGATGGGAAGCGACAGAGCAGAGACAGAGCAGAATTGGACCATGTCCTTTATAACTTTATAAAACTGGTATTATAAAACCAGCTCTGTGCAAAAACTATTTTTGAGTATAATTATTACTCTAAAACAAAATTATATATGCACATTAAAAAAATATGGAAGCTCCTTTATGCTGATTATCTGAAATTTTAAGAAATAAGCAGAATAGCTGCTCTTGTTGCATATTTTCATATTTTTATCAGTTTCTCAGCTTTGTCCTAATATTCAGTATGGTCTTTTTTCCCTCAAAAAACTTACTGAAACCATTCTCAAAGATGCATTTTATTATGCATTTATTATAACAATAAATTTCAAATTGGTGGCATCTTCAATTGGGCTTTCTCTATAGATTATAAAAATTTTATTGATAAAATACTCTTTATAGGCCTCAAGATAACAACAGAGCAGATTGTATTAAGTGGAGTATTCTATTTTTTTTGGAGAAGGCAATGGCACCCCACTCCAGTATTCTAGCCTGGAAAATCCCATGGACAGAGGAGCCTGGTAGGCTGCAGTCCACGAGGTTGCTAAGAGTCAGACATGACTGAGCAACTTCACTTTCACTTCTCACTTTCATGCATTGGAGAAGGAAATGGCAACCCCCTCCAGTGTTCTTGACTGGAGAATTCCAGGGACAGGGAAGCCTGGTGGGCTGCCATCTATGGGGTCGCATAGAGTCAGACACGACTCAAGTGACTTAACATTCTATTTTTTAAAAATTTGAAATGAGCATGTATTTTAGTCAAAGTATTTTCACAGGTATTATAATTTTGCGTTCATTCAGAGAATCTTCCTTTGAAAGACATTTCTACAAGACAAAAATAATCAAATAAATTATCTCCATTTATGATTCTCTTTTATGGTTTCACCAAGTTTAAGCGCTGCAAAATTTTAGGTCTTTTCAATTGTATTCCATTCTGTTAAAAACATAAGATAAAAAACTAAAAAATAGGAGCCCTTCCCCCAAATCATATAAACCATTTAATTTAATGTGTTCAGTTCCTCCTCACTTTTAAAATATTGAAACAAAATTCATCATTTTAAAGTGTACAATTCAGCGGCATTTACTACCTTCACAATATTGTACAGCCACCACCTCTATCTAGCTCTAAAACATTTCCATCACCTCAGAAAGGGACATCGCCATTAAGCGGTCCTTCCCCATACCCCTTCTCCTCCGTCCCTGACAGCCGTTTACCTACATTCTATCTCTGTGGATTTACCCGTTCTGGATATTTCATATGAATGGAATCAGACAGTGTTTGACCGTTGTTTCCAGCTTCTCTTACTTAGCATGATGTCATCAAGGTTCACCCACCTCCCAGCATGTCTCAGGACTTCATTCCCTTCTCATGGCTGAATAATATTCTCTGGTATGGATATACTGCATATCGTTTATCCATTCCACTGTTGACAGACATTTGGGCTATTTATACCTTTTAGCTATTGTAAATAGTGCTGCTATGGACGCTTCTGTACAAGTGTTTGAACACCTGTTTTCAGATTTTTTGTGGTTTACCTAGGGATGGAATTTCTGGGTCATCTGGTAATTCTATATTTAATTTTTTAAGGAACTGCCAGACTGTTTTCCACTGCAGCTGCATTATCTTACATTGCTATCAGCAGTACACAAAAGGCTCTGATTTCTCCACATCTTTACCAACACCCATTATTTTCCATTTATTTATTTATTATGATAGCCATCTTAGTGGGTGTGAAGTGGCATCTCATTGTGCCTCCTTTGCTTTTGCGGAGAAAAAAATGTAATATCTTCCTGCTTAGAGCATTGTTTTCAATCATTGCAATTCACTAAAAAGCTTCAGAAACTGATTTGTTTTGTTGTTGTTGCTTCATTCCTGGAATACTTGGTTGACTATTTCCAACTTATTTGTTTGAATTATTTGTTTGGAACAAAGTGTAACCAAAATGCAACCAACAGTTAGATGACTCATCTTTGGGAAAATTTAATTCCATTACAGAATATTTCAGTTGATTTATAAAATATTTTCAAGGGCTTTAACACTTCTGAAATTTTATTCATGATTAACTGCCAAAAAAAAAAAAAGAAAAAGCCTAAACACATACCACCATGCCGACGTATGTTTTTGTACTCAATGTCATCTCAGTCACAAAAATTTTGCAGTTCAACTTCTGATAGATAGCTAGATAGGTAGACTAATAGACAAGTAACACTCATATTTTGAAAATGTTCCACCTTGTTTAAATGTGATGACAAATTACCTGCGTATTACAATCAATTCCAAATACATTTCTACTTCAGAAAGCTCCCAATTTTGAGATAACAATGTTTTAACCACAGTTCTATGCTCCACCAAAATGTGTAATCCTATTATCACTGTGAAAAGAAATAATTTTATCTTCCATGTTGAATTTCTGATTAAGATCTTTAAAAGTGTTTCACTGTTGACAAAGTGAACCTCCACTTGATTCCATGCACTGGATAAAATATTAAATTATCATTAGAGTTAACTAGTTTTCTGTTTGAAGCATCTCTTGTCACTGATATAAACCAGGCATCACTTGACTGTTTGCAAAAATTCTTTTGCAGCCAGAGAAGCCAATCCGTGGTTTTATTTCTTACATGTGCACAAGAAGATTTGGGGTCTAAAATAAGCACAATTAATTTATAAGAAAGACGTTTGACCTAAATAAAAATCATGCTTTACAGAGTGATCTATAAAACTTTTCTCTGCAGCTGCATGCATTAAACATAATAGATATTAGTGCTTCTCCGGAAGATTGGTGTCTCTTCATTTTCATATGGTCAATAATACTGCTGTAGCTCCCCCTGTGGATTGGCAGATGTCAACAAATGTTTTTGCAAATTATATATTCATCTAATTCCTTAAGGAGAAAAATAAACTGAGAGACATTATTTTCTTGGGCTCTAAAATCACTGCAGATGGTGACTGCAGCCATGAAATTAAGAAACGCTTTCTCTTTGGAAGAAAAACTATGACCAACCTAGACAGCATATTAAAAAGCAGAGACATTACTTTGCCAACAAAGGTCCATCTAGTCAAAGCTATGGTTTTTCCAGTAGTCATGTATGGATGTGAGAGTTGGTCTATAAAGAAAGCTGAGCACCAAAGAATTGATACTTTTGAACTGTGGTGTTGGAGAAGACTTTTGAGAGTCACTTGAACTTCAAGGAGATCAAACCAGTCAATCCCAAAAGAAATCAGTCCTGAATATTCATTGGAAGGACTGATGCTGAAGCTGAAACTCCAATACTTTGGGCACCTGATGCAAAGAACTGACTCATTAGAAAAGACCCTGATGCTGGGAAAAATTGAAGGTGGGAGGAGAAGGGGATGACAGAGGATGAGATGGTTGGATGGCATCACCAACTCAATGAACATGAGTTTGAGCAAGCTCTGGGAGCTGGTGATGGAGAGGGAAGCCTGACGTGCTCCAGTCCATGCAAAGAGTCGGACAGGAGTGAGCAACTGAAGTGACTGACTGAATGCCTTAAGGGAGGGCGTCTCAGGTGGCTCACTGGTAAAGAATCTGCCTGCCAATGCAGGAGTCACAGGAGACGTGGGTTCGATCCCTGAGTTGGAAATATCCCTTGGAGGAGGAAATGGCAATTTACTCCGGTATTCTTGCCTGGAAAATCCTGTGGACAGAGGAGCCTGGTGGGCTTGCAAAGAGTCAGACATGACTGAGCAACTGAGCACTAGCACTAATTCATTAAGGAATGAAAATTCAGTACCTATACATGTCATTAAACACACACTTACATGGTTTTTTAGGTCATTGCTGCTAAAAAGGTTTATTATAAATAAAAAGCATTACCAACTAATAATAGTTGTCAGTTTATACCGTATAATAAGTAACAATACCACCACAGCAAAAAATTTCCCATGAAATCTAATGGAAATTAAAAGCTTAAATGCTCTCTAACAGGATCACAGCTTCTCTTTTCTGCATGTATTTCTTCTCTTGCACCTAAATTATGATTTCCCACATTATGCTGACTCCAGCAGGGAAGCCTGGCGGCTTGTGACTCAGCCCAGACCATAGGAGAGCTGGCTGACAGACTAAGTGGCCCAGCAGCATTGATTATTTTCCTTCTGCAAACAGTGGAAGGAGCCACGTCCCCAAATGCTTGTGTGTGAGCACACTGTGCTGTTAGCTACCATCCCAAATGCAGTCACTGAAGGGAGGTGTTAGTTACCTTGAGGCTAGAAGGGTTGGGAAAAAATGAGTTGCACTCAACTTCATGTTGAAGTGAAAGCTCTTTTCACTATGCATGAGTCTTGCATGCTTCTAGTAGAGATGTTAAAAGAACTATGAAGGACAAATAGAGACGTATCAAAGTCACTCACTTCCATAAAACTATTAATAATAACTCTTTATTAAAAATGGGAAATCTAGGAGAGATGCTAACAAGGGCAAGATGCCAGGACAACAGGCATACGCTGGGGCTGTTTTAGGCAATTCCAGATGCATGGTCACCCTGTCCTCAGCTGCTTGAACAGGAGAAGACTGAGCTTTCAATGACCGTGCAAAAGTTGACTGTGTCTTGGCCTGGATGTTTTGATCTGTAATTTAAAGTCTCCATTGCTTGCTGTGGTTGTTCAGTCACTCAGTTGTGTCCAACTCTTTGAGACCCCATGGACTGCAGCACACCAGGCTTCCCTGTCCTTCACCATCTCCCAGAGCTTGCTCAAATTCATGTCCATTGAGTTGGTGATGCCATCCAACCATCTCATCCTCTGTTGTCCCCTTCTCCTGCCTTCATCTTGCCCAGCATCAGGGTCTTTTCTAATGAGTCAGCTCTCCACATCAGGTTGCCCAATTATTGGAGCTTCAGCTTCAGCATCGGTCCTTCCAATGAATATTCAGGACTGATTTCCTTCAGGATTGACTGGTTTGATCTCCTTGCAGTCCAAGGGACTCTCAAGAGTCTTCTCCAACACCACAGTTCAAAAGCATCAATTCTTCGGCACTCAGGTTTCTTTATGGTCCAACTCTCGCATCCATACATGACCACTGGAAAAACCATAGCCTTGACTAGACAGACCTTTGTTGGCACAGTAATGTCTCTACTTTTTAATATGCTGTCTAGGTTGGTCATATCTGTTCTTCCAAGGAGCAAGCGTCTTTTAATTTCATGGCTGCAGTGACCATCTACAGTGATTCTGGAGCCCACGAAAATAAAGTCTCTCACTGTTTCCATTGTTTCCCCATTTACTGCTTAAGAGAGCAGAAAGGTATGGGTATGAGAAGGCTTCCTGGGAGAAAAACAAGCGGGACAAACCTACCTAGCTGTGATACAATTCCAATGAGCGACAAAGAATGAAAAAGAGCTTTCTTCAGATGGGAGTTCTATAACTGACTACTGCCTACATGACACGGGAGAGGACATGGAATCAGAATGAATATAATTTATTTTAAATAAAACCTCTCACTGTATGCCCCCCCTTCCCCCACTGTTTCATTTTGCTGGGTAGGTGCACTAGGCTGGTGTTTGTTTGTTATTTGTTTATTTGGCTGCCTCAGGTCACAGTTACAGCACGTGGGAACTTTCCTTGCAGTATGCAGACTCCCTAGTTGTGGCGTACTGGCTCAGCAGTTTCGGCTCCCAGGTTTCGCTGCCCGTGGCTTATGGGATCTGTTTCCCAAGCAGGGATCAAACCTGCATCCCTTTCTTTGCAAGGCGGATTCTTAACCACTGGATCACCAGGGAAGTCCCTGATGTTTATTTTATTACTACAGTTTTAACTGCTTTACCCTTCTTGTGTTCAAACTGAAGTGCCATCTCCTCAACTTGGTATGGGATTGTAATGCTATGGGAGTTATTTTTTTTTTAAGGAGGCTTATTTTTCTAATATCATGCGGCAAACTAGTCATTGAGTGACTATTGTTCTTCAAAGGAGGGCATTTGAAACCTTGGATGACTACACATCTATTCCAGTGACGATGAAATTAGTAAAAATGTGAACAATGATAGCTAATATGTATTAAGAACTTACTAAGTGGCAACCTGTGTGCTGGGTGCATTTTCTGGGTTGTCTCATTTAATCCTCATAACAAACTTGTAAGGCAGGTGCTAGTGTTACTTTACCGATGAGGACACAGGCCTGGAAAGGATATTAAAGGTAAAGCTTTCAAACACATAGTAAAGATGAATTCTTTTCAGTGGTTAGGGCACCCAGCCGAGATTCAGCGTCCTGCCTCTGGTTTTAAAGACTAGAATGGTTATACTGGCCTATGCTGCCTCCCACCCAGGCTGGGGGAGAAAATAACACAGGCAGATCAGGACAAAGTGCTAAACAGAGCGCTAAGGGCCCAACACACTCAGCCCCAGTGAAGGGGCCTTAGCACAGGGCGCTCAGCAGCTTGGCCGTGCCCCTCGGTGTGCGGCGGCCGCTCACCCTTCAGCGGGATATTCTGGCAGGAACCTGGGTTGTGTTTCGTCTCCGAGGTGGCTGCCTGTCTGCGGTCACACCACGGCTCATTGACCTGGGCTGTGAGCAGCCCTTTTTGATTCCAGGATGAAAAGAGCCATGAAGGGAACTTTCATTCACTCCTGGGTTTGCCTGCCCATCAAGTCTGAGGGCAGAGCTGCAAAGGGTCCCTGTGTGCCCAGGGAGCCACAGCCAGACCACCACCCTGCCTCTGGAGCCCCGGCCTTCACCATGCCTTTCCTCCTCCTTCTCCAGGGCTGTGTAAGCTGCCATTCCTGCCACCTCAATGAAGATCATTTAGAGATACCATTGCTTCTACCAGCTCTTCTGACTTTTCATCCTTGGAGGGGGGAAAAAAAGGTTAACAAGCAAGTTTAAATATCTCAATATTTATTTGCTTCTAAAACTACTGATTCTCTTTTAAAAACACAAGGTTAACAGTCATTTGTTTCTCTGAGGGACAGAATAAAATATGTTGCATACGTCAAGTCATTTTAGACTGATGATGGTATATTTTAAATTACACAATATCTAAACTGTCAAATAAATATCAGATCAAAACACCGTTGGTTTAAGGTAAAATGTGGTGACTTTTAAGGCAGCTCCATGAATAAATTATATTAACTTACTTCTCTACTGTAAGTTAATTGAACCCCCCCTCTTCTGAACATATTTTTGGCTGTGCTGGGTCTTCACCACTGCATGGACTTTTCTCTAGTTGCAGCGAGGCAAGGTCACTCTTCCTTGCAGTGTACTGGCTTGTCACTGTGGGGTGGCGGGGGGGCTTCTCTTGTTTCGGAACATGGGCTTTAGGGTGCACGGCCTTCAGCAGTTTCGGCCCCTGGGTTCAATAGAGCAATTCCCTGGCTCTAGAGCACAGGCTAGATAGCTGTGGCCCACGAGCTTAGTTGCTCCGAAGCATGTGGGATCTTCCCAGACTAGGGATCAAACCTGAGTCTCCCGCATTGGCAAGTAGATTCTTTACCACTGAGCCACCAGGGAAGCCCTAGGTAACTTTTTGAGGAGAGTAAAACGTCAGTATGTCCTAACCTGGAAAAGCAGAGTGTTGTGTAATACAAGGAAGAAATCCTTTGAGCAAGGCCTCGGGATAGTCCATGTGAATTAAAATAAGTAGTTAGCAAATAGAAACTTTTGGAACCAGTTGCCAGAGAAATCTCCTCCAAGATGGAGCCCCCCATCCTCGCCTTGAGGCCCTTGACCAGAGCAGAACTTCCTCCCCCCACGTCAGGCCCAGCTACCCTTGCCACTCCAAGCACCTGGGAGAGCTTTGCACTTTGCAGGGACCACTGAGGTGGGTCAATTTTAACTTGCTGGGCAAGAACTAGATTGCACCCTGATAGCTGATGTGTCCTGAGTGCTTACTGCGTCCACTTCACAATTATGTACATTTTACAAGCACGGTTTCACCCAGACTTCACATGTTCCTATGAGGAATGTGTTGTTAGGTAGGAAAACTGGGCTGAAAGACATTAAGGGACTCGCCAAAGTAGCACAGATAAGACAGGGAATTTCATGAAAAGATTTTTGTGAGACTCTGGCCTAAGTAGTCCCGCTTCTGCGCTCTGGGGTTCAATTAGTAATAGTAACAACTCACTGAATCCTCAGCCAGCCCTGTGGATTCCATATCCTTATCAGCCCCACTGAACAGATAATGTCATTCAGGCACAGGGAACTGGGCCAAACTCGCACAGTTGTCAAGTGTTAAATCTGGGATTGGACTACGGTTATCCTGGCTCCACAAAGCACGCTGCCAGCCACTGTACCACACTGCCTCCAGGTGACTAATTTCCCTTCTGTTGCATCGCTCTGGGCCAGCTTTGGTAGCACTAGGGCACAGCGTCACGGTGCAGACATCCCTCCTCATAATGGGCACTTCATCACCAACAAGGTGGTTGCCTCCAGCTGCTGCAGCTGCTCGGCCTTTGCAAGCTGGGGCAAGGGCAGGACAGCAGGCTGGGCTCACCATGCGACAGGACAGAGGAGGAGCACTTGGGAGCACCTGAGTTAGGTGCACACGTGGCAAAAGAAGGACTGGACCATTGAAAGTAAAGAAGAAAAAAAAAAACAGAAAAGCAATATTTTAAATGCTTATTTGGAGATATGAAATGTCTTTCCATTCTACAAAGTTTATTTTCTTAATGTATTAAGAACTTTGGGTTGGAAGTGACAGAGACACAGCTCAGAATAGGTTAAACATCCAAAGGGGATTTCACCCAACTAAAATGCCCCAGAGTGTTACTGACTCTAAGCTCAGCTTCATCCCAGGGCGCAGATAATGACTTCAGATCCCTCTCCCTCCCCATTCGCATTCTCCTTCCCCATGCCAGGGCACCATTCTCTCCTACTCTAGACAAGACCCTCCTGTGGCCAGGTGAGATGGCCCAGCTTAACTGCTCCAGGAGAAAGCACATCTCTTTTCAAACTAACCTGCCTCCATTTCCCAAGTGCACTCATTTTACACTTGTTTGGGTCATGTGTCCTTCCTAGACCAGTCACCATGTCTGCCCGGGGTCATATGCCCATCATTCTGGAGGGAGGTGAGAATCCCTTGATGACATATAGCAGGATCATATAGAGGAGGGAGGGATGTTCCCTAAAGAAAGGGGAGCTGGGCAGACAACATGACCGTGACACTTCGGGCTTCCAACTGCAGGAAGTTACTAAGGAAATTATTACGGATGCAGCTACCCATGTCTGGGGGAAAGTCAATGCAGAAAAGTAACAAAACTTCAAGAAGAGTTTGAAAATTCTCTCAAGGAGCACCTACAAAAATCTAAGACTTAGACTCTAAGGTAAAGCCCTTTTGAGAGTGTTAGGGGTTTTAAAATAAATCCTAAAAGGGAAGGAGTAAAAGCTTGTCTTGCTGATCTTTGCAGTAAAATGAAGTGCAAGCTAGATGGAAAAATCAGAAGTCTCTCCCAGGCTCCGGGGGTGGCAGGTGGGTGTCCAGGGCCAGTCCCCTCTGCAGGCCTCTGCCTGAGCCCTTGGCCCCCAGCAGCAGCCTCCAGGGCCACAGCCAAGCCCACCTGCGCCTCTGGGGCAGAGTTAAGGACTTCTGCTTCCAGACCTTTCCTCTGCTTCTCACAAGCACTAAATTCACATCTTTTTATCCCCGTTTTCCAAAAAAAGGCAGCAGACTCTCCTCCCCCACAAAGCAAACAGAAAACAGTACATTCTAGGAGGCCTCCCTGACCAATATTTGTGCCCATGTCATTACCAAATACTCCCGCTTCCAACGGCCGCTCACCTCTCCTTAATGACCGCTCTATTTCAGCAGGCGGCCCTCCATAAATCCTTCCGGGCCTTCTACTCTAAACAGGCCTCTTCTCACGCTGAGACCAGCCTCCTTGCCAGCCGTGTAAACACTCCCCAGCTCCCAGGGGAGGCTCTGACGTGCCCAGCCTGGCCTGGGCATTTACGATCAGATCATGGCAGCCAGTGACTGGGGTTGGGGGGGGCCCCTCCTGCCCAGGGTTTGGAGAGGAGCCTGGTGCGGTCCAAATGGGAAGAGTGCCCCAGGCAGGGTTGTAATGAGGCATTTATGGTGTGGAGCTGGCCCCAGGCAAAACCGGGCAAAAGGTGTGGCCTGAGACATTTCTGAGGTATTAATGTATGTTTCCTTCTCTGTGTTTTTCCCTCCTCCACCTCACTTCCAAGCAAGTGGTCAGGCCTTTTGTAAGCCTTCACCTCAGGGATTTTTGCTCCACTGAAAGCGCCAAGCATGTGTGTCTGGGGGAGAGGGATCCGGTCACGTAACCCTCCCAGCTCCCAGGACAGGTTCTGTTGAAGGTCTTCACACAGGAGCAGGAGGAAACGGAAGGCTCTGGGGGTCTCCGGGAAGCTGGACCGCCTGCAGGGACCTCACAGCTTGAGTAATGTGAACATTAGGATGGGCAGGAGAGTACGGCCCTTCTGCCAGGCCCCTAGAAGCCCTGAGGGCCTCCCTGACCTTTGTGAGGCAACAGGAGGGAGCTTCAGTTCTGAGTGGGTTGAAATGTCCCCTCAACCCCACCAGCTGGGAGTTCAGAACTGTCTGTAAGTTTATTAAGAGGTGTGGGCAGAGTTATGCCTCTTGCAAAGATGTCTTCTTCCTAATCCTTGGGCCCTATGAATATCCTATTTTACTTGGCAAAAGTAAATTACGATTGCAGATGGAATTAAAATTGCTCATCAGCTGACCTGGAAGATCTCAGTGGGCTTAATGTAATCTTCCACCTAAGAGAGTGGAAGAGGCCTTCAGAAAAACAGAACCCTAAAATGATTTGAAGCTGTTTTGTATTGCTGCCTGTGAAGCAGGAAGGGAAGGAACCACAAGCCAAGGAATGCACGTGGCCTCCAGGAGCTGAAGGAGGCATGGATAGGGTCCTCTCCCAGAAACTCCAGAAGGGACACAGCCCTGCCAACCCCTCCACCTTTGCCCAGTGAGAGACATGTTGGATTGCTAACCTAGAGAGTTGTAAGAGAATAAAAGCTATTGTTAGCATCACCAGCTCAATGGACAGAAATTTGAGCTAACTCTAGGAAATAGTGAAGGACAGAGAAGCCTGGTGTGCTGCAATCCATGGGGTTGCAAAGAGTTGGACATGACTTAGTGTCTGAACAACAGCAAAAAACTATTGTTTTAAGCCACCAAGTTTGTAGTGAGTTATTACAGCACTTAGAAAATTAATACAAAAGACAATAAGTGGAACTGATATGCATTACACCCCGGTGCTCTGACTTGTTCCCCTCCTTGCAGGTTCCCCTCACCCTCGCTATGATCCCTCTGGACTTGCCAGGTTGCTCAGGTCTCTTGCAGGGGCTCCACAGTTCCAAGTATTTCAATTCCACAAACATTGTCTGTGTGCCAGTTGCATGCAGAACGCTATGAGAGAGTACTGCAGTTGGGAACCAGGATATGACGTGGCCACTGTGCTCAGGATGCTGTGTGAGAAGGAGAGATAGACACACGTGGAACTGGTTCGGGCCTGGGGCAGGCTGTGGCAAGTGCAGTTCCAGAACTATGAACCAGGTGCTATGAGTATAGAGGGAGGAATGAGATAAATATCAGCAGAGAGAATCTGAATTACTCATCTCATTGAAGAAAAAGCCGAAGGCAGGATTGAACTCAAGCCCAGATGAGAACTACCTGGCATCCACATCCATACCATACCTTGTCCATTCAGACATCACTAATCAATCACTGATTCCTTTTTTTTTTTTTTCCCCTGCAGAGCTCAGATTTTGTCTTGGATTTTTTCTCAGTTTACTGTAATAGCAGTTGAATGGGTTGGGTACTTGTGGTGAAACCTACTTGCCACATCTGTGGTTCAGGTATTTATTGCACTGAGATAGCCAAGCCAGCGTGCATGCTCAATCATGTTGTGTTTGACTCTTTGCAACCCCATGGACAGTAGCCCGCCAAGCTCCTCTGTGTATGGGTTTTTTCAGGCAAGAATACTGGAGTGGGTTGTTGTTTCCTCCTCCAGGGCATCTTCCCAACTAGGGGATTGAACCCATGTCTCCTGCATTGCAAGTGGAAGATGGTGTCAGGCAAATAATCTACAAAAGGAATGTTTGAACTTCAGTCACTCTTCTCCTTTTTATTACTGCATAGAGATGCCCCACCTGGGTTACCTGTAGTCTCTAGCCATCCCTACTCATCCAAGATCGTCTGGTATCTGGGGTTTCTACCCCTAAAATGCTTCTGGCTGGTACTGTAATCCATCAGAGCAAGACAATCAGGAATGTCCCTCCCGGGGCAATAATGAAAGAATTCGATGATCTCTCTCTAGACTTCATGTCCCAAGCTGGGGGCAACAGAGATTGGTGTGAGGTATGAGCAAGAAGATTCAGGAGCTAAATTTTCAAAACTGAGTTTCCAAAATTGAGATTCCTGCCAGCCACTGAGGTACCCATGGCTGCTACACACAGCTACTCCTACTGGCCGTGGGGAACAAGAGGGAAAATGACCCAGCACTCTAAAAGTTCCACAGAGGTGTCGAGGTGGACCGAGGATGCTGGCACACCGCTGCCTGTACTACCTAGCTTTAATATTTTAATTGTAAATCAATACTGTCTTACATTTTAAAAATCTAAGCAGCAGAAGGATATGAAATTTAAAATGAAAATTTCTTTTTCCTCTAGCTTCTTTCCAATTCCCCAAAGGTAATCTTGAAGTTTTTCTTTTCAAATCCTTCTAGAAAAATTGAATGCGCAGAATGTATGTATGAATAAGTTTGTGGTTAAGTGCCTTTCCCCCTGTGAACATAAGTGGAGTCGTGATCACACGGAACCCACTGTTCTGTACTTTATTCAGCTTCACTGGCTAATCTTTCCATAAGGTTTGGGGTAGGGGCCAGCCTGGTTCTGGAGACAGACCTCCTAGGATAAAACCCTGGCTGAGCACTTATCCCTTGGGTGACTTGGGGTGAGTTCCTTAACATCCCTGTGTCTCCCCCGCAAACGGAGAGACAACTCCAGGAATACTATTGAAAATACACTTTGCTTTACAGAGCTCTTATTTGGAGCCAATATAATACGTTAATATGTTTGTTCATGTAACAATGTTTAAGACTCTGTGATATCCAGCACATATCACTATCTCATTTTGGTTCAGATTCAAACGAGACGCCAGGAGCCGGGGTTCAGTGGCTTTTCACGAGGATTACACACTTCCCCCTCCTCCCTCCAGGGCTGGACTACTGACTCCACCCTCGGACGGCAACTGTCTCCAGCGCCCTGGGAAAGTCCCCTTATTGGTTACCTCGTTGCTTGTTGTCACCACCCCTCAAGGTCCAGCTCAAGAGCTCCCCTCTCCTAAGCATCACCATGCCTCCCCTTCCAGGAGAAGTGGCCTCCCCTTTGGCTCGGCTGGTCCATCAGCACACCTCCATTATGTCACTGATCACCTGTGTGTGTGTGTGTGTGTGTTCAGTCACTCAGTCATGTCCGACTTTTTGTGACCCCTATGGACTGTAGCCTGTCAGGCTCCTCTGTCCATGGGATTCTCCAGACAAGAATACTGGAGTGGGTGGCCATGCCCCTCTCCAGGGGATCTTCCCAACCCAGGGATCGAACCCACGTCTCCTGCATCTCCTGCGTTGCAGGTTGATTCTTTACCACTGAGCCACTGGAGAAGCCCTGGTCACCCCTGTCATGACCCTTTTCCTATATGTCTTCTTCCTCTACTAGACTATGAATGCCTAGAAAGCAAGGTCTCTGGCTCATGTATCTTGAGGACCTGAGTGTAAATGCTTGCTGTCTAGAACAGAGGGTCATTCTAGGGGAGTTAAATGAATGAGTGAATGAATAATGGGCTGAATAGATATCTGAGACTTAATATGTACAAAATAGAACTCTTTTTCTCCCCACACCTGCTCATTCTTCATCCTCCCTACCCTGGTAAGCAGCACCCCTATCCACCCAGTCGTCCAAATCAAGGACTTTGGGTCAGATTTGGTTCCTCTCTGCCGTCACCCTGCCACATGCCACCCCCCATTGCATCCTGGGGCTCTCACTCCATAGTATGCTCCCAGTCCCACTTCTTGCCACCTGCCTCACCACTATCCAATTGAGAGCTCCCGCAACCTCTGACAGCCACTACGCAACATCTCCCTAACCTGTGACCCTGCCTCCTCTCTGCCCTGCTCCAAGGTCCACCTTCACTCAACTGCCAGAGAGACTTTCCTGCAAAGCAAAGGACATCTTCCTACTTGCCTGCTTCATGCCCATCTCCCCACACCCCCTCCCCCTCACAGTGACTTTCCATGGCTTTTACAATAGAATCCATATGTTTTTCTGGGGGCTACAGGTGAGCTGTTTCCCCGCCTGTAACAGGAAACAAGCTAAATGGAACAGGATCTGTTCCATATCCTGCCCAGCAGTCATCCCAGCACATGGCACTCTTCCCCGAGATCACACTTCTGCAGACCCTCAGCCTCACTGAAGAGCCTTCAGCATGCCAAGCTGTGTCCTCTCTTACGCCCTCTCCCTGGAATTGTCCTCCTCCTGACCTCATGTGCCCCCTTCCCTTCGTCTGGGGCTCAGTGTAAATTCACTTGCTCTAGAAGGCCTCCCTGTTGCCCTTCTAAGATGGCTCTCCCCAGGTCACTCACTAGCATATCACCCTGTTTCATTTACTTCACTTACTTTTGAACTGTGGTATTGGAGAAGACTCTTGAGAGTCCCTTGGACTGCAGGGAGATCCAACCAGTTCGTCTTAAAGGAAATCAGTCCTGAATATTCATTGGAAGGACTGATGCTGAAGCTGAAACTCCAATACTTTGGGCACCTGATGGAAAGAATGGACTCATTTGAAAAGCCCCTGATGCTGGGAAAGACTGAAGGCAGGAGGAGAAGGGGACAACAGAGGATGAGATGCTTGGATGGCATCACTGACTCAATCGACATGAGTTTGAGTAAACTCCCGGAGCTGGCGATGGACAGGGAGGCCTGGTGTGCTGCAGTCCATGGGGTCGCAAAAAGTTGGACACGACTGAGCGACTGAATTGAACTACTACATTGAAATCATCCAGAAGGTCAGTCCCAGACAGTATAGACCTTCCCTGTCCTGTTCCACGCTCAATCTCCTCTGCCCAGCACAGGGCCTGGCACATAGTAGGTGCTCAAAAATACTTGTGGGATAAAGGAACCATAGTAACATGTTTGGACCACATTTCCAGAGAGGTTGTGAGGTTGTGCACGGATTTCAATGAACTTCAATCCCAGTGCAGCTGGCCAGAAGGAACATTGAATTTGAAGAATATTTGATTTTTTTTAAAATTTTTATTTTAACTTTAGTTTACTTTACATTACTGTATTGGTTTTGCCAAACATTGACATGAATTCACCACGAGTGTACATGCGTTCCCAAACATGAATCCCCTCCCACCTCCCACCCCATAACATCTCTCTGGGTCCTCCCCATGCACCAGTCCCAAGCATCCTGCATCCTACATCGGACATAGGCTGGCGATTCGTTTCTTACATGATAGTAGACATGTTTCAACCCATTCTCCCATCTCATCCCACCCTCTCCCTCTCCCCCAGAGTCCAAAAGTTCACTCTATAGATCTGAGTCTCTTTTGTTGTCTCGCATACAGGGTCATCATCACCATCTTTCTAAATTCCATATATATGTGTTAGTATACTGTATTGGTGTTTTTCTTTCTGGCTTACTTCACTCTGTATAATCGGCTCCAGTTCCATCCATCTCCTTAGAACTGATTCAAATGTATTCTTTTTAATGGCTGAGTAATACTCCATTGTGTATATGTACCACAGCTTTCTTATCCATTCATCTGCTGATGGACATCTAGGTTGTTTCCATGTTCTGGCTATTATAAACAGTGCTGCGATGAACATTGGGGTACATGTGTCTCTTTCTATTCTGGTTTCCTCGGTGTGTATGCCCAGCAGTGGGATTGCTGGGTCATAAGGCAATTCTATTTGCAATTTTTTAAGGAATCTCCACACTGTTCTCCATAGTGGCTGTACTAGTTTGCATTCCCACCAACAATGTAAAAGGGTTCCCTTTTCTCCACACCCTCTCCAGCATTTATTGCTTGCAGACTTCTGGATCGCAGCCATTCTGACTGGTGTGAAGTGGTACCTCATTGTGGTTTTGATTTGCATTTCTCTGATAATGAGTGATGTTGAGCATCTTTTCATGTGTTTGTTAGCCATCCGTATGTCTTCTTTGGAGAAATGTCTATTTAGGTCTTTGGCCCATTTTTTGATTGGGTCATTTATTTTTCTGGAATTGAGCTGCATAAGTTGCTTGTATATTTTTGAGATTAGTTGTTTGTCAGTTGCTTCATTTGCTATTATTTTCTCCCATTCAGAAGGCTGTCTTTTCACTTTGCTTATATTTTCCTTTGTTGTGCAGAAGCTTTTAATTTTGATTAGATCCCATTTGTTTATTTTTGCTTTAATTTCCAGAATTCTGGGGGGTGGATCATAGAGGATCCTGCTGTGATGTATGTCGGAGAGTGTTTTGCCTATGTTCTCCTCAATGAGTTTTATAGTTTCTGGTCTTACATTTAGATCTTTAATCCATTTTGAGTTTACTTTTGTGTGTGGTGTTAGAAAGTGATCTAGTTTCATTCTTTTACAAGTTGTTGACCAATTTTCCCAGCACCACTTGTTAAAGAGATTGTCTTTACTCCATTGTATATCTTTGCCTCCTTTATCAAAGATAAGGTGTCCATAGGTGTGTGGGTTTATCTCTGGGCTTTCTATTTTGTTCCATTGATCTATATTTCTGTCTTTGTGCCAGTACCATACTGTCTTGATGACTGAAGAATATTTGATATGATGGTTTTTAAAGCTTGTGGTTTTTGCAGCACTTGGTATCACTTTTCCTATCTTTGCAAGTGACAGAAAGATCGGAGTAGGTTAAAACAGTGAAGAAGGCTTTTTCAAGGATGGAAATGTGTTAGAGCCATGGTCCTGTCCCAAAGCCACTTTGAACTGAGATAATCAAGGAAGCAAAAAGTGCCTGCCTAATTCTCATTTCTAAATCAGTTATCTTCATAGCGTTGATGCTGTTAACAGCCAATTAAGAAATTTTGACATTATTCAAGATAGATAAAATTGAAATGGAGTCTGAGAGAATTTAGATATCTATAACAAGCTGAAATTCAAGGACCAAGGAAAAGACTGATTGAACAGTCTTCCTGAGGAAAACCGAGGGACATTCAGACTGATGCACCCTCAAACCACCTCAACGGGGATTGCATCGCCACTAAAAATAACAGTCATCTTGTCTACTTTTAAGTGTGGGATTATTCACAGTCAAAAAATACAATTCTGGGGCACCCCTCGGGCCTGCGCCCGACAAGCTCTGTCCAGGGAGCCGCGACTGGGCTTCGTGCCTCAGTACTGTTGAGACACTGTTTGTGGGAAAATCAGGGGGTGATCCTGAAAACTGTATGTTATATAAAGTGTCCTCTGAAGCACCATCTCATCTGGTGTTTGGAACATAACCCAAATGACTTCTCTCTAGATAACTGCCAAAACAGTCAGTTCAAGATAACAAAATACAGTATCTAATAAGCTAATTATTTAAAAACCAACAAGTTTAGAGGTTTCCTACCATTTTCTGCCCTAAAATACTTGAAAACTATCTCCTATCCCCACTCTAACAGTGGCCCATTATGAGGTTTAGAGGCAGAAGGCAGCCTAACCCTTGCGGGGGTGCAGGCTGAAAAGCCTCATAATTGTTGTGTCCTCTCCTGGGGGCTCATGGACTTGCTTGCCTTTGCCCTTTTTCTCCCCACCAGGGAATAACATCATGAGCTTACATTTTCAAAAGGGGATCTGACAGAAAGCAAGTCAGTGATTCCCCGCAGCTAGGAGTGGGAGGGAACTGACTATAAATGGTCATGGGGAACTTTCTGGTACCCTGGAAGCCTTCCAAAGCTGAATAATGGTTGCACAACTATGTAACTTTACTAAAACTCACCCAACTGTACACTTAAAATGGATGAATTTTATGGTACATAAGTTACACCGGAACAGCTCTGCTAAGAAAATGGATCAAGCCAAACTGTGTACGAAAATACAATGTTTGGGACAATGCGTCCAAACCAAGCTCAGCCTCTCCACCCGGCTTCTGCAGCATCTGCTGTCCTCTCAAGCAGCAGCGTCGTACCCGCCCAGGTTCCTGGGTGTCTGCCATCCTTAGCCACTTCTCTCTTACCATCTCCATCTGACCAGTTTTACGGCTCTAATATCTTCTGAATCAGTTCACGTCTCCCCACCCTGATGCCACTGCCTCACTGAGCCTGTCATGGTTTCTCCTGAAAGGCTGTCATCGCCCCTTGATGCCGGCCTGCCCTTACCTCCCAGTGCATTTCTCCCTCTAGCTCCAGGATGAAATTCTTTCATCGGCTGCCCAGGGCCCTCAGGATAGCACTCCAACTCCTTAGCAGCGTACAGTTTACAAGATCTGCCAGGGCTTCACATCTGTTTATTTCTCTAGCCTTATCTCTGGACAAACCAAATTCTAAACCAAAGGGACCCACTTATCTTTATCGATTCCCTTGAAACAAGATAAGATTTCCTTTCCTCCTTTGCTCACACAGCCTGCTCTCCACCCACAATTACTGCTCTGGCAGAGACAGCTGGTGGTTGTTCCCAAACTGAACTGAACTGAAGTAGCTCAGTCGTGTCCGACTCTTTGCGACCCCATAGACTGTAGCCTTCCAGGCTCCTCTGTCCATGGGATTCTCCACCAATAGTACTGGAGTGGGTTACCATTTCCTTCTCCAGGGGATCTTCTCAACCCAGGGATCGAACCTGGGTCTCCCTCATTGGAGGCAGACGCTTTACCCTCTAAGCCACCAGGGAAACCCTATAGCTCCTTTTCTTCCTTACTAACAACCCTGACTGTACCAGGGCATATTGCCAGATATGGTTAAAGACCTCATTCCCTAGCCTCCTTGCAGCTATGTGGAACAGTGTGATACATTTTGATCAATGAGGAAAGTATAGCATAGCCAGAGGCTGCCTTAAAAGGAACAGGCCTTCCTTCCTTCTACCTTTATTCGATCTAGAATGAAGCTGTCATGACCGGAGCTCCTGCAGCCATCTTGGGCCAAGAGATCATGCGTGGCAGTGCAGTAAGACAGAAGGGCCTTGGGTTAAGAACGCCACTGAGGCTCCATATCACTGCTGAACTTTGTTTACGTGTGAGAGAAACTAACTCCCTCCTGTTTTGGCCACTATTTTGAGGGAGGGGGGATCTTGTTTATTTGTAGACAAAGGCTTCCCTGGTGGCTCAGGGGGTAAAGCGTCTGCCTAAAATGTGGGAGACCCGGGTTTGATCCCTGGGTTGGGAAGATCCCCTGGAGAAGGAAATGGCAATCCACTCCAGTACTCTTGCCTGGAAAATCCCATGGACTGAGAAGCCTGGTAGGCTACAGTCCATGGAGTCACAAAGAGTTGGACATGACTGAGTGACTTTCCCTATTCCCTAAGATGTTAACTTATATTAAAAAAATGCTTTCAAGCCCCAACGTAACTGACTGACCCACTTCACTGTCCATCAAGGTCTTGTTTCTCCTCTAACACTCAGTGGAGGTGCCGCCTACTCTTGGAGCTACGCTGACCTCCCAAAGGCAGCTTGGGTGTCCCTCCTCAGGCCTGCACAGCCCCCGGCACTGGTTCCCATCGTGGCATTGTTACAGAGTAAATCTGTTCACATTTTGACACCATCACTGGATTCCCGAAGGAGCACTAAGTCTGGCAGAATAGGGTGTCAGTGTGCTTGCTGGGTGAGAAGTTATTTAGCACCCAAGTGATTGACCCACAAGAAACAATCATGCTGCAGCTTTGAAAGGGAGCCAGGTGGGCGGTTATTTCAGTTTTATATCAATACCACCTCTCTGGATAGATCTGTAGACCACAGGTCTGGATATATTACATACATCAATAATTGTCACAAAAACGATCAAAACTTCACTTGCAATATTAAGAAACACAAGCTGTGCCTTTGAATTTGTTAATGGTTAGATAAGTCCAAATCTTTCTATCTGAGTACCTAAGGACATGCTAAATAAATTGTTACTGACTCAGGAAGAAAATATCTAAATGAAAAGAGAAAATAAGTGACCACTCTCTGACAATAACTTGCAAAAACACAGAATAAATATTCAGACACCATATTGATTTAAAATCAATTCCTATTCAGTTACAGACGCCACCTACCTGAAGACACATTAGGCACACGAATCTCAGTATGCCTGACTGGATTTTAAAACCAGACTTATAGTTTCATAACGCTACTAGCTTTGGGAACCAAAATGGAAATTAAAGATCTTAAAGGCCAAGCAAATCTAAGATGGAGGTGGGAGAAGCATTTAAAAATAAGAGCAATTATGAAATAAAACTGAAGGCTGAATCAGAGTGAGTTTGGAAAAGGGGAAAAAAAGAGACGCTGTTGAAAAGACAAGTTCTGAGAATTAATGTCACCAGCTCAAAACTCACTCTGTATATACTCCAGCAGTTAAGAAACCTCAGATGTCACAGTGCTGCTCACAGTAACAGTGATCTCATTTTAAAAATTGCCTGTTGATACTGACCTGCAGTTGGATTTTGTGGGAAAGAAGCTTTTCTTCCTCATAGAATTTCAGCATCAACATCGAGAGTGTGAGTGAATGCCTCACGTGTGAGCTTATGCTATGATATTTTAACGCACCTAAACTCTAGTGAACATCCTGGAAGGCATCGCAGCGGGGAACCGAACACCAGGGAGGCTGTTAGCAATTTAGCATCTCATTTCATGTGGGAATGTGAATGCCATGTGCTTCAGTACTCACGATGTCGCTCTGGGCCATGTTGGATTCTATACTTTCAGTTATCCACCCTCAGTTTGTTTCCCCCCATCCCAAAGCCCTTTTCCTTTCTGTGACACCGCAAGCAGCAGTGGTTAAAGCAGATGCAATGGTGTGACTGCTGCTGCTGCTGCTAAGTCGCTTCAGTCGTGTCCGACTCTGTGCGACCCCATAGATGGCAGCCCACCAGGCTCCCCCACCCCTGGGATTCTCCAGGCAAGAACACTGGAGTGGGTTGCCATTTCCTTCTCCAATGCATGAAAGTGAAAAGTGAAAGTGAAGTCGCTCAGTCCTGGCTGACTCTTAGCGACCCCATGGACTGCAGCCCACCAGGCTCCTCCGTCCATGGGATTTGGTGTGACGAGCAGACCTGTTTGCTGAACGTACAGGGGAAACTCTTGAGTCAGGAAAATCACCCATTCTAGGGGACAACCTTAAGCCTCAGACTGAAGTTTCAAAGATCCATTTGTTCTAGGGATATCTGTCCTGGGCCAATAGGGGGCAGGGGCTACAGAGGAATTCTAAAAAGCTTTAAAGTTGCATCTCAAATCCTTCTGGTTCTTGGGCTGTGACTGTTAGTTCACAATTAGGCTCGTAAGAAACCAGAAAGTCCAACACACTTCACTTCTGGAGTCATTTGGAGAAAATGCTTCAGAAAAGCTTTTCAGAGAAAAGCTTGAGGTATAAGTGCCAATATTAAACGAATATATATACTTCCTGTACATTAGGGTGATGAAAAAATTGTTTTGCATTAGAAGTCAGAGGTCTTGGGTTTGAGTCCTAGGGTGTTAGTCAGTCAGTGGTGTCCCACTCTTTGTGACCTCATGGACTGTAGCCTTCCAGGCTCCTCTGTCCATGGAATTCTCCAGGCAAGAATACTGGAGTGGGTAGCCATTCCCTTCTCCAGGCGATCTTCCCTACCCAGGGATTGAACCCAGGTCTTCCACATTGCAGGCAAATCCCGTCTAAGTCATGGGGGAAGCCCCCTGAGTCCCAGCTCACCTGCTAAATAGCAGTGTCCTTGGCCATTAATAGCACTGGCGCTAGCATATGCAAGCCTGAATCACATGACTTTCATAGGCTGTATATCGTGTTCACAACACTGCAGCCAAACAGACCTTGGTGCCATTTCACAGATTAGCAAACTGAGGCAAAATTAAGATCTGCAGCTAACCAGTGGTCCAGCTGGGGTTTGGATGCATCCAGATCGTTACACCTGCTTACAGGAATACTGGCCTTCCCGGCGATCGCCACTAATCTATCCACCTTGCAGAACTTCGTTTATTAGCTGTTAGGTGAGGTTTTGGCCTGTCTCTGGGGTCACCTCCTGCTGTGAAACGCTTGATTCCCAAGTTCCTGGAGTGAACCACCATCCGTAACTAATTTGAGGTGCTCACGTGTTTCATTGTGCACAGGGATGGATGCTATGGTTTCTAATGAATAGGTTTGTTTGTAAATGCCTACTTCTACAATTCCAGAGCATTCTTGAGAGGAGGTTGGTCCTCTCGACATCTTGTTCACCCTGTTCATTTGTTTGGCAAACCTTTCTGAATGGAGGAAGAAACGACTTGCGGTCCCATTGCCGTGTGTAACTGTGGCTGGACAGCATGAACAAAAGTTAGTAACGTGTGAAATGCGCTCAGTCGGTGGGACTGTTTCTGACTCCTCTGTCCATGGGATTCTCCAGGCAAGACTAGCCGAGTGGGTAGCCCTTCCCTTCTCCAGAAGATCTTCCCAACCCAGGGATCGAACTCAGGTCTCCCAGCTCCGCAGGCGGATTCTTTACTGTCTGAGCCACCAAGGAAGCCCACGTCCTAACGCAAATCCCAAAGTCCCCTCCAGACCCACGGAGCAGAACTCTGGGGGTGGGGCTCCGGCGCTCGGAGTTTAACATCCTCCGCCCCACCTCCGCAAAGAAGTTTGAGGACCACGCGTCTAGGACCACTGATTTTCCACCTGAGTTACCTGTTCCTAAGAGTTGGCTTGGAGGCGGGGCTGGCAGGCCGGGCGTACGTTAATTTAATAATCAAATGCCATTTTCAAATAGCAGTTCCTTTCTGGGTGCCCTCCGTGAAGCAGGGGAGGACTGGGAAGCGAGGGAAATTGGGGTAGACTCGGGGAAGGCGCGGGGTGCGGGGGTGGTGGGCTTGCGCCGCGAGGCGAAGGTGGGAGGAGGAGGAGGACGCTGCCCGGCCTCGCAATCCAGCGGGTCGGAAACCGAGTGCAGGGCCCCGAGCCGCAGGAGCCAGAGCCAATTACAAGTTTACGTAAGAGAGCCAGACCCTCCCGCCTCCCCGGCTCCGCCCCGAGCCCCCGCCCCGGCCGGTGCAGGGGGTGGCTCTCGGAAGCCAGCTAGGCTGGGAAGAGTCTCGGCGATCCAGGATGGAGGCTGTCTTTTCTGCCTGCCTGCAGGAGAAACTTCTTGGGTGGCGCTTCGGTGCTCTGGAAGCCTCGGGCGCCCCCAGACCTTCCTGCGAATCCGGGGCGGGCGCTGGAGGAGGCGGCGTGCCCCGCGCGGTGAGCTCGCCGGCGTTTCTGTAACCGCGGCCCCTCGCGGAGGACCGTGCGATGCACCAGTCACGGGGCGCGGCGGGGGCGGCCTGGCCTCGCCCGCCTGCGGGACCCGTCGGAGGACGCGCCCGGAGTCGGCGCGGGCCCGTTTACCCGGAGGCGGGAGGCTCGTGATCGGCGTCCGACGTTAGTCACCTCCGGGTGACATCTGGTGCGAGCCAACCAGCTCGGTCCTCCAGGACGCGGCCGCCTGGATGGCGGAGGACCCGAGTGAAAGCCGCTCCGGCCGCCTCCAGATTTTGGTGGAATCGGAGGCGTCTGTGCTGAGTCAAGGAAGCTCGCGAGGCATAGTGCGAAAATGCCAGGGGAGGACCAGCCACTCTTCTAGACAGAGATGCTGGGATTCTTCGGGGGCCCGGGAGAAACTGTGTGCGGGGTGGCCGGCAGGCAGCGGGACACGCAAGCCCCTCTGCAGGTTCGTGGCTTTGCTTTAGAGCTTGAGGGGCCCCGACCCGGTTTAAAGGCTGCGACGACCACGTGGGTTACCGCTCACAGCTTCTGCAGCCCTGAGTCTGGCCCGGGGACCAGCCTCGCCTTCACCCAGGCCTCCAGAATACAGGAACCTGAATCTGTGTTTGAATGAAAACCCAAAAGCTCGCGTAGGGGGCCGAGCAGCACGTGAATGCGGAGAACACAGGCGTCCTCCTGCGGAGAGTGCTCGGCGGGTCAGCGCGGCAGAACCCTGCGCTCTCTCACGCTGTGTTTGTGGGAATACAGTCAGGGTCTCCGACCTTTCGTTGATGCAATGGAGATTTTATCAGATCCTGAAGTCTACTCAAGACTGTGAAACAATCATTTGTTGGTTAAGGCCGGGGGTGGGGGTGGGACATGGGGAACGACCCTCCTGGTTTATACGGTGACCCTGCTCTTGATGGCGAGCACACTCTAGATTATGTACAATTTATTTGTGAGAAAGGAAAGAAGAAAAAGAAGACAAGGTGTTTCTTCACCGTTGGGAGGAAGCAAAACAAAGCAAAAGAGCCAGCTTGTTGCTTTCACTGGCAACAGTTAGCTCCAAAAGCAATTTCCTCACTTAAAAGGAAAACAAATGAAATCGGGTAGTAGGCTTTGGAAAGGAGGAGCAGAGGTTTCAGAGGAGTGGAAACCTGGCTTTATTTACCTGTAGGGCCTTGTTAAGACACATTTGCCTTGAGATAAAAGGTTTTTCTTTTGGGACAATCCCAAAATGACTTTGCTTGATTCAATTAAGCAAGGCCTAATGAAAGAGAATTCCGGCTTGGAGATATGCATCATCTCACCAGGTGAATTGTAAATACATTCTGACCAGGTTTAAGAGGCAAGCTCTTGAAAATTTAATCTATTTTAAAAATGCATATCCTTGCCACAAATTGCTTTGAAGAAGATCCTGCGCTGATTGCATGCTGAGATAATTATTCTGTATCACCACTTAGGGAACAAGATTTTTTTGATAAAGACTACAGTGTCAGTCTTTGTTAATGACTTGGGAGGGGAAGGAGAGAATCCGATATAGCTAGGGCTGCTGGTCTTTTTTTTTTTTTTTAATTCTTCTGCATCCTTTTCATGAACTCCTTTTCAGACTTAGGCGGTGGGAAGCTGGGAGAGGCTTGGGTTATGAACTTTGAACCTCACTGAATATCCTTTTCTCACCTGTCTTCCTATAAAGGTGAGAATTGTGGTGAAATCAAAGCCTTCACACTCTCGAATCTGAGTAGTGCTGGCTAGAGCAACACTCACTCCGTCCTCAAGGACGAGCTCTGATGTGCACACCTGAGGGCCTAGCTCGCCATCTCCAGAGAGAGAGAGCTGAGGGAATCCCACTAGCGAATGTTCTAGTGGACCGATGGGTGTTGACAAGGGGAGAACCTGAGCCAGTCCCTTTGTTTTGAATGCCGTGGCAGCCTAGGGCTCACACGTACAGGTGCCACCCCTTCCTATATCCTGTGCAGGCAAGCATGGCTCGTCTCTCACGCTGCTCTGTTCCATGGAGCCTGGACGTGGAACCTCAGAATCTTTATGAACACAGCATTACTAACCCTTCATATGATCGTTATTTTCATAACTTAACAATAGTTACTAGGAACCTATTATCACTGCAGATGGTGAGTGCAGCCAAGAAATTAAAGATGTTGTTCCTTGGAAGAAAAGCTATGACCAACTTAGACAGCATATTAAAAAGCAGAGACATTCCTTTGCTGACAAAGTCTGTCTAGTCAAAGCTATGGTTTTTCCAGTAGTCATGTGTGGATGTGAGAGTTGGACTATAAAGAAAGCTGAGCACTGAAGAATTGATACTTTTGAACTGTGGTGTTGGAGAAGATTCTTGAGAGTCCCCTTGGACTGCAAGGAGATCAAACCAGTCAATCCTGAAGGAAATCAGTCTTGAATATTCATTGGAAGGACTGATGCTGAAGCTGAAACTCCAATACTTTGGCCACCTGATATGAAGAACTGAATCACTGGAAAAGACCCTGATGCTGGGAAAGATTGAAGACAGGAGGAGAAGGGGACAACAGAGGATGAGATGGCTGGATGGCATCAGTGACTCGATGGACATGAGTTTGTGCAAGCTGTGGGAGTTGGCGATGGCCAGGGAACCTGGAATGCTGCAGCCCATGGGGTCGCAAAGAGTCAGACACGACTGAGCCACTGAACTGAACTGAACTGAGACCTACTGTATGCCTGGCAGTGATATGAAAGGGGAAGGAAGAAAGGAAGGAAGGAAGAGAAGGAAGAAATCAGAGAGATGATAGGTAAATAGATAGATATAGATAATGAAGAAAATTGGTGCTATAAAATAAATGAAATGGGGCAGTGGTTAGTGACTGGTTAGTTGCTGGAAAGAGTAACATTGGATACGATAGTTAGGAAGGGGTTCTTAGAGGAGGTAGTCTGAGAGTTATTTCAAGAGTAGAGGGTGGGGACCCAAATAAAACAACAGTGGATACCAAGACCCTGAAGCAGGAATGACATGGCATGGTCCAGGACCAAGCCTGGGGGAGGATAAACCCAGTGAACTGTCCTGGAAGCAGGTCTTTGCCGTTTTCATCCCTAATGCTTATCGTCCCTAATCCTTGGTGATGCAGTGTAGTGTGAGTTTGACTCACAGATGTGTAGGTCAGGGTTCTGTATCCCCACTTGGCCATTCATCTTCACTTGGGCAGCATTTCTAGTGAAAGTGCAATTGGATGGCGTTTCCTGGATAACTTTAGTTCTAACAGTAAGTGTGCAAAGAAGCAGTATGTTATCATGGCTGAGAGAGTGAGTTGTCCCTTTAGAAGCTTCCGAGGCAGATCGCTCCTCCCCTTACTGGCGCTCTGACTGCAGATGAATCCTTTCACACTCTGTGCATCTCAGTTTTCCCATGGAGATAAGTGGAGATGACACTGTCCATCTCATGGGAGTGAGGATAACTCCCTGAGTGCCCAAGTCACTGAAGAGCTGATTCACAAATTTAGCAATTTACCACAGCCCAGCACTGGAGAATATTTCTCCTATATATTTTAAATGAAAATGAGTATTCTTCAGAAATATGTATCTTTATTAGGAGTCTGACATACATTCAGAATATTTAAGAATATAGTAAAAAGTTTGTAGCTCATTAATACATCCTTCATGAATATCATTATTTAATCAAACAGAGTGAGGAATATTAAAAAGTAATTCCCTCCTCTCTATGACTAAATTACTTTCAGCAGTAATCACGGAATCAGGTGAATAACAAAATTGCCAGCAAAGAAGTACAAACAGTGAAGATTTTCTTGTATTCAATATTTGTTTACATAATCTTGCCAGTACAGAAGAATAAAAATAAAGTAGATATTGGGCAAAAAGGAAAAATACGGTTATCCTTTAGTTTTTATATCTTGAGATTAAACTTTGATTCTTTGGTTACAGACTCTAATATCATTGTATGTAAATAATTGTTTTGTAACTAATAAGTGAATTTTAATAAAACCATAATGTCTGTAAAAGGTATGATTTAGGCAACTACCGTATGGTAGCACTTGTAACCCTTTAATTTTCTTGATTTGTTCTTTCATTTAAAACACACAACAATTAGAAATGAAGAAAACATCTCGGTGTCAAATTCAGTACAGTGTTTCGTGTATGAACTAAAATTGGTACTCACCAAATGAAAATATTGCATCTTGCACTTTTCACTTTGTTTCATTGTTTTAAATTTTAAAACACAAATAAAAACTTCAATGGAACTGAAGTACTGCAAGTTCTGTTTCTGTCTTTGTAATCAGTGTGCTATCTGTGTTTGCTTTTAATTTACGGTTTAAAGGTAGGTATTTGTTGTAACACAGGGCTGGAAACACCAGCTGAGCCACTTGGAACTATTACAGTGAAAAATTTATCTCAAAAGGAAGCCCTGTAGCTGGGTTCACCTGTGGGGAACTGGCTGTAATTGGCAATTCTCTGAATTAACTTCCTCATAGAATACAATGTTTACTAAAGAGTAAGTTAATAAGAATGTGTTCATTTGAAGCTTACACATATATCACTTAAACTCAATAGTAATCTCTGATTGTTTAAAACTTAGACCAAAAAAACTTTTTTTTGAGGGGAATGTATTTTATCGTTGACATTATTTAGAACTGCCAGGATATGGCATAATAAAGAGATTAACTTTTAGTTGGTGTTATTATCGCTTTTGAGTTCTCTGTAGACAATGTGGGGCTTCCCTGGTGCCTGAGAAGGTAAAGAATCCACCTGCAATGTAGGAGACCCAGCTTTGATCCCTGGATTGGGACGATCCCCTGGAGAGGGTAATGGCAACCCACTGCAGTATTCTTGCTTAGAGAATTCCATGGACGGAGGAGCCTGTTGGGCTATGGTCCACGGGGTCACAGAGTTGGACACGACTGAGTGACTTTCGCTTTCATCGACAATGGACTCCTCCAACCACCTTGCCCTCAAGTAAACCATTGCATTTAATAAACAGTGACACCATTACTCTTTTTAGTTGTGATACCTGTCAACAGGCATCGGAGGGTCCTCTGAGGCAGTAGCTGTCCGACTGTAACTAGGAAGACTTCCTCGAAGAAGGCTCTTTAAAAAAAAATTATTGAATATAATTCACACGCCATAAGATTGACCCTTTAAAGTGTACATTTCAGTGGCTTACTATTTTCACGACGTTTTGCAACCATCGTCCCCGTCTAATTTCAGAACTGTTTCATTAACCCTAAAAGACACCCTGTGCCATGAGCAGTCACCCTCGGTCCCCCACCTCCCAGCTCCTAGCAGCTACTCCTGCTTTGTGTGATCAGCTCTTGGGCTGTGACCCTGATGGATGAGTACAAGTCACTTTGTCGAGCGGTTGAGGCAAGAGGATTTCCGGGAGACGGCTGTATGGACAGCGTCCGGCAGAGGGACGACGCGCAGTCAGGGAGCGCATGAGGGGTATGTGCTGTTAGCACAGAGGGTGCCGGGCTGGCCGCGCAGCCCCCTGGAGGACCTCCTCCTCTAGTTCAGGGGGACCTGCGGATCTCACAAAGAAACTCCCACACAGTACACTCCCCGAAAATGCGGAGTGAGCAGACAAGTGACTTCAACTCTCACACCCTTTTAAAACATCATAAAGGATTGCCTTATTCTAAATATTTGTAACATAAAGCCAGGCATAAAAGAGACATATATATGTGTATTCCTACAGTCATGGTGTGTTCTCACTGTATTTTGTAGCAATCTGGACTTTTATACTGGGCAAATAAATGAACTAAACTCGGAAATCAGCAGTAACTTACATTCTCAGGAGACACTAACTGCAGAATTGGAATTTCTTACTGAGATTTGACAGAATGGAGGACGGAAGCTCAGACTAAGGATCGGGCTAGGTGGAGATTCAGAGCAAGTTTTTTGTCATTTGAATTTCTTCCTATTACCTTAAAAAATGCTTTTATTTAATATCTCTACTTGGTTTCCCTGGGAAAGTTTTGGACAGCCCTCATTTGAGGGGCTGAACCCAGACTAAAAGGCTCTGTCCTCCCCGCTCTGATTATTCTACTCCATGTCCCCCATAAACACATAACACATTTATTAGTTTCCCAAGTAAGCTTCCAATGTTATTTATGCAACTACAGGCCAATATGGACATTCTTAATTACTTACCTCCTTCTTTCAGGAGGTTCAGTTCAGTTCAGTTGCTCAGTTGTGTCCGACTCTTTGCGACCCCATGAATCGCAGCACACCAGGCCTCCCTGTCCATCACCATCTTCCGGAGTTCACTCAGACTCACGTCCATCGAGTCCATGATGCCATCCAGCCATCTCATCCTCTGTCGTCCCCTTCTCCTCCTGCCCCCAATCCCTCCCAGCATCAGAGTCTTTTCCAATGAGTCAACTCTTCGCATGAGGTGGCCAAAGCACTGGAGTTTCAGCTTTAGCATCATNGGAAAAACCATAGCCTTGACTAGACGGACCTTAGTCAGCAAAGTAATGTCTCTGTTTTTGAATATGCTGTCTAGGTTGGTGATAACTTTCCTTCCAAGGAGTAAGCGTCTTTTAATTTCATGGCTGCAGTCACCATCTGCAGTGATTTTGGAGCCCCCCAAAATAAAGTCTGACACTGTTTCCCCATCTATTTCCCACGAAGTGATGGGACCGGGTGCCATCTTCGTTTTCTGAATGTTGAGCTTTAAGCCAACTTTTTCACTGTCCACTTTCACTTACATCAAGAGGCTTTTTAGTTCCTCTTCACTTTCTGCCGTAAGAGTGGTGTCATCTGCATATCTGAGGTTATTGATATTTCTCCCGGCAATCTTGATTCCAGCTTGTGCTTCTTCCAGCCCAGCGTTTCTCATGATGTACTCTGCATATAAGTTAAATAAACAGGGTGACAATATACAGCCTTGACGTACTCCTTTTCCTATTTGAAACCAGTCTGTTGTTCCAGGAAAGGTAGCATGCTATTCTAAAATTTGCTTTCCCCACTTACTATGTCACAAAGAATTTTTCCTTCTAAAATATAAAGAGCCCCTCATTTTTTAAAAACAGTTGCATGATGGTCCCATGAAACTGGTTTATCTAATCACTTTCCTCTTGATGGACGCCTGAGATGTTTCGAATTCTGCCCACCCCCACCCCCCACCCCCTTGCAAATTATGCTACCATAAGACATCTCGTTCATGTTTAATTTTGCACAAGTGTCACTGTGCTGAAATTCCCAGAGGTGGGATTGCTGGGTGAAGGTAGTACATTAGTCCTTTCGATAGATTTTGAGCACCAAATCACCCTCCAGAGAGACGAGTCATTTTGTTATTTCCACAAGCTGTGTTTGGCCACAGCATCACCAGCAAAGTGTATTCTCAAACTATTGGGTTTTTCCAACTGATGGGTGAAAAGTGGTATCACTGTAGTTTTAATTTGCCTTTCCTTCACTGAACATTTTTCATAAATTTAAGAGCCATTTTTGTTTGTTTTGGTGAGCTCTATTCCAAATCCTTTGCCCATTTTCCATAAGGTATTTATTTTTTCACAGTCTCGATTTCTAAGAGCTCTGTATTTTAGGGAGGTATGAGTTGCAAATATTTTTCCCATTTGTTATTTGTCTTTTCTCTTTGCTATGTCATTTTTTCCTCCCCAGAAATTTTTTGTTGTATATAATCATTTTTTAAATGACTTTGGTTCTTTATATCATAGGCAAGCCTTTTTTACTTCAAGATTCTAAAGAAATTTGTTCATGCTTTTTTCTTATGCTTTTATTATCTCATTTTCACACCTAAATTTTGAACCTTTTGGAGCTTATCCTCATGTACAATGTGAAGTATGGGTCCAGGAATATCTTTTTAAATGTTTATCCATTTGTCCAAGACCAGTTATTAAAGTGATACCATTTACCTCTGCTGAGACGAGATGCCCCTGTTATTAGAAATGAAATGTGTGTGTGTCTCTGAGTCTATCATTCTGGCATGTCTGACTCTTTGGCCATTTGCATACTCTTTTAACTATTGAGACTTTGCGGTATGCTCTATCTGGAGGACTAATTCCCTCTCGCTGCATTTCTTTTCGGCAGTTTTCCTGTCCAGTCTTGCTAGTTTGCTTTTCCCGCATAAATGTTAGAACCAACTTGTCTGGTAGCAGGATAAAGAAGTAGCTATCTTTTTCAGGCTTCTATTAAATTCTACTGGTTTTCCTTGATTCATTCACCCGTTGTTGCAGCCGTCTGTACACCAGTGCTCTCCATCTGCTCTAGTGAGCCTCTTTTCCAAACTAAATTATCTAGGACAGGTCTACAGAGGTCCCCCACAACCCCTCCATTTGCCAGTTTACCATATTCAGGGATATTGGTATCTGCAAAGCCTGGGGACACAGACATTGTGCTTGCTGTGCTCCTGGCAGCCTCTCTAAGATGCTCTCCGCTTTGAGAGAGAAGCTTTGCCATGCTTTGCCTCTGTTTTGCCACTGCTTGCCACTCTGTAATGTGGGTTAACTACATTGAACACAACGGATGGAGAAAGGACCCAGGCAGCGTGTTTTCAGGACCAACTCAGCATACAGACAGTATCCAAAGGATTTTGGACTTGAGGCCCAAGGCAGAGAAGAAATAGCAAATTAATCAACAGCAGCGGTTCCTCCATTAACCACTTTGGGGAAAGTACAATATTAATGGTTAACACAGTAGCCTTTCACTAGGAAGGCTTGGGAACTTTCCTCTCTTAGGGGATAAGACCTGGGGAAAGAAAATAAGAAAAGGAGAGTCTCCTGCTTGGCTTTCACTATGCGTTTCATGTTTTCTGCCTGCTAGACAGACACCCTCCCCTCTCTGCTGCACACCCCCCTCCCCGTGAATCAGAACAGAGCACAGATTCTCCTGAGGAGCTGGCATTGTGAATTCCAGTGCCCGCCTCTAAATCACCAGTTAGACCACAATGAAGACATTTCCTCTTTTCTTACCAGAGCAAAGATGACACACAAGTCAAATGTGATTGGGAAACCTTAAATGGAGAAGTGTGTGGAAAAAAAATTATGATGAGATCCCTTTAATGACAGAAATCTTTTATGGCTATTTTTTTTTTCAGCAAATACTTTTCTTTTTCTCTTTTTAGATAGCCACTTGGGTCTTTTGACAAGGTGACACCTCAGGGATAGCGGTAGCTGAGAATCCAGGCAAGGAGAGCTTGATCACAGACTCCGGGTTTTCTTTGGTTTTTTGTACACAATCGTTGCCTGGACAAGCATGTTTTCGTAAGCCCTTGCAGACAGGATTGGTTACCCTACCTCTCCATCCCCGCAACTAGCCCAGTGCTCAAGGCTTTACAGTCCTTCTTTGATTGATCTATAGATGCCAACTCATTTTAGGCAGGCTTTTTCTTGAATTAGGAGGAATCTCATCGGTATTTAAGAAAGTCCATGTGGTCTGTTGCTTGCTGACTTAGTTCAGAAACTTCTGCTACAGACATGTCCTGAGCCCGCAGCGGTAAATTAGCTCATGCTTTGGCGTATTCCCCTCCGTCTGTGATGTCATTCCACCTGACGGCTCTGCTTTCTCCACAGAGATCTTGCCACATCTCTCCTCCTCCCCTTAAATCCTGTTTTCAGAATCATCTGATGCTTAAGTCCTTCCTGGGAGCAGTCAGCTCAGAGAGCTTGGGTGTCTGCCAAGCCCTGCCCCCCTTGACGGGATAGGGGTGCAAGGCCCAAGGAACTTGGGGCAGGTGTCTGCCTTCCACCTGTGGAGACCGACTGGTTCATTTCAGTGAACACATTGTAATCACCACTTGCAATTTTAGTTTTCTGAAGTTTGCGTTGCTTCAAAGTTCTACCAGCCTGATATTTGCAGGTAGCTCTTCCCCTCTGGGAAATGGGGGCGTAAGAGGGCTGAGCGGGGCAGTCACACGGCTCTCTTCTGCCTTTTGCAGCCAAGAGGATGAAACAGCTGACATTTGTTTAGGGCGTGGGAATCCCACGATACTGGAAGCCTCCGATAAAGTAAACCAAAACATTTCATTAAAATTCATTTCCTTTTCTCACATCTTGCTGAAAACAGAAAAATATTTCAACCTTGGCATAGCCACTGAATTATTCATCTGAAAATTAAAAACAAAAAACAAAAACCAAACTTTGACCCAACACGGACTGGATGCCCCCGCCCCACCCCTTGTTCCTGGCCACGCTTCCTCTGAAATGAGGCAGGAGTCCTTGTTCTTCCCTGTGATCAGTGCCGAGGGGAGTGTGTATCCTCTCTCATCCTCCTGTGGGGGCAGTGCCCTAGGGCCAGGCGTGACTTCCAGGCCCCGAGGACCACATCCTGCCCTGAACCCTGGACCCGTGAAACTTAGGGCCTGGGGTCACAGAGCGCGCAGGCTGGGGCCTGCCAGGGAGAGGCAGGCGTCAGTCAGAGGAGAAAGCGGCTCCCGGCTCCCCAGAGCAGGAGCCAGGCCAGAAGGAAGACGCTGCCCCAGTGGGGCTCTGTTGCCAGCTCTCAGCCCCCGGGCCAGCCCCTCACATGGCCTGTGCCCCCCAACTCTCCCTGGAGCTGGGTACTGACATGCCAGAGCCCTGGGATGCTATTTCCAGAGCCGAAGCTCGACCGTGTACGGGGCAGGCAGCTGGGACAGACAGCTGACCTCTGGATGACCCCTCGGGTTATCCGTTCAGGACTCCTCTTCCACTTCAAGGCTCATTCTAACCATATGGCCCTTGCCCAGCAGCTTGGAGGAGGAGACCCAACGGCCTGTGCTCAGGGCGCCTTTGGGATGGCTGCCTGCCCCAGGCCTGGCTTTCCCCAGGTTGTGAGCCTTCCTCAGGTCTTTGGGAGCACCCTTCGTACCCCATCCACCACTGTGCCCTTTGGGAAGCTCCTCCCCAAACTCCTCCTTGAGTCTTGGTTCTATGGCCGCCATATTTTCTGAACTCCGAATCAAAACATGAGGTATGAGCCTTCCTAGGTTATTCAGGGAGGTGGCTCTTTGAAGTCAAGGCTGCCCTGGGAAGCTGGGACCTGGTGGTTGCCTCTGCGTGGATGGCCTGGAGCTTCCCAGTGGTGGGGACTCCCTTTTGGAGATATTCTGCCTTTTCATTCCACTTGTTTCTTAAGTGTCTCCCTCAGGAAATTCACTGATTCCTGTTCTCAGAAATGACTTTGTAAGTAGCAACTGAAGCTTCATGCACTGACGGCCCAGATGCCTTGGAAGTTCTGGCTTACCTGGGTGACAGCCACATCCACGTATCCTCAAGATGAGGATGGACAAACCACCCCTTGCTCTGTTTCCAGCAAACGCCCCACCCCCAAGCAGAAAATGACCTGCCTAATTATTCAATGTGATTGTCAGCATTAATCAGATTATCCGGAAGATACTCAACCCTATTACATTTTGTTGCACAAATAAAGCCTAAGGGGAGGAGAGTTCTCTCTCCGGCTGTCCCTGTTTCATGAGAGGAGGAGTCTTAAAGGGCAGGTGGGGTCCTCGAATCCTGAGATCAGCAGCAGCAGTGTTGGCAGCAGCAACTGAAGAGTTTCGGGGGCAGAGACCTGGGCAGCAGGGGGCGCGCAGATGGCGGGTTGGGGGTGCGGCTGGATGGGGAAACCGAGGCTGGGATCAGCAGGGGGGCCTGGCCTGGATGGTTGGAGCAAGGCTTGGCTCAAGCCCTGACAGTGAGCTGGGGTGAGAGCAAGTGTATTTGTTTGCACACAACAAGTACCCGGACTGGCGGGTTTAAGCAACAGGCAGTTATCATCTCAAGTTTCTGGAAGCTAGAGGAACAAGACCAAGATGTGGGCAGGGTTAGCTCCTTCTGAGGGCTGAGACGGAGAGTCTGTCCAGGCCTTTCCCCCGCTTCTGAGAGTTTACTGGCAGTCTTTGGCATCCCTTGGCTTGGAGACGCATCCGCCCATTTCTACCTTTATGTTCACGTGGCGTTTTTCCTCTGTGTGTGTGTCCATTTCCAGATTTTCCCCTTCTATGAGTATATCAGTTTTTAGGAGCCCATCCTGCTCAATCTTACCTCCTCTTAACTAATTACATCTGCAAAGACATGAATTCCGCCCCCCCCAAAATAATAAAGCCATTTTCCCAGGCACTGGAGTTAGGACCTCAACATTCAAATTTGGAGAGAACACACTTCAACCTGTAACACCACGTGCAGGAGTGAGGGGAGCCTGGATGCAGCCTGCACAGTCAGGCACTAATGGGACCTAGGGTGGGGGTCCCAAGGAGCAGTCAGGAACCCGGGGTTCTCAGGGCTGAAGGGTCAAGGAGAGCCTTCAGGAGGGAGTGACCAGGTGGATCGCTGTACAGTGTAGGGCCAGCCCAGCTGAGTTAGCCTCAGTCCTGGAGGTGGTAGGGTTCCCCCATACCCCCGATGGAGGGGACCCAGTTCCTCTGACGATGAACTCACAGGGACAGTGATGAAGCCAGTGTGCCTGTGAGTAAGGCTGAGACCACAAACTGACGCTCACTCCACCATCCTGGCTGGGGACTTTGTCTCCGGTTGCCCTTGTGTCTTTTAAACCAGGGGGTTCTGCCCCACTGCCTAGGAACTTAGTTCATGAAAAATGAATTTTGTCCAGACTGTTAGTGAGTGTGGCAGAAACTATTAGTTGTCCCCCAATATCCATTCTCCTTTTCTTCCATAGCAATAAAACCCTGGTTTTTAGCCAGTAATACATTTTCTAGCCTCCCTTGCAGCTTTGTGACCATGTGACTAAGTTTTGACCAGTGGGAAACTTCTGGGAATTTTATGCTTTGGAGAACCTTCTGCTTCAAGGAACCTTTTCTCCCCTCCTGACTTCCTCTTCCTCCCGCTCGCTCGTTTAGTTTGATCCAGGCACTCTTCTAAGCATTTTACATACACCAACTCCTTTGTTTCTCACAACCCTATCACAGGACCTCTTTCTCCATCCTCTGGCCATGTGTGGGGGATTCTGAGGCTTCAGGAAAGGGCAGGACCGCAGGACGGAAGCCACCTGCGTACCTGACTCGTTGGATACATTTCTTAAATAGAGCCCTCAGTGGGGCTTCCCAGGTGGTGAAGAACCTGCTGCCAAGGCAGGAGGTGTAAGAGATGCAGGTTTGATCCCTGGGTCGGGAAGATGCCCTGGAGGAGGGCATGGCAACAGGAAGCTGTGTGCTACAGTCCATGGGGTTGCACAGTCAGACACGACTGAAGTGACTTAGCACACACTGGTCCTGCAACACACTGGACTCACATGGAGGAAAGACGCCCGCAAATCAGGAACGCTTAGACTGGACTGTCAAATGACCAGGCAAACAGCTTTCATTGTGTTAAGATGTTAATGTCGGGGGGCTTGCCTGTCACTGCAGCTAGAACTGACCCTAACTTAGTCCTCAAGACCACTATGGACCAGCTTGGCTGCACTAACAAACCCCGCTTTGTGCACTTTCCCTGGTTTCTGTGACTCCCATAACTCCTATTAGTAAATCGGGATTTTCTGCTAAACGCTTGTGAGTCTAATCTTATCAGAGAGCATGACAATTGCCTGGTCCTCTAGATGGCTTCCTATCTTTTGCCCCTGTTTACTTTCAGTGTGTATCCGACTTTAACCTTTGGGGTTTCTGACCATTTTAGTTTTGCCAGTTTTGACCCTCGATGCTTCCAAAGTGCCACTCACTCCAAGATTGTACTTCGGTGCTTCCAGCCCAGATTATTTTGGGTCCTTCTGCCTCGAAGAGCTGGGAACCTTGACTTGCAAAAATCCGCACTAACCTGACAGATGACTCAGCCAGAGGGTGATGACTTATATTCAGCATCTATGATAGCAGCCTGTCCTCTTGTGATCTTCTCAGTAGACAATTTAAAACCTGATCTCTGCAAATTCTTAGGACTCCACATGGCCCATTTGGACTAAAAAAACAAATGAACTAATCACAGAATGATTCTCATGGAGTCTTCAACATTCCATAAGGTTGAAAGGTGGTCTTGCTAGTGGTATTATGGCTGTAATAACTGGTATGAAGCGGGCTAGTCCTCACATCCAGGCCTTAAAAACCTCAGCATTTCTTTAGCTTCTGGGGCATGTGGGAAGGAGCTTGGAGCTGGCAGCTTGGACTAGGCTCTTCAGTGGTCTTATGACCCCTGCTTAGCACGAACACCACAGAAACAGCTGTTAACCATCTACCAGCTTCTAGACAGTCATCATGATTAGACCTCAACTCTTGAGAAATCTTACCTGGTCCATTTGTGGGATCAAATGTTCCAAACTCTAGAAATCTCCCAGGAGCAAGACATCATAGAACCCTAGCAGGGTTAAAGGTGTTCCTTTATTCTCTAATAGTTGGAGAGGTGGGAAAAAAAGAAAAAAAAAAGCTGCAAATCAGACAGATCTGAGTTCAAATAGTGGCTTTGCCAACTGCTAGATATGTGAGTGTTTCCAAGAGTATTATTCCCCCCAAAATCAGTTTTCTCATTTGCAAATGGGACACATTCTCATCTTTTGAGAACCAGATGTATTGACTGTAAAGCCTCTCTAAATGTAATTATTTTGGGAGGCAATGGAAGCGCTTTTGCCTTGCAGAGCTCTGTCTGTTCTGATGCTGGGGGAATCTTTATTCTCCTTCATTCTCATTCCCTCTCTGACATCATCAGTCTCAGAATCCCAGCCCTGTCTTTTAACAAAGTATGTAGCTTGTCCACATTACTTAACTTCTCATATGATTCCTTCATCTTTAACATGGGGATAGTCACAGTCCCAACCCCACAGCACTGTTGTGAGTATGGAATGAGTGAAAGTGTGTGAAGCACGTAGAATGGAGCTGAGCACATTAAAGTTTCAGTTAAATTACCATTCTTACAGGAAGGGATTCCTTGCCAGCTCATCGCGTCTTCCTTTTTGGACAGAAAGCTCCTTGGGGCTTGAAACGTTATGTCTTTACCTGCAGACTCCCATTTGCTGTTAAACCTTGTCTTCAGGATGCTCAGCTGCCTCTCAAGGATTCACTGGCTGGGAAAGGACAGGATGTGACCAGTCCCTGGGCTGGTGAACCTTTGGGCACAGACTTTGCCCCTGAGCCTCAGATCCTATCTTTAATATGGATGGAGCCCTGTAGCACTGGTTCGCTATCAGAAAGAAATCTTGCTGCCAGAGTCTAGAGGGGGTGTGGGTCTATCCGTAAATGTTTCTTATTGCGTTGGTGCTAGTCCAGAATTCGCCTCACACGTGCATCCAGAGATCCCTCCTTTCTGGTCACTCGCCCTCATTTTTCTTCTCCATGTCCTCTCCCTGGTCCCTCCCTCTTAACCCGACACCACATCATCCCTCTCCCACAAAAAAATTCCCAGCCTGAGGCCAGTTGCAGTTAACAGGTTTTCCTCTTCCAAAAATAAGAGGGAGATGGCTTCAGATGCCTGAGAATGAAACCCAACCCAGACACAAAACTGTCTTCTCGTAGCTTTGGTGTAAGTACGTCACATGGGTCTTTAGCTCATCTTCTATCCAAAGCTGACCTCCCAGGAAAAGGATGCTGGGAGGAAAGCATCCTTCCTGGGGTGCGAGTAAAGCTGCTGTCAGAGTCTCGTGCAACCACATGACACAAGGCGCTTACTGCCCTGCCCAGAGCAGGGTGGTACTCTGGATGTTAGGTCTCCTCCTCGCCCCAGACCCCTGCCCAGCTGACTGGGGAAAGACCACGTTGATGTCCAGACCACAGACAGGTGCGCCTCTGCCTCCCCTAGCTAGGATGCTCACCATGGGCTGCCCCAAGGAACATGTGGGCAGTACTAGGCGTGGCTATCAGAGGTCCGGAGGAGGCGCCCAGCACTGAACCATGAAGCTGGAGGGGGTGATGAGTTCCTCGTGCCTGCTCGGGGTTCCCTCTGTGCAGCGAGGGCCATCCCGGGGGTCTGCAACCACCGCCGCCTGTTCTCCCCGCGCTCGCAGCATCAGGAGCTGGAATTTTGCCCCTCCTTTCCCAGTGTGAGGAGCCACCAGCCAGTGCTATGTCAGGGGCCTGGACTTCCGGAGGGGTTTTCCCATTATGTGAATTCTGCTTTCAAAGAAGGAAACACGGGCAGATCCCCAGAGTGTTTTTTCAACCTGACGGTTAAACGTGTTCTCTCTCACAATCTCAGACATAAGCACCTGGAGCCACACAGTCTCAGGTGGTGTCCCTTCAAAAACTACTTGATAGCTAATTACAAGTCAGCACCCCAGCGTCACTGACAGCTATAGCCAGCCATCAGATGTCAGCGAGACCTGATTTAGCCTTTTCATATGCACCGGGAGAGCAAAGGAGCAAGGAGTTAGGGGGAAATGCTAGAAACAGGAACAACACATTTCATTAAATAAAGCTGTGACCAGCCTTCAGCACTACCAGCTTCCTGAACAGGCCACACCCGTGCTCTCATTAACCCTGGGAAGCTGAAAGCAGCTTGTCCAGAGAGGCGCTGGGCGTTTAGTCAGAACCCCTGCCGCAGTGAACAAGGCAGGGCCACCTACCCCGAACTTTTCTCCCTGACTTCACTCTTCAGCCCTGCTCGAGTGTAAATAAACTTGTTTACCAAGTCCAGAATGTGGATGGCAACGAAGTCTTATTTGTGACGGCGCAGTGACAAGCCTTTGTGCACAGTGGCACTCGGGAGGGTGGCAAAAATAACCAGAGACTGTATTTCTGGTCAACGGCAGCCATGCAGACGTCTTGGGCCAAAGCTACTAGTCAGTATTCTCTTTTGCTTCTGCTTGTGTGTCTGTAACAGAGGAAAACCTTGTTACTGTGCCTAATGTGGTAAACAAAATTATACCGTGTGCAACAAGAAGAACAGTGAAACAAGAACACTGGTGAATGTTCCAGCGGGTGTAATCTTAGTGGCCAGTATGCGGTTTTTTATGAAACGAAGGCATGAATACGAGGACCCTAATTATTGCTTTCAATTGACAAAGTGTGGTGAATTGGAGAATGTGGCAGGACAGCTCTGGCTGGGTCTCAAGGCAGCTTTAGAAGTAAATATAGAAATTCTTGTGTACACGGCGTTACATAAAAAAGTCGCCTTAAAAAGCAAGGTCAGTTTTTCATACCTTACTGAGTGGTTCTGGCAGATGGATAATTTTGTTTGCTTTTGTTGTTCTGTAGCAGAGACCCACAAACTCCAGCCCACGGGCCAAGTCTGGCCCACAGCCTGTTTTTATAAATAAAGTTTTATTGGAAAAACTACGTTCATTGGTTTATGTGCTGTCTGTGGCGGCTTTCATGACACCACAGCAGAGCTGAGCAGTGCGACAGAGGCCCTACAGCCACAAAGCCTAAAATATTTGTAACTTGGCCTTTTACAGGAAAAGATCACTGACCCCCGTTCTTTTGGAAACTTATTTCAGAGAAGGTCCACAGTCTGTTGGTGAGGTGGTGGCCAGAAGGAGAGGGAATGAAAAAGTCACTGGGGCCTTCAACCAGGAGCTGGGTTCCCACATGAATGGGGAGAGGAGTGGATTCCGTGTGTTTTGATTCCATTTTTAAAATAAGCAGTCTATGCAGGGCATAAATCTAAATGGAACAGCTTGGGTACAAAGAGAAATTACCACATAAGTTTTTATAGAGGTATTAAACATTTTATCGAGTTATGGGATCTCTGGCTCACAGATAAATTGCGTAAATATCAGAACTACAGTAAAGCCAAACGTTCCTTTGGACGCTCACAAATGGAAGGGAAGGATCCTAATTTCCTCTTGCCCACTGCCAGGGGAACTCAAAGCAGCTGAGTTCTCTCATGGTAAGGACTTTGTATGAAGGTCATCACCGACATTTGTTGCTGCACATTGAGAGAAAAGAAACATGCAACATTTTTCTCATGCCGGAGGGACCTCTTGCCCAATAGGGCTCATTACATTAGGCCAGTGCCTACCTGTTTAATAATTCTGTTTGGGCTCAGAAGCTGAGCAGGTCATAAGGCAGGTACCGGCTGTGGCTTTTACTGGAGCTGCAGATCTTTGAATCCCAGAGCTGGAGGTGTGGGATCGCTCTGGGTAGACACTAAGCAATGTGACTATTAATATAGTAAGAACACATTAGTCCAGACAGCCCAATGTCTGGGGCTTCTCAGACGAAAGATGACTTCTAGTTCAGAAAGTCCTAGTAAAACTTTTACTGCTGATGTCCTTTCCTGTTCTCTCCGTGAGAAAGACAAAGCTTGTGTACACAGTCTGGCAGTAGCCACAGACTCAGCAAGAACAACAGACAACAGAGATAGTGGGTAACCCTTGGGGCACAGAGGGGATAAGTAACTTGCCGAGGGTCACATAGAACGCGCAGGAGCCCAGCAGTCTGGCTCCAAAGTCCACGCTTGACAAAAAGTTCCAAAGGACTTCAGGCACATAGAGTGGGCTTAATTCTAATCTTTGTATGATACACGCTCTCATGCACAGACCCTGGTCTACTTATTTAATTAATGAAGTTACAAATCACAAAAGACACAGAGATATAAGGTCTTAGTCTGGGCTCCCACAGAAGCAGACCCTGAAGGCAGTTGGGGCAGGTGGTTTATTTGGAAGGTGCGGGGGAGTCAGCAGGAGAATGGAATGAGGCAGGAAGAGAGGCAGCATATAAAGGGTATGTCCTTAAGCAGCAGCCCAAAAGGAGCTGGATCCTACCCTGTGGGCAAATTGGGAAACACAGAGCTCGGAATCGCCCATGCACCCAAGGGGTGCAAGGCTGGGGCCGCTTACAGATTAGCGGTTTACAGATGCTGAAGAATGCATGGCGGGGGGTTGGGGGCAGAGTCTTTAAGGACAGAAGCACAGGCCTTGGTAGTTGGTAGGTATCTGGGACACGTGAAAAAAGCAGAGTCCAATGCAGTGTTTCTCAATTGAAAAAAAAAATTACTTCCACTCTAAGGAGACTTTAAAAGCAATTTTTCCTAATTGCCCCTGCCCCATCAAATTTTAATACTGCAAATATATTGTCTGTTATGTACTATTGCCCTTTGTGTGTGGGTGGGGGGCGAATTGCAAACCATTAAACTATAGAAGACTTTTTTTTTTTGTCCCCGTTATTAATCAAGGTTCTCCAGAGGAACAGAATCAACAGTGTGTGTGTGTGTGTGTGTGTGTGTGTGTGTGTGACTTCATTCAAAAGTATATATGAAAGTTGCTCAGTTGTGTCCAACTCTTTGCTACCCCATGGACTATACAGTCCATGGAATTCTCCAGGCCAGAATACTGAAGTGGGTTGCCTTTCCCTTCTCCAGGGGATCTTCCCAACCCAGGGACTGAACCCAGGGACTGAATCCACATTGAGGGTGGATTCTTTACCAGCTGAGCCACCAGGGAAGCCCAAGAATGCTGGAGTATCCCTTCTCCAGCGGATCTTCCTGACCCAGGAATCAAACTGGGGTTTCCTGCATTGCATGCAGATTCTTTACCAACTGAACTGTTAGGAACTGGCTCCTATGATTGATTATAGAGGATGACGAGTCCCAGGATCTGCTGTCTACAAGACACAGGATGGTGTAGTTCCAGTCCCAAGGCTTGAGACACAAAGAAAGCTGATGTCTCAGTTCAAATCTCGAGGAAGGAAAGAACTCCCCAACTCAGGGTAGTCTGGCAGAAGGGAAAGCCACCCTTCTTGTTCTATTTAGGCCTTTAACTGATGGGAGGGTCTGCCCACATCAGGGAGGACAATCTGCTTTACCCAGTCTACCAATTCAAGAGTTACCCTCACCCAGAAACACTCTCACTGACATATTCAGAATAACAGCTCATCATAACACTGGACCAAATGTCTGGACAGACAGTGGCCCAATCAAGTTTTAACAAAACTAACCATCACTTGCCACCACGCCCCGTCCGGTATCAGATTTCTCCCAGTTGGGGGCGCTGCTGCCCATGTTGAAGACCCGCGGTCCAAGAGACCCGCCGAGGCACGCAGCACCTGTTACCGCCTGCTGTTTCGCTGGCCGCGGGCGCTGGAGTGGTGGGCGAGTCCACAGGAGCAGAGAGAGGAGCACAGCACATCAGTTCATGTTTCTAGGCCAAGGAATCCCCAGGAAGGAGAGAGAGACAGGAGAGGGAAGGACAGATGGGACGCAAATGACGAACTTTGATAACCCATCCCAGCAGAAGTGAATCTCTGGTTTTCATTATTTTCCGGGATTCTTCAGCAGTTTTGATTTTCCCCGAAAGAGCCCCGGCACAAACCAATTAGGCCCTGCCTTGGTATTTCACCGCTGTTGAAATCAGATCCTAGAGAGGGTGCGAACATCCTTCTCAGAGCCCGAGTCCCACCACGATCTCGCAACAGTGTCAAGCTAGCTCTCATGTTCCCGACTTGAAAAGCAGTTGAACAGATGGTGGCTGACACCTTTCTCAGGAATCCTGGAAACCCACCAGTCTACCCACTGAGGTATGAAAAAAAAAGGTGGGGAGGAGGGAGGGGAATCCAAAAATGTGGTGAAGAGAGAAAAAGACTGGAGCGGAATGAGCCCAGGAGAAGACCCCGCAGCATGGGGCGAGGGAGGCGGAGCGCCCTCGGCCAGAGGGGAGCTGGCGAGCAGGGGTGGGGCGCTATCCCTTTCCAAGGGGGGACGCGAGGCACCCGCGAAGCTGAGAGCACCCAGCCTCCTGACCAAGCCTGTCCGCTGGCGACGCTCCTTCCCGTGAAGATTCCGAAGATCGGTTAGAGTTAAAGCATTCCAAATTTTTATGATTGCCTTAAAATAACAGAACTTTTTCCAGATTCTAAATGGAAGCTCGAGTTGTGAAAGCTAGATCATAGGAGATGTGAAGGGAAGGAAAAGCAGTGCAGTGTGGCACCTACCTTTTTCTTGAGCGAGCCCAGCACGCTGCAAACTTGTGTCTAGACTTCATCCCTGAAGGGCAAGCAAGGAAAATGTTCTGCTATTTCATTGATAGGATAAGAAAAAGAAATTTAAGTGAAGATCATCTTTTGCGGGGAAAGGAAAAGAGCAGCTTTAACGTTAAGTAATACTTTGATAAGCTTTCCTGGTTGCTCAGTGGTAAAGAATTCGCCTGCCAATGCGGGAGGTGCTGGTTTGACCCCTGGGTCAGGAAGATCTCCTGGAGAAGGAAACGGCAACCTACTCCAGTATACTTGCTTGGAAAGAGAGGCCTGTAGGGCTACAGTCCATGGGGTTGCAAAAGAGTCAGACACGACTCAGTGACCAAACAACAGCAACAACACCTTGATAGAGTGTATATACCTGTTATTTTTGACAAATGATTTCAGATTTTTTAAAATAGAGGGAGCAGTGATTTTTGGATATAACCCAAGGCATGATGCCAAATTCTTTCCCCTTTTATTCAAACTAAGATGTAATAGCTATGCGACATTTGTCCGGGTAGCACACCACTCATCTCACAGCCTCAGTGATAACTTTGTGGCTGACCACATAAAACTTACTAGAAATTAATCTAGCAAGAGTTGCCCTGATTTTTCAGTTCCTACACAATTAAGGCATTATAGAAACCTTCTCAGGAATGGGAGAGCATCCTAGAACATGGGACGTATCATTGTTTGAGGACTAGAGTCTTAAAGAACATCAAGCCAAATCACTCCCTTCACTTTACAGAAGTGGGAGCCGCATCCGGACAGCTTGAATAATTTGCTAAAGGTTACCAGCAGATCAGCAAAAGAGGGTGGGGAGAACCCAGATTTCCTGCCTCAGAGCTAGCCTGCTTACTCCTAACACAGAAGGAGGGAACTACACACAGGTTCACTGAAAAGCCCACTAAATGGAAACCTAGGACCACTGCTTGACATCTGAGAAACTTTAAGATGGGAAACTTACTTGGCACCACAAGGAAGGGAAATGGTTTGATGGTGGTAGCACAGAGGTTAACTTTCCATCTGCCTTGTAAAGAACTGTCCCGTGGAGTCATCAGAAGGCTATTGGGAAATCCCTATGCTAAAACCTTCAAAAAAAAAAAAAGCTCTCAAATCCCCCATACTTGTTTTCAGATGCCTGAAGACCAGGAATAAGCATTTTCTTTCATTTTACAAATAAAAAGGAGCGTTTACACCCATGAAAGTGACATGTTCATCCGCTATCAAGTCAAATTGTAAACACATTGGAAAGCAAGGTTAAATGTGCTGGCCAAAACTCCTGTAGCAAAAGAAAGAGCTAGAAGGAAGACCGAACATGACTGATAACAGGTCAGTTCCTGGAGCAGGTTTTGACAGTCAGAGGATTCCCAGGTTGGCAGAACCCAAATTCAAAGAGGTATATACAAGATGATCTTTTGGGCCCATAGAAAGGAAATATTAGAGTTTTTGCTTTTTATTTGTTACGTGAAAATGAAGGAGGAAATTAACTTTAATGAGTAATGGATGCCACTACTACCCTCTTTTGGTCAAACCTCCCGAGTGAGTTAGGTATTAGGAATCCTGAGGGTTAAGAGGAAGTCTTCTCATCCTAATACTCTGCAGTCTAAGTACCAGATTAAGTGGCTTCTTATTATAGTATCTAGTTTACATAAACTAGCTCTAATGAAAGGGACAAGTGGAATCTTTGGATGTGTTAGTGATGAGCTATTTGGACTAATGCGCCTACTTTCACAGCTAAAAACACTAGACTGAGTGGATTTTAAAACATCTTCTTAAGATATTGAGGAATTGGCAACATAGTTAGGAATTACAACGTAATTGAAAATTGATGGAGATGTGAAACCCTGAAAACCCATGTTCTTAAGGCACTCACTACTCTAGGCATATACAAGCATTAAATTTTACAACCTCTTGGGCAAAGAGGTACAAAAATCAAACTATAATAAACCCTCCCCCAAACAAACTGGGACTCCAAAGATACTCTCTCTCTGGGTCATCTGGTAGTGAACCAACCCTTGCATGGATTTGCAGTGCAAAGTAACATCATTTGGGAGGATCAAAACGCTGATGTGAATTTCATCTGAAAGAAACTCGGACTGCAGTGCTATGAGGTATGTGCAGCAGGAACAAATGAAATCCTCTTGTAAAAGAATGCTTCTTCCTTCTAGATTTCAAGCTATTCATTCAAATAATTCTTAATGTCAGAAAGCAGTACACAATGAAGAATAATCAAGTACATAAGAAAATAAGCACTGTGAATGAGAACAATCAAAAACAATATAAAACAAACATTTCAAGATTTTATGTATTGAAACTATCAAACAGATTATAAATCAAGTATGCTTACTGTGTTTAAAGATTAAAGACAGTATAAAAAATATATATATATACAANTATATAAATACAAGGAATGAGAACCTGTAAAAGTGACATAGATGATTCAGGGAAAAAAAAAAAATTTCTACAAGTGAAAATTTCAAGAATTGAAGAACTCAGTAGAGGTACACAGAAACAGACTAGATAAGGCCAAGGAAAGAATTTAACAGAATGGAAGGTATGTTACAGGATATTTTCCGGGATGCAGTACAAAGAAGCAAAAAGATGAAAAGTACAGAATAGCAGTTACAAGATAAGGATAATAAACTAGGAAGGTCTCACATCCGTTTCATCAGAGTCCTTGAAGGAGAAAACAGAGAGATGATCCAAGGAAGTATTTGAAGAGATGATAGACTGAGAATTCAACATTGAATCACTCCATAATTAATTCAGTAACGAATTTTAAGTGGTATAAATAAAAAGAGATGCAAATGTAGATATATCAGAGTGAAATAGCAACACATGAAAGATAAGTAGAAAAATTATAAAAGAAGCCAGAGTGAAAAGATATACTGCCTTCAAAAGAGTAACAGACTTACAGCTAACTTAACAATTCTAACAAAGGAAGTCATGAGGCGGTTGAATATCTTCAATGGGAGGAACAAAAACCCTAGCCAGCCTAGGATTCCATACTCAGAAATGGTATCTTTCAAGGACAAAATACACATACTTTCAGAAACAAATAAACAAACACAGTGACTTTTCCACTGGTAGACTCTCAAAAGAAATTCTAAAGGCAGGAAGAAACTGGTCCCAGAATGAAGAAAAGAAGGAATGAAAAGCCAAGAAAGTGAGAAAATATGTGGCTAACTCTAAGCAAACATTGACCGTGTAGAATAATGAGAGTCCCGTGAAGTTTAAGAAAGAGACTGAGATTAAGGGGAATTCATAGTGGCGGCAGCTCTTTTCTTGCTCTGAATCCTACGTAACAACAGACCATGTTTATAGCAAAACTGGTGACATGACATCCCTTCAAACCCTGAAACAGAAGTGGGTGGGGGAAGACCGCAAACAACCCCAACACCTTCATGATTTTGGAGTCTGTGTGAAAAGAAGGAAAGGAAGCAACAGCGTAGCATTTGGAATGCCGGAGAACAGCAGACCCCAGGGGAAGCCACAGAAGAGCTCGGGAAGCCAGCTGAGTACAGCATCGGAAACTGAGAGGGGCCGTCCTGGGCGAGTCCAAGACTCATGAACTCTGAAAGCTGACTTCCTAGGGCTCCCGCCAAGCCCTGCGCTGGGAAGATGCACTCCAAGTCCACTTACAATGAAGCCAGATGAGGACAATATAGGTGAAGAAAAGAGAAGGCCCAGCCCGTACAGATGAAGGAAAGAGAAGGTAAGCCACCTGGTTTTTGACTCCACACAAAAACAGCAGAAGAGGGAACTTCATGATGTTAGAAAAAATTTCTGAACCCCATGTCCTACCTTGGAGTGCTATAGCAAAATACCAGGAACTGGCTGGCTTATTGCTCACAGTTCTGGAGGCTGGAAGGCTGAGGTCAGGGTGTTGAGTCCCCCTCAGGGCTGCCCTCCAGGCTGCAGACTGCTTGCTGGGTCCTCTGGTGGTGGAATGGCGAGAGATTTCTGTGGCCTCTTTATGGGGGCACGAATCATGGGGGCTGAGCCCTCGAGACCCAATTATCTACCAAAGGCTATGCCTCCTGATACCCCTGCACTGGGATTTAGGATTTCAGCATATGAAGTGGGGGTAGGGGAACAGGGATATGCAGTCTATAACATCCTGCTTTATTCTCAAAGTCAGGAAAATGAATTTCACTGAAAAGTCAGCAACTAAAAAATATGATCAAATTCTGGGCAGAGTAAGAACTTAAAAAGGAAAAAAGAAGAAACAAAGAAATTAAAAAACATAAAAAGGTATGCCCAGAAGATAGATAAAAATATAATGTCCTATTCTACATGAAGCTAGAATATTTAAGAAAATGCTCAAAGATAGGAGAATACACAGAATGATAAAAATTTAGACATGAAGTGACAGATATAGTTCAGGAATAATTAGAAATAAAAGAAAAAATCATTTCAGAAATGAAGACTAAACTAGATGGAACATGAGGAAAAATGAATAACAAATAATGCCTTAAGAGAAACATAAGGTAAAAAAAAGTTTTCAAATTAAAAATGAAGAAAGGGATAAAAAGGATTTGGGAGAAAGTGACAAATGTTAACGATAACAAAGAAGACTAAACAAATGAATAATAGAAGATCTGAAGAAGCAAGCAACGCAAGGAAACAGAACAAATACTGAAGACTGTAATCCAAAAAATGTGTCTAAAATTAGGGAAAAAAATAAGTAAAATTATATGTCAATAGAAGATACCATCTACCAAATGTTACTAACACCTAGAGATATTCTACTGTAATTATTGGTCTTTAAAGAAAAGATTCAAAAATTATTTGAACATCAGTAAAGAGAGAATGGAATTTTTCAGAGATAATACTAGATTACCATCAGACTTTTTGACAGCAGCACTGTAAGCCAGAATAAAGTAGTCACGTGTTTCTGAAAATGTACACCCAGCATTTGAAATCAGCAAAACTGAATTTCAAATATAAAAGCAAACTGTTATCAACACGCAAGACCTCAGTGACTATTGTTCCCATGAGCATTTTGTGAGATATTTACTAAAGAATAAGCTTCAGACAACCACAATAACCTTCATGGATGTGAGAGTAGATGGTGAGGATTAAATTTGCAGTAACCTGTAGAACTGAAACTCAGTGGCAAACTTAGAGGGTGTTGCATATAGGCTGCTATGTCATGGGCTCTGACAACTATAGTTACAGTACAACCACAAACAAGAGAGGTATGATGGAAAGGGCGTATGCAAAAGGATCTAAATAATCATTAAAGGCTATTGTTAATGTAGTTAGGATAAAACAAAGGATCAATCATGGGAAATTTTAAATATATCATCCTTCGTATTCTTGAGAATCAGGATTCGTGGTAGAGAGGAGAGATCAGAGTATAATGGAGAAGTTAAAATCTTGTTTTGAATTAGAAGTTTCAATATTGACTCATGATATTCTATCTTTAAATATATATTTGTACATCTGTGTACAGGACATGAAAAGAATGATATGCATCCGAATTAGAACTCAGAAGTGTGTGTGTGTGTGTGTGTGTGATATTTAGTTCCACTGATAAGAAAACAGAGACCAATCTAGAACAACGATTATTCCCAGTGCTGAGTTGTGGCCTTGGAGTTCTTTGTTATTGTTGTTCAGTCTTTCAGTCGTGGCTCTTTGTGACCCCCGTGGACTGCAACATGCCAGGCTTCCCTGTCCTTCACTGTCTCTCAGAGTTTGCTGAAACTCATGTCCATTGAGTCAGTGATGCCATCCAACCATCTCATCCTCTGTCATCTCCTTCTCCTCCTGCCTTCAATCTTTCCCAGCATCAGGATTTTTTCCAATTAGTTGGCTCTTCACATTAGGTGGCCAAAGTATCGGAGCTTCAGCTTTAGCATCAGTTCTTCCAATGAATATTCAGGGTTGATTTCCTTTAGGATTAACTGGTTGGATCTCCTTGCTGTCCAAGGGACTCTCAAGAATCTTCTCCAGCACCACAGTTTGAAATCATCAGTTCTTCGGCGCTCAGTCGTGACCACTGGAAAACCATAGCTTCTTACTAAAAGGAAACAGAGGACTTGCAGAAATGCCTGAATCTGGATCTGGGGCCGGAAATACACACAGCGAACCTGGAGCATCTTGTCATATCAGGTTGCAAGGAATCTTTAAAGACTCCTAGTCTCATGTCAAAAGGACCCAGGAATCAACCTGAAGAGGTTCCCACTGGAACAATTTGAGATGTAGTAAAAACAGTATTTAAATTCATGAGTTCATAATAACATTGAGGAACAAAAGAATCAGTCTCCCTTGGACAAAGACTGGGAACTAATTCATTACCTTGAAAACTGCTGAATAAAGGAAAAGATTTCAGGATTTCCTGCCTTTCCTAAATGAATTATACCATTCTGGGGTAACCAGATGGTAGATGGAGAAGTGTCTTCTTATAATAGTATTACAGCTATTAAGCAGCAAGAACAAAAAATATAGGATACCATCACTTTGCAACCCCCCAACAAATTAGTAGGTTTAAGCATTAAACATCAAAAAGAGTGACAACTGGACACTATTTACCTCCTATAATCTTGCCAAACTCTAACCAGAGTCTTGCCAAAGGGATCAAACCCAAATCTAACCCCACTACCCAATTTTCTGGAAATATAGAGGAAAGAGAAATATGCGGAACCATGAGGATGTGATTTTAAAAACTCCTGTGAAGCTAAACTTCATCACACAGCCCAGGTTTTTCGAGACTGTAAGGAAAAGAAAAAGATGGAAAAGAGAACTTACAGATTGAAAGAAATATAAAAACAATTTAACGGGCAACGCAATGTTCTAGTGTCTGGGAGTGTGCATTTGGTTGATAAAGCTACTTCTAAAAGAAATGCAAGAAAATTATAAGTATTGAAATGAAGATAGTAACCACCGAAGTGGTGAGAAGGGGTTATACCTGAGAAGGAGCACAGAAAGCTGCGTCTGGGTGGTCAGCAGAATTTTATTTCTGACCTGAATGGCCTTTTCCTTAAAAGTTGCGTTAAGCCACATATTTGATTCATGTGGCTTTCTGTCTTCTGAGTTTTATTTTACAGTAAGATTATTTAAAAATAGATTGAACACATGGTAATAACGTTATATAAGGTTGGGAGAAGGGCAAGTGGTCTAAGGTCCTTATAATGTCTGGGAAGAGGGTAAAAGTGGTGATTAACTCTACACTTAAGTATCCATATTGTGGGTTCGATCCCTGGGTTGGGAAGATCCCCTGGAGAAGGGAAAGGCTGCCCACTCCGGTATTCTGGCCTGGAGAATTCCATGGACTACATAGTCCATGGGGTCACAAAGAGTTGGACACGACTGAGCGACTTTCACTTTTTCGTTTCACATACATATCGTAATTCTTAGAATAGAACTAAAGAAATAGAAATAGAATATAGAACTTTGAAAGCAGTAGAAGGAAAAAAATGGAATGATGAAATTAATCCAAAAGAAGGCAAGAAAGGCGAGGAAAGGAGGCATGCCACAGAAGTGTCGTCTGTGACCCCTACGAAGTATGCTGCGCTCCTAACTCCTGCTTGTGAGCAGGACAGCATTTGGAAATGAGGTCTTTGCAGACATAACTAAGATGAGGTAATGCTGAAGTAGCATGGATCTTAATCCAATATGATTGGTTTTCTTATAAGAGGAAAAAAGACACAGACACAGAGGTAACCAGAGAGGCAGAGAACAGAGGGATGCAGCCACAAACCAAGACATGCCAAGGACCCACAGCCACCAGCAGAAGCAAGGAGGATTCGAGGAAGGATTCTACCAGAAAGCTCAGAGAGAGTGGTCCTGCCAGCACCTTCATCTTGGAATTCTGGCCTCCAGAACTATGGAACAATGAATTTCTATTGTTTTAAGTCAACCAGTTTGCCATGCTTTGTTATGTAGTGTGATGGTTAATTTTATGTGTCAACTTGACCGGGCCATGGGATGACTAGATATTTGGTTAAACATTAGTCTACGTGTTTGGGGATGAGATTTATATTTGAATTGGATCAGTAGACCAAGTAGAGCAGATTGCCCTCTCCACTGTAGGGGGGGTGGGGGGGACTCATCCAATCCATTCAAGGTCTGAACAGAATAAAAAGCTGAGTAATAAAGAATTCTTTCTCTTCAACTGTCTTTGAGCTGGGTCATGGGTCTTCTCCTGCCTTTGGACTTGGACTCAGAATGAAATTAAACCATCGGCTCTCCTGGGCCTCCAGCCTTCTGACTGCAGATCTTAGACTCTCAGGCTCCATAACCGCACAGGTCATTCACTACCGTAAATATAAATACAAACATATTGTTCTGGTTCTTTTTCTCTGGAGAACTCAGACTAATAATGGCAGCCCTAGGAAACCAATACAAGATAGAACTATCAGCACAAAATAAGCTGCCAGATTTAATACAAAAAATATCTTAAAATATAAGCAGTTAAACACTTTAGTCAACTGACAAAGGTAGACTGCTTTTTTTCTCTGTTTCAACATATGCCACTTTTAAGAAAAATGTTGAAAACAAAAGGTCACAAAAATTGAAAAAGAGTAGAGCAATGACAATAAGAACCTGATGAGGCCATATTAGTAGCAGATAACATATGCGGTGAGTCCTGGGAGAGATAAGACCATCACTTCATAGTGATAAAAAGCTAAATCCATCAGAAAGATACAATAATTTAAAATGCATATGAACCTTATATATGAACAATTATACAGTGGAAGTGACAAATAGATTCAAGAAGCTGATGTGGCCATGTTAATGGATTAGATCTGATAGACAGAGTGCCTGAAGAACTATGGATGGAGGTTCGTGATCAAGAAGGCAGTGATCAAGACCATTCCCAAGAAAAAGAAATGCAAAAAGGCAAATGGCTGTCTGAGGAGGCCTTACAAATATCTGAGAAAAGAAGAGAAGTGAAAGGCAAAGGAGAAAAGGAAAGATATACTTATCTGAAAGCAGAATTCCAAAAAATAGCAAGGAGAGACAAGAAAGCCTTCCTCAGGGATAAATGCAAAGGAATAGAGGAAAACAATAGAATGGGTAAGACTAGAGATCTCTTCAAGAAAATCAAAGATACCAAGGGAACATTTCATGCAAAGATAGGCACGATAAAGGACAGAAATTGTATGGACCTAACAGAAGCAGAAGATATTAAGAACAGGTAACAAGAATACACAGAAGAACTATCCAAAAAGGATCTTCATGACCCAGATAACCATGATGGTGTGATAACTCACCTAGAGCCAGACATCCTGGAATGCGAAGTCAAATGGGCCTTAGAAGCATCACTGCGAACAAAGCTAGTGGAGGTGATGGAATTCCAGTTGAGCTCTTTCAAATCCTGAAAGATGATGCTGTGAAAGTGCTGCACTCAATATGCCAGCAAATTTGGAAAACTCAGCAGTGGCCACAGGACTGGAAAAGGTCAGTTTTCATTCCAATCCCAAAGAAAGGCAATGCCAAAGAATGTTTAAACTACCACACAATTGCACTCATCTCACATGCTAGCAAAGTAGTGCTCAAAATTCCCCAAGCCGGGCTTCAATAGTACATGAATCATGAACTTCCAGATGTTCAAGCTGGTTTTAGAAAAGGCAGAGGAACCAGAGATCAAACTGCCAACATCCGTTGGATCATCAAGAAAGCAGGAGAGTTCCCCAAAACATCTATTTCTGCTTTATTGACTATGCCAAAGCCTTTGACTGTGTGCATCACAACAAAGAGTGGAAAATTCTTCAAGAGATGAGAATACCAGACCACCTTACCTGCCTCCTGAGAAATCTGTATGCAGATCAAGAAGCAATAGTTATAACTAGACATGGAACAACAGACTGGCTCCAAATCAGGAAAGGAGTATGTCAAGTCTGTATATTGTCACCCTGTTCTCAGAGAACATCATGAGAAACGCTGGGCTGGAGGAAGCACAAGCTGAAATCAAGATTTCTGGGAGAAATATCAATAACCTCAGATATGCAGATGACACCACCCTTATGACAGAAAGTGAAGAAGAACTAAAGAGTCTCTTTATGAAAGTGAAAGAGGAGAGTGAAAAAGTTGGCTTAAAGCTCAACATTCAGAAAACTAAGATCATGGCATCTGGTCCCATCACTTCATGGCAAATAGATGGAGAATAGCTATGACCAACCTAGACAGCATATTAAAAAGCAGAGACATTACTTTGCCAACAAAGGTCCGTGTAATCAAAGCTATGGTTTTTCCAGTAGTCGTGTATGGATGTGAGAGTTGGAGAGAAAGCTGAGCACTGAAGAACTGATGTTTTTGAACTGTGGTGTTGAAGAAGACTCTTGAGAGTCCTTTGGACTGCAAGGAGATCCAACCAGTCCATCCTAAAGGAAATCAGTCCTGAATATTCACTGGAAGGACTGATGCTGAAGGTGAAACTCCAACACTTTGGCCACCTGATGGGAAGAACTGACTCATTGGAAAAGACTCTGATGCTGGGAAAGATTGAAGGCAGGAGGAGAAGGGGACAACAGAGGATGAGATGGTTGGATGGCATCACTGACTCTATGGACATGAGTTTGAGCAAGCTCTGGGAGTTGGTGATGGACAGGGAGGCCTGGTGTTCTTCAGTCCATGGGGTTGCAAAGAATCGGACACGACTGAGTGAATGAAATGAACTAATATGAACCTAGTATTATACCCTCAAAATATAAACAGTAAAAATTAACACATTTTATAGTGAAAGAGACAAACCCTCAAATCAAGTTGGGGAATTTTTAACAAAATGAATAAGCAGGCTTAAAAGATTCCTGGAATATATTAAAATGTTATACTATACACTATATTTGACATACATTATAATAATGCAAGTATGAGCAAATTAAAGAAATTTTCAGAATTGATCTCTTTCCTACCCTTAGTATGATCTCTTAGTCATAATGCACATTAAAAATAATGATGAGATAATGAGATCAGAGAAGATGTTCAAATAATGTTATAATTTCCAAGAACAGTCTTTTAAACAGGGATTTATAACCACTGTCCCTCAAGATAAACATCACCGTATGTGTGCATTGCTCCTGGGGACACTGACTAATGGTAAAATGAAGTCACTGTGATTTATTCGACACTTCGAAACTTACATCCACTTTTCAGAAAATGGTGCTGGAACAGCTGAATATCCACGTTAAGGGGATGGGAAAGAACCCTGAGCCCTGCCTCAAAAAATGAATGTCAGAGGGATCCTAGACCTAAATGTAGAAGCTAGACCTGGAAAGTGTGAAACTAGAAAACAGAGAAGGCTATCCTCATGACCAAGAAATAGGATATATTTCCTAAATAGTTCACAAAAGACAACCCATGTAATAAAATCTTTAGTAAATTGAATTTTATCAAAATTTAAAACTGCCTATCAAAAGGCGCCATTAAGGAAATGCAGAGGCAAACTGTAGAGTGAGAAGAAATATTTGCAGTACATTCTAAGAATACACCCAAAATATATAAAGAACTCCCAAGTCAATAATAAAAAAATATCAATTTTTCTTTTTAAAAAATATTTGTATTGGAGTGTAGTTCATTTACAGTGTTATATGAGTTTCTGCTGTATAGCAAAGTGAATCGGTTTCACACACACACATATATACTCTTTTTTAGATTCTGTTCTATAGGATACAGAATCATTGAGTAGTAACACAGAGCACTGAGTAGAGTTCTCTGCACTATCAGCAGACTCTTATTAGTTATCTATTTTATTTATAGTGGTGTATTTATGTCAATCCCAGTCTCCCAGTTTATCTCAACCCCCCTTTCCCCCTTGGTAATCATAGTTTGTTTTCTACTTCTGTGACTCCATTTCTGTTTTGTAAGTAGATTCATTTGTACCATTTTTTAGGCTCCACATATAAGTGACATATGACATTTGTCTCTGTCTTACTTCACTCAGTATGACATGATTGTCATACTGAGTGAAGTAAGACAGAGAAAGACAAATGTCACCTGACTTCATATACATCTATTTCACTTATATAGGCATCCCCATACATGTATATATAGATATATATGGATTCCCAGGTGGTTCCGTGCTAAAGGATCTCCCTGCCAATGCAGGAGATTTAAGAGACAAGGGTTTGATCCCTGTGTCAGAAAGATCCCCCGGAGAAGGAAATAGGGGAGGAGGAAATACTAAACCCACTCCAATATTCATGCCTGAAAAATTCTGTGGACAGAGGAGCCTGGATTGCAAAGAGTTGGACACAAATGAGTATATATATATATATATATATATATATATATACACACACACACCACATCTTCTTTATCCATTACTCTATGGATGGACACATTTAGGATGCTTCCATGTCCTGGCTATTGCATTCAATAAATAGTGCTGCAGTGAATACTAGGGTACACGTAGCCTTTAGAGTTATGGTTTTCTCTGGATATATGCCCAGGAGTGGGATTGCTGGATCATGTGGTAACTCTATTTATAGTTTTTTAGGAACCTCCATACTGTTCTCCACAGTGGTGGTACCAAGTTACATTCCCACTAACAGTATAGGAAGGTTCCCTTTTCTCCGCACCTTCTTCAGTATTTATTGTTTATAGATATTTTTGATGATGGCTGTTTTGACCAGTGTGAGATGATACCTCATTGTAGTTTTGATTTGTATTTCTCTGATGAGCATCTTTTCATGTGCCTCTAGGCCATCTGCAGGAAAAAGACAGTCAATTTTTTTAAAGGGGCAAAATATGTGAACAAATACTTCACAAAAGATATGCAAATGATCAATAAATATATGTGCCATATTACTCAACAGGGAAATGCAAGTTAAAATTTAATGTGATATCAACAGACACCAACTAGAATGATTAAAATTTAAAAGACCAAGCTCAAGTGTTACTGGGGATTTGGGCAACTGAACTCATCCATCTCTGGTGGGAGTATAAACAGGGAAGTTGGTTGGCAGTTTATAATAAAATTAAACATATACCTACTCTGTGAAACTTATTCAACAACTTTTATAGAGACGTTATTTATAATTTCCTACAACTGGAAACCAAATGTCTACCAGAAGAATGGGTAAGTAAATGTGATTTATTTATATATTTGTACATTGGAATAATACAATGCAGCAAAGACAAAGGATGAAGTAGTGATACATGCAACAACCCGAATTTATCTAAAAACCATTGAGTAAAAGAAGGTAGACATAGAAGATGTATGATTAGTTTCCAGGGAAAACTAGTCCGTGATAGTAGAGGTCAGAACAGCAGTTACCTCTGAGGGTTTTTTGACAGGAAAGGGGAACAATGGAGCTTTCTGAGGCTCAGAAGATGTTCTGAGTCTTGATCTGGGTCACAGGTATACTGGTAAGTATGTAGGTGAACGTCATTCTGCTGTACAAGTAAGGCTTGTGTGTTTTAGTGGATGTAAACAAACAAAATCTAGAACACAGAGATACACTTCTCCAACTTTCGCAGCAACCTTTAATAAAAGAATCTATCCAAACTTGAAAATATTTCATTAGGTGTAATAGTTTAGAAGTGTCTGTTTTTTTTTTGTTTTTGGTGCAAATGATCAAAACTCACATGCCATTTATGAATAATTGTTCTTCTCACATAAAATAGTGGAAACAAAACAAAGAAAAATAAAGACAAACTAAAATACATTCATTTGTCAGCAAACACTGCTGAAAGTCATAGAACATATTGCTGAAGATTTGAAAGTACAAGTATTTGAAAATATGCAATATGGGACATTTGCTATACAGCTGGAGGAAAGTACTGTGGTTAATTTTACATGTATCAGTTCATGGTATTTGCTAAATTCTGTTTCAATGATGAAAACATAAAGAATTGAGTCATTTGAAACTATTAAAAGTGAGATGTAACAGAGAAGACATATTCTCAATAGCATTATGACTTTATTAAAAATGATGTTTTGTGGGAAAATGGTATAGATGGAACCACATCAGGAATGGTTACATTGATTGTAATGTTTAAATAAAAGTTCCAGGGTCTGGTTTCGGAGCTAGCACTGCAAGTGAAGACCATTGATTGCATCACCCACAGTCAAAGGATTGCATGAGAGAAGTGAAAGGCAAAGGCATACAAAGTGATTCAAGGTGTCATCAGTGTGGGTAATCTTACAAAAAGGAGTTTAAATGTAGTCAAATCTTTATACAAAGGTATAATGCCAGGTGGTGACCTTAAAAAACAGGTGTTGTCTTTTTTTAACAAAAGGAAAAATACTTCAGATTTTCTGACCTTTTCTGTGATGACAAGTGGCTTTAAATAATATAGATACATAGCAGGTAAAATTGAAGAAAGAAATGGATTACATCTGTATCTTCAAGGAAAGGAGCCACGTGGAACAATGAATTAGAAATTAACTGCTTTTTGAAAGAAACATGTTATAAGGAGATCATTTTGAAGCAGATGTTTTAAAATATTTTCATGTTGTGATTTCAAATTTGTTACAAAAAATATATATATCTGTGGTCACAATAAATTCATCTAGGTATGTATTTTAAAACACAGAAACAAAATGTTTAGTTTTCAAATGAAATATTTAATTGGGTTTTGTGCTGAATTATTCAAATATAAAACTGCATTATCATTTAAGGGGTATAGAATTTCAGTTTTGCAAGATGGAAAATTCGGGAGATTGGTTGCAAAGCATGTAAATGTACTTAACGTTACTGCACTGTACACTTGAAAGTGGTTAAGGTGGTGAATGCTAGGTTTTGTGTATTCCATCACAATTAAAACAGTATAAAGGTGCAATACCTTCCAATTCTGTTTCAATAATAACTGATTAATATCAAAGGAGAATTACTAAATACATTTCACTCAAAATTTTTGAACAAACTGATGGGTGGGGCTGAAAATGGAAATCATGATTCACTAACTGCTGACTATGACCAACGCTGATTGTCTGTGGTTTGGAATTAGGCATCTTTCAAAACTGTCTTGTACAACTCAACCATTACTAAAACCAAGTATAGGTGGCTCAGATGGTAAAGAATTCACCTGCAATGGAGGAGACCTAGGTTCGATCCCTGGGTTGGGAAGATCCCCTGGAGGAAAGCATGACAACCCATTCCAGTACTTTTGCCTGGAGAATCCCCATGGACAGAGGAGCCTGGTGGGCTACAGTTCACGGGGTCACAGAGTCGGACATGACTGAGGGACTAAGCACAGCTCAGCACATACAAGTGAATTAATTTAGAACCAGACTTTCACATTACAGAGTAGGAAACCAATGAAACAAATTATGAAATATTTTCAATCACATTGCTTTGAAGTGTTAATGATTAATCTAATATTTTATTGATAAAAGATTTTTAGCTTTTGTTAACAAAATGAAAATTAATTTGAACAGGTTTATTTCATCTGTTGCTCATCCTTTTAAAAGTCTATTACTGCAGGCATAGTTATGATTATTATGGTAGAACATGATATATGTTGGAATGAATGAGCACAGACATGTAGATATTGGAGGTGCAGCCTCTGAATATTTTCCTGATGGGAGTGCTCAGTCAAAACAGACTGCCCTTCCAAAGGGCAGACCCTGCCCTTATCCTCAGACTCGTCTTCTTCGAGCGAATTCTGCCTCATTTTGGATTGTGCAACACCCCACCCCATTCTTAATAACACCGACTCTCTTCTAGGGTGTTCCCTGGGTGGTCTTTCTCTGGGAGGGGGTGGCCAGTGCCCCAAAGCTGGTCCTCTTTGTCCAGCCTGAGGTCAGCTAGGGAATAAGCAAATGGGATCTAGGACTTTGGATCCTGAGGACAGAACACAAGGATGTGGGATAGTTGGAGAATATATCTAACCCCAGGGGTCCTTCCCAAGGTCTGCTGTGTCTTATCCCAACCCCAACACCTATACTCACAACTCTCGATTCCCCAGCTGCTCCAAGACCTCCCCATCTCAGTAAATGGCATCTCATTTGGCCAAAAACCTAGGTGGTGTTCTTGACACCTGTCTTTCCCTTCAAACACGAATTCCACTAGTACCGTCAGCTCAGCCTCCAAAGAGAGGCTTGAGTCTGGTCACTTCTGGAAATGGCTCCCTCACCTCTGTAACCCATTACTGGGACCCCAACAGTAACCTCTTACCGGGGCATTTTCCTCGGGCCTCTATGATCCATCCTCCACACAGAAGTCAGAGTGACCCTTCCAACGAGTAAGCCAGATTGCACCAGTCCCCCTCTTCGAATCCTTGCCAGACACTCACCATTTCACTCAGAGTCCATCGTCCCCACCATTAGGCCAGCAAGAGAGCACCCTCCCCCAGCCTCTGCCCATCTGCTGGGACGCTCTTCCACCAGGCTGCCTGCCTCTTCCCGGCTTCACTCAGGGTCTCCTCCGAGGGCTCCACTGGAAAGGACTTCCCTGTCCCCCCATCTTAAATGGAACCCATGCTCAACACATCCCTGTGCCCCCCTCAACTGCTCTCATGAGCCCTCCTCACTTGTCACGTTTAGGAGCGCTATCCACAGCACTCACACCATGTGT